>PYUH01000062.1:3419753-3468415 GCA_016808085.1 Suaeda aralocaspica | reverse complement strand
AAAAAAAAAAAAAAAAACTCCCATGCTCTACTTCCCAAAAAGGCCTACATCGAACACTATCGACTGGAGGTGCTAGATTGGACCCTTGTAACTCCAATTACCAAAGCATTTATGCCTCTAGTGCCTAAAGGAAGAAATCAAGAACGGCAAAGCACAAGAAACCAAAAAAGGAGCTTATAATCTATAATGGGTGCATGAGTGCATCCATGCACGGAGGTAAATTTTGAGTCATGTGACACTTGAGAAAGAAGTAAAGTGAAGAGAGTTAATAAGATTTCACATACGACGAGTTAGTATCTAATATCTTCCTCTATTTGTTATCAATTCCAATTTTTTTTACTACTCTTGAACAAAATGACTATAAAGAGCTTACAGAATGAGAAAGCGTTAAGAGATCTAGAAAATCAAGGAAATCGAAGGAGACAACAATGAGTATGTTAGATACACGAATGAAATAATTAACAACCCCGTTTCACAAAAGATAGTTCTAAATTCCATTTATTCCCTTGCATGGCAAAGATAGATGGATCTCTAAGATGTGACCAACCAACAACAACAACAACAACGCCTTAGTCCCAAAGTTTTTTGGGGTCAGCTAGACATGAATCAATATGAGGAGTCGCAAAAGTCATCAGCAGAAGCATCCTCCAATCTTCCCTGTTTAACACTAAATGTTGTTCAAGTCCTAACACCCTCAAATCTCCACTAAAAACCCTCATCCAAGTTTGTTTCAGTCTTCCTCTATCTCTCCGCCTTCACTCTTGTTGCCACCCTTCCATCCTCCTTACCAAAGCGTTATTCGGGCTCCACCTTATATGACCAAACTATGTTAGCCGATTTTCCCTCATTTTACCTTCAATAGAAGCAACCCCCAATTTCCTCCTAATTACCTCATTCCGTATTTTGTCCTTGTATGCCCACACATCCAAAGTAACATACGCTAAGATGTGATCAAAATAAATAAATTTAAAAAAAAAAAAAGAAAGAAAGAATGGCAACGCCAACACTTCCATGAAATTATGTGGGACACTTTATCACAATGACAAAACTAACCAAATGCCCACAAATTGACAGGGCAAAGTAGAAGTTACTACCACTAAAAATAGCAGGAACACAAAACACAGAACCATATAATTCCATCTAACCTAATCTGCAGATAGAGTTAAGTGTTAATAAGAATGAACGATAAACATATTCCTTGCTTAGGTTGTTTTTAGATAGGAGGTAGCTAATGCATATCAATGGCTACTCATCGCATGTCAAAAAAAAATACTAATTATGTATCATGAGAACAAGATACTTATACAAGACCTTTAAAAGAACAATGTAAAGATTAAAATACAAAAAGATGTTGAGTAAACACAAACAGTTCGCCATTAACATACCCTTCTTTTACCCTTCTTCATATTTGCTGCACCTGCAACACAAACGAAAGATGTGTTGTTAATTACAACTTCACACAATATATAAATAACACAATCAAGCAAGTCTCAAAACAATAGAAACCCTGGAAATTACATTGATTGCTCCATATATCAAACGCTCCAGAATTCGAACCTTTGCTCTCCTACAGATAAAAAGGAACCACAGATTACATATCATACATTGTGGAACAAAACTAGCATCGACCTCAACAACGTCAAAGTTTCAAGAGCTCACTTTATCTTTGGAAGCATCCTCAGATTGAACCGAGGCAACTTTCTTGTCTTTCTTCTTTGATTTTTTCAGAATTGAAGATGCCACAGGCTTAACAAATGGGTTTCTCTCAAGAATACTATCGATTCGCAACACTTTCTGTCTGTTCTTCTCAATTTTCCGCTTCACCGGCACATCTGATTCACCCCAAAAATCAAAATGAGCACCAATTAATCATCTTTAATCACATGTAAAACATCAATTTTGAACAATACATTTTTTAATTTAATTACCCAAAATAAAATAAATTTCCTTAGCAACTAGTTGAAGTATAAATTAATATTACCATTTCTAGCTACAAGTCTACAACTCATATAATTTCAAATTTTCAACAAAAACTAAACAGAATTAATTTTAAAAAAAAAACTAAAATTAAAGAGGAGAAAGAAGAAAAACAGATTTTGCAGACACCCACAAGTATATTAAACTCATAAGTCATAACACTACCTCAAATCATAAATTAAACAAAAAAAAATCATAAATAACAACATAAAAAATATAGAAATTTAATTCAAATTAGCAAGAAACAAAGAATATATATACATACATTAATACATACCCAATTAAAAATACCACAAACAAATTCAACTCATAAAACTATGTTATAATCAAAATTATTGGAAAATAAAAAATGAAATAAATTTAAAAAGAAAAAGGAAAAAAAAAAAGTAATACCAGTGGATTTATCAAGAACAAAGAGGGAATCACTAGGAGCAGAAGCAAGTGAGCCACCAGAGTTAGCATCACGTGTTGTTTTTTCATTAAAATCGTCGATTTCTTGAGTGCTTATATTTCTCCATGCTTTCTTTATCTTCTTCGCTCTTTTCTTCCCCATTTTGTGTGTGTGTGTGTTTTTTTGGGTTATGGAGGCGCTGAGGAATGAATGAAAAGTTGGAGTTCTGTGTTAAGGGTTCCTTCGATTCTTTTGACGTCTTGTTAGACGTTTTAGTTTTTAGGGCCACCTAAGTGAATTGTGATAGAGTTTGTAAGTTTCAACCTTTTGATAATTTGGACACTCGGAAATCGACAAATCTAGTGATCACTATGATATGTATAAAATAGAAATCACATATCATTTTAGTAGATAATCAGATAACCTTTTTCTATCAAAGTACTCCTTAAAGTTCATATGAAAAGTCGACATTATCCTTGAACATCTAACAAATTACCTCAAAATGTCATTGTAATATGCAATTTTGCATGTCACAGTGATCAATTCATCAGCTCTCTAAAATATATAAAACGCTATTTAAAAATGTTTCTCAAAATTAATTTTAAAATCAAACATGTTTTCAAACTTCAAGTTATGTTACATAAAGTGTTATGAAAACTTTGTGACATACATACAAGCGTTAATAATGTCCCTAATTTGAGTATCAAATTTATCATCCTCACACGCCCAAGTTGCATATATATATATATATATATATATATATATATATTTGTTTTACGAATTACATACAAAATCTTTAATTGTTTTGGGGTATTCCTTTGATTTAAAGATCAACATATAAAATTTTAGGTCAATATCTCCTCGTGTCCCCAACACCCCATAAAAAGCCTGACTTATAACATTCATTTCCAAAGCAAGGAGGTCGTCTAGGGCTCCATCTCATTTTTACCCAAAATTTCACTCATTTTCTTCTGATAATCTTGGGATGACCCACGATCATTTATAACCCCTAAAACCTTATTATGTTTTCTCTTTAGAGTATTTTCGAAAAAGGACCCAATCCGAGACCTTTCTATGACCTTTCGAACGTTGACAACTTATTTCAGAGGTTTCTTTTGACCCCAATAACACCATGTAAAATATTTGCCAAATTTTTGTAAAGTCCCCGAAAACTCCAAAAACTGAGAATTATAGTCTTCAATTATGGTTTCCGGTGGATTGTCCAGGGCTCTATCTTGTTTTCTCCCTATATTTATCCAACGTGTTGTTGATGACCCTATGATGTCTCATACTCGATTTCAATCTTTTAAAATTTGCGATCCTTCCTTTTTAGACAATTTTCAAAAAAGGCCACACCGTTGTTTTCGCTTTCTTAAAATTTATCATATGACCTTCGGAATCACTTTGAGGATTGTTTTTTGACCATAAAGACACTGTAAAGTTTTCGACAATTTTCCCCCAAGACCTCAAAACTTTCAAAAAGTGTGAATTATAACCTTCGTTTCTGTCTTCCGAATAACTTTTCCAGACCCCCTACTATACTCACCCGAATTTTGTAACCACATGTAGTAAGTGACATAAGGAGACCCCACACACGATTTAAGTCTCATAAAACCCTCTATCTTCCCTCGAGAATTTCCGAGGCCATAACTAAAATACATAACTCAAAATTTCCCTCTCCATGAGATCATCTTCTCCATGAATAACAAATCAAATAGAAGCCCAAACTAATTCGGTCCAAACCCTGCAAATAGCCCAAACCCTGCAAATAGCCCAAACCTTATTGAAAAACAGAGGAACGAGGGAAAAATTGCACCACTATATAACCATTTACATTTGCAATCTTTTGATGATTTTTTCGCTTTACATGACACACAACCTCCCCAAAAATAATCACTGGAAATCAAACCTTTTTTTTAGTGATCAGTCAATCGAAAACGTGATTTTGAGTTTTTGTCTACTGAAGATACAGTTGCGTACAATGCAAGTCAAATGTTCGGCGAAATTCCTCAATTGCAAATTCATAATAGGTTACGAAACTATTTTCGTTAATTTGTTACATGAATTCTGAAATTCGATGTTTTTGTTGATAATTCTGAGATTTTTTAGTGAGTAGGTTGAATACATTCATGTGTTTGTGATGTTTTGCTGTATTTAAACTCGAATTATGAAATAATCGACGCTAATTAGTTGTTTTGCGTCGTTTTTTGATTTTCAGATCAACGATTTTTGGCGGAGATAATTATCAGGCGATTGATTATACTTCAACTTGGTAAAATGATGGCAACGAAGAATTGAGTTAGGTATTAGGTTTAAATGTTTTACAATTTGTTTCATTTCCAATAATAATGTCGAATCGTTGGCTATCTATTGTTGATTTGAGACGGCGATGCAAATTAAATTTAGGATGAAATAGCATGTTTTCGATCTTTAACTCTGTAGATTCGTCGCATCGTATTTGCCTTATATGTTGAAATTAAAGTCGAAATTCCTACTGTTATGCATGTAATAATGTGATTATGAAATGTGATTTTAATACGTTTGTTGGTCCATTACAAATATACAAATGTTGATTATTAGACTTTGATAAATTGTTGATGTTACGATTTTATAGCGATTTTGTGGTGATTGTGGCTTTTCTCAATGCACTCCATGATTCTAGTTTATGTGTTCTAAATTTACGAGAGCCTTTGTGTTTTCAAATGCGGTTTGTGTTGTTATTGCTTGTATAGCTGTTTTGTGTTGATCGTGTATCCTTTAATTGAAATATTTGGGAGATTTGTTGTTATGTTGTGATGAAATTGACAATAGGATGAAAGTGTTAGTGGCCACCAAATGTTGTCATATCTAACTTGGTCATGTATTTGGATACGTTTGCTAAGGAGATTTTTACAAAATTCGAAATGCATTACGCTGTATTTTCGAACATGTTAGTAAACAGTTGTGTGAAATGTCATATTAAATACTATTAAGGGGCTTAGGGCCAAAAAAAACTACTACAGTAGTTTTAATTATATCAAGAAAATGATTTTTCCTTAAACATGTGTGGCTGTGTGCATAGGATTCAATTCGAAGTTTCATTACGTATGCACCATATAAAGCACTGAGCACTTATTATGAAGTGTCTATGATATTTATTTGTATAATGTTTTGATTTCTATTTAGACAATGCATTGATCTTCATTTGCCTAAGATAACAAGTACAAATATGAAAATATTGTTGAATCAAAGTACACGCTCAATTCTTGTTCAGATCATGGTGAGAATTTTGAGTTTGTGAGGACTGTGGATTGTGAGAGTATTGATTGATGCATTTAGAAGCTAGCCAGCACGCTGCCTTGTTAACACAAGATATATTGAGTTAAAAAGAAATGGTGTTTGAACTTGCTTCCTTGAGATTTTTTTTGTTTAACTTTCCTTACGCTGAAATGCTGAATCAGCAAAAGACCGACACGTTTAATTTGGCATCAATTTGGTTTTAGTGTTATTCGAATCTGCATGTATGTTTAATATTTATATCTTGTGTTTCGCTATGTCATAGGCTCGCAGCCACTTGATTGCATAAGCACTGAGATAATGAAATAATTATTTTGAAATCTAAATGATTGACCCATATTTGGTTGATGTCAAGTCTCAACAGTCATGTTCTTCATGGATTTTTCAGGTAACAATGATTACATGCTTATATCTGATCTGTAAACATTTGAAAGGCCATAGACCAAAGATCTTGTGCAGTATTCAAGTTTTCGGTTGATCTAAAAGTCGACTGAATGAAGGTATGTACAAATTATGTGTTCATGGCTTCTTTATCTAATTTTTGTGATATGCAGAATTTTTTTCCAACAGGATTTTTTTGTAAAGAGCACTTGAATATGGATGTTTCCGCCCGTCTTCCATTAATGAAATATAATCTTGAAATGACAACTAAGGTGAATAGAGAGATTTTCGACCAATTTTTTTTTTTTGGACAGTTTAACTGCTTAAGGAATTTGGCAGTTTAATTGATTTTTTTTTGCCTATGCCTGTAGGCAATTTGTGAATGGAATTCTGGGTGATATACAATAGCTTGAGCCTTGAGCCAATGTGTGGGTTTTTGACGAGCATTGAGGCAACTCTAATTACACAAGCTTTTTTGCTTAGAGAAGTTAGTTTAGAGTAAATTTTTAGAGCATGATCGGCTGGAATTAACAACTGAGGTGCTTAAAATATTCATCTTTTGTGAATGAAAGCTTGTGAGTGGTTACTGCTCTTTTTTCTTTGGAAAACCTCTAAAGGTTTTAGTAGTATGCTGTGCTCTATTTGCGATATCTATTCTCCGTCTATATCTTGTCCATCTTTTAAATTACCGCCTTATTGTTGCCTGACACATGGGACATTCTAAAAACGTCAATTGTTAAATGTAGATATGAATCACATTATTGTCAGGTAGTAACTCCTATAGTCTTATACTTAGGGCTATCTTCTTCCTAATGATGTATGAAACATAAAAGTGAAAAAGCGCAGAATGTGGCATTGTGGCGAGGATATGGTTTTCTTAGAGAATTTTATTGGCATTCCTTAATGTGTTTCCATTACAAACAGGGATTTTCCTATTAGCAATGTGTCTCGAATCACAATAGTTCAATCAATGGCTCACACCAAATGGCAGGATGATTAGCACTACATGCAGGGTTTTTTAACTTACTGTGCAGATATCTTCTTATAATGATGACCTCAGAATTTTAGTCTGTTTACATTAGTTTTGAGCACTGACTGAGTCTTGGGAAGATTACTGTTTTGCCATGGACCAATGGGCTATCTGACACATTTGATTTGTTGACTAGTTGAGGTATATTTGTCCTTTTTTTGTGGGTTCTAAGAGAGGAAATCAATGGACATCAGCAGAGAAAAATTCGGAGATCTTTGGGCTGGCGCAGGGAATGAGGTTAATGAGATAGGAGGCATAGTTTAGTACGTGAGATTCATATATGAATTAGGAAATTATTTTGCTATTATTGATGTTGAATCATACACTTATATTAGAGCCATGTGCCAAGCAATGAGAAACGTCATTATTTCAGGATTATCGATCAGATTGTGAATCAATGGCTTTGCTCGATAAAGTTTAAGATGTATTGGCTTATACAAAGATGTTAAAACCAGAAGTTACTGAAGTGTGGTGTTCTATTAGTGGTTGAATGTTAGTTTTATTACTTTTGGGATCAGGAAATACTCCTTTGGTCTTGAAGTAGTCGTCACTTGGTGCCACATTGTTTCAAGACACTTTTTTATTATTATGAACACGATGACATGATTTTTTTGAGCTAGTTGAATTTTCTCAATTTGTGAAAGGGTATTCTGATGTATGCATTCTCAATTCATTACATATTTTTGGAAGTGAGTTTTTCACCTAGTTATCCTGTAGCAGTATGGTGTGTGATTAATTGGTTCTGTACGTCTAGGCAGTTACAGTGTTAGCATGTTTTTGACTCTGTTTTTTGAGACGGAGGGTTTATGGCTGGGCTAGACTAGAAGGTAGATAGTATAAATTACCAACTCTTCTCTGGATGTAATGTCAATCTAGTAATACCTGAGGGGGGTGCACACCGTGAGGGGAGAGGGTCTTAGATAACCTGTGTTTGACGGCAAGAGGCCCTAGGATAGCTGTCACTCACCTTAAATGTTGAACTGTCCTCACCAAAGTTAAAGGAAGGTCACTTTCTTCTCAACCTTTTCGTAATCTCGAAATGTGTCTCTTAGTCCATTGGGGTATTATTTGCTGCAAGATGACAAGTTATTTAGGTAATTTGAAATGATCCGTGCACTCCATATGCTAGATTGCCAAAGATTGGCAAATTGATGCTACAGTTGGAAGACACCAAATTGAATTGTCGTAGTGAAAGCTAGCTGATAATCTTTACATGAAGACCCCTCCTGAGTATTGTGTGGCTTAATTAGTCCCACTTCTAGGCTTTGTTGGTTTTATTTTGCATGTGAAGAAAGGGGACAAAGGCAAATCTTGTATAGACCTCAACCATTTTCTGTTTGATTTGCTATGCCTTAGATTTATTTTGTCTTAAGATACCTAAATGTTGCTATAATTTTCTCACTAAGTCGACAACACTGAACATAAGTTCTTCTAAATGATCGTGTGGGTTCAATTAGCTAGCTAACTGCAGCAGATCGAAGCCATCTTTAAAATGTTTATCAATTACAAGACTTGTGGTTCTGGCATAACAATCACACTTCCTTGTAGTGTATGCATCTTAGTTAGGGAGCTGACTAGCTGAGTGTCTTATTATGAATGCCTGTTGCATATCTGGAGATCTATGGATTCTTCTCTAATTTAAATGGTATGGTGACAATCATCTAAGAGTTCTGTAAATTTTGAAGCAAACATAAATAATTGGCCCAAACTTTCCCGTAGTTTGATCTCAAAGCTCTCGCACACAGTATGTTCTTTTGATCTTTGTCTTAGAGTGAATTAATGATTAAAACCGGTAACGCCTCTTCTTTGTCCCTCCTTAACCTCAAGTTGGAGACTTGGAGTTGGGTCACTTGGGTGTGCAGAGAGTATATTATACAGAGTATATGGAATTAGTTGCATATATGACAGATCGACAACCATTTTATGTTACCATTGTCTGCTGTTGTTGCATGATAGGCAGTTGAATTAATGCTTATGAAAGCATAAAGAATGGACTCACTTAACTCAAGGATAGACGGCCTAGACGCCTAATCCCTCCCTGTACACCATGACTTTGAATTTTTGGTTTTAGGATAATGAAAAGTAGAGTGAAAGATGTTATTAAACTAATATATGTGGGTTCTTTTGAGTAAAAGTTAATGAGAGACCTTTTGACAAAGAAATGGTGCAAATTTGGGAGGAATTTACATTGAAAATGGTGCATACCCTAATGGAGTGTAATGAAGAAACTTTGTGAAGGCAACAAATAAATGTTGACGCTTTGTTGACTCAATTACACGCACTATGTGTGTAGTTCAAAGGCACTATATAACTTGAACTCATGGTTTAGAAGAATGAAAAGTTGAGTGAAAAAATGCTAGTGATATGATATTTGGGTTCTTTGAAGAAAGAAGTAATGAAGACCTTTTGACAAGGAAATGATGCACAACAATTTGGGACAGCCTAACATGAAAATGGTGCGTACAAAAAGAAAGTAATGGGGTGCAACAAAATAAAAGTTGACGCTTTTGTTGACTCAACTAAACAATGTGTGTAGTTCAATAGGGAAAGACAATCAAGACACTAGCTTAGCTGGCGTTGGTTTGTGGTTTTTTGGACGTATAGTCCTCTTTGCATGCAACCATGCAAAAAGCATTCTTTTTAATAAGAGACATGAATCATGAGTTCATGAGTAGGGATTGTTCGACTCTTTAAGGGTTTGCATGATTGCATCCAAACGTTTTAGACTGGACGGGACTGCGGCAAACTGGAGTTTTTATAATGGTTTGCATCTAATATTTTTTCATACCAACCCATCTATATTTATTTTAGTTTTTCAAAACTACTGAAATTTAAATTTATGTTTGGAACTTTTGAAAGTGTAAATATTTTTGTGTATATGTAATTCTGATCATTTATAGGTCTTTTTTGTTAGTTTTTTTATTTTTTGTTTTATTTGTAATTTGCACTTGTACATGACAATTTTATTATGTATGCTTGTGGATTAATATTCTTGGAACATGTCTTCAATAAAATTGAACGACATGTGTATATACGAGCTAGGTATTAGTGGTAGAATATTGGATGTCTTTGTACTCCATATCTTAGATTCAGAATTCACCAGGCTTTGTGGATCTGGTTAGATGGTCTGAACCTTTTGGACTCCTTGAGTGAGGAGGTATATATAGAATTTTAGGTCTAGGTCTACAAAGAAAAAATAAGTAGGGGAAATCTTTTATACATCACACTTTCGTAACTTCATATCTTGATGTTGTATGCATATGTTTCAAATGTGTCACTTGATTTACTTTGTATAACTCTTAGGCGGTCAATTCTTTTGCGAAGTATACATGTTTTAATTTGCTTTCTATGTCTGTGAGTACTTGATAGTTGGTCTAATGGGGAATTATAATTCAATCTACAGTCCATTATAATCCATTCTCATCCATTCAATACCTTCTCATTTAATCAAATTTCATTCCTTCAACCTATTCTAATTCCAATCCAATCTAATTCATTCCTTTCCATTCCATTTTAATCGTGCGAAGCAAACACACCATAAGTTCCTATCTGTTCCAATAAGTTCGTATCCCCAATTCAATCCATTTATATCTTGTCTAATTCATTCTAATTCAATCCAATCGTGTTTAAATCCCACTCAATATAATCCTTCTTATCCAATCCATTCTTATCCATTATAGTCCAAACTATACTTTCCTATTCAATCTCGTCTTGACCCGTAAAGAGAATACATCTTAGTAGATTCTTACAAATTAAATCTTTTCAACATTTTTTGCTCTATGCAAAGCAACCAAGCAAGGGGAGGAGTATACTAGTATTTGGCCCTCAACTTTACAGTTTTAATTCATTTGTTTTTATTTACATAATTGCATGTGAATGTACTTTCCCGAAGAGAAACTCACGTGATTCTATACTTGCTACTCACAAGAATCTCATACAAACATAAAATTACTGCGTAAAATTCATATATATGGCAAAATAATCATAGGATATACATACATAAGTGATTGAATTTGGTTATTGTTCTCTTATATATGAAAGGTATATCATATGATAAATATGACATGCTTCTCATCATCAAATTAATTAGGTTTCCTTGGTGTGTCACGAGAAATGTTAGATGAATTGAATAATATATTTACTGTATGATATGGTCCCAAATGTATTGTTTATTTTTGGATTTTTATATATTCAGTGATTTGATGAGTAATCTGAATACATACTGTCAGCAATGGTCTTCCTTAATCCTGAGTTGTTGTTGTACTATCATGCATGCTGTTGCTGAATTAATTATTGTATTGAACATATATTGAAAGCTAAAGTGGCTAATATAATTAAATTAATTAAGCTATTCTCAGACAATTTAGAGCTGAACAGTAAATTATTAACTTTCATTTGTAGCCATCTACATACGCGTTCGTCATTGTACAACACGTGAACAATGGTAATAAAATCCGATGAAGAATCTTCTCAATTCTCCCACTTTTTTGCAGCTGCCTCCTTTTTAATGGGAGTTGCCATTTACTCCTTGTATGATTATACAGTATTTTGAGTGATTTTCAAAGACATAGGATGTAGCCTAAGCAGATCTACCTTCTTGTCCTTGACTATATTCCTTCAATTTTATTTCTTTCTTTATTACCGTATGTTAACAAAGGGGAATGGGGTAGGTTAATTAGTAAGGGATTGAAATCTCGAAGTTTGTGAGCTGAGTTTTAGGTTTTGACCCCAACCAAAAGGTTTGGGATATAGTCCGGGCAGGTTCGGAGGAAGAGGAACCCTAGTCTTGTTGATATTGTTTAACTTTAGCTTGGTCAACTAACTTAATTCAAATACTAGTGTTATATGCATGCAATGCGTGAGTTCTAGTGTACAATTAGTAAATCATATGATTAAGTTTAGTTAGTTTTATTTTTGGTTAAAGAAACTTGTAATTGGTTACATAATTGATTGTACATCTTTGTTTGAATAATGACATTTTTTGTGAATGTTAGTAGTGGTTCGGTAATTGTAGATATTCAAGAAAAAAGCGCTCACGTTTGAACATATGAATTATATAACAAAAAAAGTTAGTTATATAACTTATTAGACCTAAATTCATAGGACTTGTTAGATCTTATTCTTTTAAACTTATTATGAGTCTATATTAATATAGATTTCAATTTAACTCAAATAATTTGAAAATAGTAGAGCCTTAGTATACTTTATGGTTGAGGCTTAAATGGTTGACTTGATTCGCTTGTAGACCTAAATTGAATATGCATGTATCATTGTTACTTTATGGCTTATGCTCATCATGCATGTAACACACTGATAATAGTGTTTTACCCAACTTGTTTGAAATTGTGCCTTCAATTTCATTTGAATAAATGTTTTTATCTTTGAATCATTTAAGAATTCTATAGAATATCATTATACTATATTACCACACTCATCATGTTACATTAACAACTGTTGAATCAATGATTAGATGCTCAAATTCGAGTGTATTTATCTTACTACGTAGTACTAGTATTTTTTTAAGGATATTAAATCTACGGTTATTGCTTTATTACGTTGGTAAGTAATCCTCTGCATTAGATTAATTACAGTCCTAATTTTTTATTGATCTATGATAAAGTTAGCCTTAGTTCTTTACATGAGAATTATATGCCTGTTAGCTATTAGGGTGAAGCTAAGGCAGGTAAGTGCTAATGTTTGCTGTCCTACAAATAATGTGTCGGGAAAATAGTCTTCAGGTTGGTTGATAATGAAGCCCCTATGTAGTTGTTATAACTCTATCAATTAGAACATTGTTGTTTGAGCAAGTTTTAGGTGACATTGTAACATATTCATTGTGAGATACGGAGTATTAGAATTCACAAATTACTCTTACTCTCCGTAGTCCTAAAGTTAGTTGATGCGACCTACAAACATTGCCATTGATATCAAATTATTAATAGTTTAGTCGATAGACCATGAAGATAGTGTTATATTGTTATTGCCTATATAGATGGTCTTTCTTGTGCTCGCAAGCTTGCGCATCTTTTATCATGGAATTAATGAAATAATTTTTTTGGTCCAGACAATGCCAGTCATTGTAGCATGGTTGACTTTATAAATTGTAGGTTGAGTGTTTAGGATTTTATGTTAAACTTGACCTTTCAATTTTCTTTCCTTTTCCTTTATTGGTTTTTGAATGTTAGTTTTTTTTTCTAGATCGAATTAATCAAATGTTGTGATGTTTGTAGTTGTATAGGTTCTGAGTTCAATTGTGTATATTTGTATCTATTTTAAAGTAACGGGAGATTTCATCCATGTAGTACATATAGAGGCGTAAATTAAAGGTGATATTATAATTTTAACATAAAATTTAATTTAACACCCCTTGGTGTTTGAGTAGTAGTATATATAGGACTAGAGTTCAATTGTGTATAGTATAATATGTATCTATTTTAAAGTAAAGGAAGATTTCATATATAAAAGAGATGTCAATCAAAGGTGATACTTAATGTTAACGTTAAATTTAATTTAACACCCTCAATTTTCTTTGGCAATACACTTGCCAAATATATAATTATATTAGCACTAGTACTCGTCTTATATGTGACCAAAAAATCCATCAATAATTAGTGTTGAAGTTTTTGGGATGAAATAAAACAAAATAATTGGAATTGAATGGAAATAGATACAAAGCTATCACAGTTTATTGGTATCATGAAGGAATATTTGTATGTTTCCAGATGTATGAAGACAAATCGCTGGCTTGTAATCTTGTTTTCTTACTCTCGTTGTTATGATAAGCATCAAGTCACGCTCATTTAACAAATATTGAAATTTGGTTTTGTCAAATTTTCAATCATACTGTTTGCACATTTTGCAATTGTACACTGATTTTTCCATCAATTTATAAGTATGTTTAAGTCCGTGAAAAGAAAAATCATGGGTCACATTTCAAAACACAGTTTAGCAGCTACAAGGATATCCAAGTACAAGTAGTCTGTTGTTGATTGAATGTGTTTGCTTAATGCTCTATTATGCTGTCAAAACTTTCTAGGTTAGCCATATTATATTCTTGGTTAAAACTCATAGCAAAGTATGTACTTTCTTAGAGCAAGTAGGTAAATACCATTTCCCTTTTGTGTTCGGAGAAGAAGATCATTGTGGAGAAGGCTGAATTTACAACAGAATGATTTTTGAAGCGTAATAAAAGATATCAATGAAAATAAAGCAATACATACTAGGTAAATATTTAGAAACAAAGTGCATTCAAGTATAGTCATGTCGCACTGAAGAAAGATCTAAAGATCACAATATGGAGAATTGAAGATAAATTTTGCGTCTACCTAATAAATTTGTCTAAAGTACAGGTAAATTTGTTAGTAAATTATATTGAAGCTAATTTGTTTGACATAGAGGAAGTAGAGATTCTGGGCACATTGCAACAACTGAAACTGATGCTAAAAATCTAAGTCACCTATGACTATGAGGGCAACATATTATGGAAAGGCAAGGGACAAAGGTTAGAGCAGTGTATGAGTATGGAGTATATTGTTGTGTTGTGATGATTAATGGCACACATGTGAATAGGTGGGTACGTAATTTGTCCATGTGATATGGAGACAATTTATTTCTGGGAAGGAAAATGGAAGTGATTTATAATCTGCATACTAAAACTGTTGGAAGTTTTGAAATGCAAACCATAATATTTCGATACCTTGGTAAATTTGGAGTTTTCTTTCAATTCAAGTCTATATAGCTAAAAAATGGTTTTTTGTTTTTGTTAAGATATTGATTGTTACCTTGCTAGATTTATCTTGTCTTGCATCTATGTGTTTATATGATTTTTTTTTTTTAAGTTTTAGGATACTTTTGGTGTTTTAATTTAAACCATGATGCACGTAAGTTAATTTGTTGCTTAGAAGTAAATCCTAAGTGATCAAAAACTTTATGGAGTTCCGTACATGAATCTTTAATCGCAGTGTTTGACAAAGAAAAGTAAACTTATGCCACGTTGGTCTCTCTTTTGTAGTTTGATCTGACATTGACTTTTTAGTGCATTTTGATGAGTAATTTTTGTATTGCCCCATAATATATTATATTAGTGTGAGACAATCTGACCTAAAACTTGCTTGCTCGGATTGGAGTATTGTTTATTGAGAATATTTTGTTACGTTGTTTGCAGTAAAATATATTTCCATATGTATCATTATGGCTTTGACAGCGATAATGAAATCTCTGGATAGTGATTTTTATTTTATTTTTTGGGGATAGTACTATCAGTTTCATTCTAAAGCTCATCGTGAGTTTGGCAGCTAAGAGAGGAAAGAAATGGGCTCAAGGCTGGTTGAGACTTGAGAGGGAATGGAGTCTATTTGTGGGGTACAAAGAACATATGCTTGGATTGGTTAGTTTTCAATCATCCTACAGCTTTTCTTTTGTGTTTGGTCTCCTATATTTTTAAATTTTACGGAGTATGTCTTTGTTTGATTTTCATTTCTTCCTTTAAGCTTATCTTTCTTTCCTGTTACCATTATTGATCAAAGTGCTTTGTGAACTACTTTAAGTTTCTTACTTAGCTAGCTAGGATGAATGGATGATGAAGAGAATTGAGATTTCCTAATGACTGATCTTCAATTCAATAGTTAACCTAAATTTGACCGACTTTTAGGATTTACAATAATACCTAGTACTGTAAGAGAAAGTTAGAAACTAGTATGTGAATTGAAACTACTAAATTAAAGTATTGAGTATAGTAGTAATCAAGGATTAATGTTACATATATTTGAAACCTTCTTATAATGGTAATAGCTGAATAGCAAGTGATTTTTTCATCCTTAAAACTCAAAAGAGTGCAACATTAAGGAATTTGCACAGTATATAAGGAATTAATGCATGTGATAAGGAGAGGCATTTGGACATAATAAGATGAGATAAGAAGCTCATTTGATGAGGAGAGCAATAGAGAGAAACAACAAATAAAAAAAAGGCATACTGTCCTATTGTTCCACATAGATAAAAATGGAAAATGTTGTTATCTTTTAAAAACGAAGGGAAAATTGGTTGTTTGAAATTATTGCCTAATTAAAGTGTAATTATCACTATTGTTACTGAGTACTCCGTACATGTTTATTAATATTTAATAATATAATAAAGATATTATGCTTTTAGATTGTGTCCTATTTACCGAGTATATGTCCTATTTAGTTTATTATATACAGGATAGTAGCCTAACTTAACTAAACTGAACTTATTAGAATTGATAAATTTTTTTGGAATTAATTTGTGGGACCGCCTAATTGGAACTTTTTAGATGTTATTGTAACTTGTTGACATTTTTATAAGATGAAGAGAACACATCTTTAGTTTACGATAAAATTAGGCATGCTCAATAGTATTCTCCTTGCTCTTGAACCATTAATAAGACGGAGAAATTATGATAATTTAGATCAGAAATGAAATTGAGTTTTGTGGCAGTGGTGGGTTAGAAAGGCACGTGTGAGGAGAAGACAAAGAGATGATGTCTAGTGAGAGCTAGAAAGAGGGAAGGGGGTGAGATAGATAGTACTCAATCAACCAAAATAAGGCCCCCGTGAGGAATGTTTGGAGGCATTCAAAAATCACAAACTAAACATCCCATTTTGACGTTTCCTTCGCTGCTTTCTATGGCTCTTCAGTGCCAAACACCCACACTATAGATCACGAGTCTTTGATTCCTTCTCTAATCTATTTTCCTCCCTCATTTGCTTGTTACTCCTCTATATAAATCCAACTATACTTTCGTTTATTTTTTTTCTCCTTTTCTTTCTATTATTTTCTTCATTATCTCATGTATATCCTTCCTTTCTTACTGTGCTCGATACAACTATCTACAACTAAGGAGTACAATGTTAACTTGTTCGTATCTATTAGTCTCTATGCCTTATCGATATCAATAGGGAAAATGAACATGGGTTTGTTGTGGCTACTGTCAACACACTTAGTGAGGTCGTTTTGTAATTAATGATTGATCCTAAAATTCTAGTCTTTGTACCTCGACAGCTTTAGGCTTTGTTTTGTTCACCTTATTTTTACTTGTTTTCACATAAGATGTTTACTTTATTTAGTCTTCTCCAGTGTGGAAAAAGTCTAATAGGTTCAAATAAGTTGAAATAAATTGAATAGACTGAACATATAAAGTGTTAGTTGTATACGTTCTTTGTTGCTAGACACTTGATGTCATAGTATGTACGTAGTAATCACCATTTAATATCTTAAAACAACTAAGAAGCTTAGCCCATAAAAAAACTATCTGTATTATGTGATGAAAAACTAACCAAAATTTTGTTGATTTTTTGTTTTTTACTTGGAAAAAGGGTGCAATGTTGACTTAATTAGAAAAGTGCCGTATATTGATGAATTTAAGGAACATGAAACATGATTTATATGTAATTGGTTGTATAATGATATCTTGAAGATTAGCTAGCATGAGACCATCATTAGAAAGTTATATACTAGTATTAGTAAAGTAGCAGCCTCATTTGGAATGGCAAATTGGCAAGGGGCTTATATTTCTCTTAAATTTTCAAGTAGTCCTTGATTCCTTGTTATATTAACGTTAAAATAGCGCTGGTTTGGCGGTGGCCGGTGATAATGACATTAATGAAAATGATGTGGTTGAAGTGTAGAACTACATTATTAGAATAACCTTTGGATTGAGGTTTATGGATTATTCAGCTAGAATCCTAATTCTTGGATGAATATGAACATTATTGATTTTAATAAATTGTGATAATACAAGACATGTGCAAGTTGACGATTACACTGAAGCAATTACGGCATGTGTAAGATTAATATTTGGTGAACTCTTGTTTTGATATTTTTCCCATTATTAATCTTCACGGTTATGCAAGTAAGTTTAGCCTTAGCTAGAATTTGAGCTTATTCTGTTACAAACTTACAATGACTTGTCTTTTACACAAACATTCACGTACTGTCATTGTTTCTCTAATTAGTTAGAAATTTGTGAAAAGAAAGCCATTAAAAATTATAATATCCCATGAAATGAATATGATCTTAATACACGTACTCCACACTATATTATTAAGACTCTTCATTTCACCTTAAATAGTTGCGCGCAGCTTGTATCAATTGATACTCAAACGTGTATGATGATTGGAGACTTTTATTTTGAACCAAACTCTTGCAAATTTTGTACATATGGCTGTGTTTAATGCTTAGGTACATGCATCAATTTAATGCATTTTAGTGTCCAACACCTCTAAGTCAGTAAGTAATTACATAATCTTAAATTGAATTCTATTTGTTTTACCACAAATGTTTTTCTTTCCCTCTTTTTTTCTTTTCAAAAGTGTAATTATTTGTTAAGTCATGGATGTTATCTCCTCAAGTGTCACTATTTTGTTTTACATGGGCACAGGGCTATTTAGGTAAAATCACATTAGCATTTTTGTTTTTAAAAAATTTTTGATTTGATGAAACTGGGGCAGTCATTTGGGAAGCAAACAAGGGTTTGATCATTTGATATGAGAGCACATCCCCTCTTTTCTTTTATATTAGCCTTGCAGAGTGAGTGTGATAGGGAGTGCCAAAAGCATAAGAGAAAGAAAAAAAGAGAAGGTAGAAAGTTAGAATCAGAAGATAATCAATCAAAAAGAGTGAGGAAAAAGAGAGTCAATATAATGTTTCCCAGGGAGCACAAAAGAGCTGCAGCACTGCATGAGAAGCTGCAACTACTTCGCTCTATCACTAACTCTCATGCAGTATGCAATCAAATTCTATCTGTCTCTGCTCATGAATTTTAGTTTCACTATTGCAAATAATTATATGTTCCTATATTAATACATACACTGTTACACCTCGTATGTTCTTTATATATGTTTTTCTTACAGGAAAATGATACTGCAATCATCGTCGATGCATCCAAGTATATAGAAGAGCTCAAGCAGAAGGTGGACCGGCTTAATCAAGATATTGTAAATGGTGGGCAAAGCTCAACCGTCCATGATTCCCTCCCCACGGTATTTTATATTTTGATTTTTTGTGCATGATATAAGTTGATAACTACTCCTTTGATGATATTAGCTTAGGTACGGTTCTAATGATCATTAATTAATCATCACCATCATAATCATCGCTTTAAGTAAAAACTCCTTTTTTTCGTGGGCTCTGACTTTTCGGGTTTTCATTGTACAGTCACTAGTACAACCAAGGCTAGGCTATGTTTTGGGTTGGCTCTAAGCTATGCATAGAAAATTGGCAATAACAAATTTTAATTTTGTTTCTTTTTTCCGATGTTGATAGAAATTATATTCAAAACATTAATCCGTAGATGTTAGCATTATGCTGTTATGGAAAAAATGATGACCCAGTTCCTTATAAGACTTAAACACTGTATATGTTAATTAAATTCCATGTTATGGTGAGTTTTAGTTGACAGTCATATTAATCCAGGAATGGTGTATAATATGTGCAGGTAACAGTGGAAACCCTAGAGAAAGGATTTCTAATAAATGTGTACTCAGAAAAGAATTGCCCTGGTCTTTTGGTTTCTGTACTTGAAGCTTTCGAAGAACTGAATCTTACTGTTGTTGAAGCTAGGGCTTCTTGTACAGAGAATTTTCAACTAGAAGCAATCAGTGTTGAGGTAAGAATCAAGTTCTTGCTCTCCTTTCTTATCTTATATATTTATGTAACCTATGATCATCTACAAGATTATACAACCTATGCTTCTAAATTCACACGTAGTTGAGATTTGTGATAACAAATCATTATCCTCGCATATTTCTGGTCCATCATCTTAACTTAGAAAATATATACAATAATAATACTGTATGTTATATGTATGCTCGAAATTTGGTTGAAATCAAGGAAACTCCAAGAAGACAGCTAGATATCTCCGATCATTGGATTCATACTCATACCCGATTCTTGTTTTTGGTTGGAAGTACCATAGCTAGGCCAAAACGAGCTTTTCGTCCTGAGATATAAAAAGTTATGACATGTGAATATTCTTTGTTTTATTCACATGTACCACAATGCACCGATGCTCGGATTATATCTTACAATTTTTTATTTTTTTGCTTTTTTAAATATTTTATTACTCAAATAAGTTTCCCTCTTTTTTTTTGTTGTAACCTAATTTTAATCATATTGAAATCAATTGAATTTGTAACTATATACTTCTGCATTACATTTTCAGTTCTTCTATCAATTTTTTTGTAGGGTGACGAAAATAGTGAAGCTGTTGAGGCGGAGGTAGTAAGGCGAGCAGTACTGCAAGCAATTAGGCATTGGACTACAAATAATACTAATGATCAGCAAGATCAATAAATCATTACTTAATTAGATTATTACTCACTTGCTACAAGCTTCTATTTCATATTTGCCAACTCTTTTGGGTTGATTATTATGCACTTTTTTTACTCCCGTTTTTTCATGCCTCCATGCAATGAGTTTGTAGGTTAAAAATTGGTAAATTGCTCACAAATGAAAATCGAAGATTTCACGTGAGCTATTTTTTTTTCAGCCCAGAAGATACAACCAATTATGCTTCAGAGAATGTATGAACCTTTCATTTGGCTACTTCTGTCCATATTGTTTTTCCCCATATACTATTCCCTCTGTTTCCTTTTGTTTCATACACTTTGACTTGGACATATGTCAATGCACTTGTATGGCCTTAAATATCTTTTGTTGTGTATATGTAAAAATTATAATATTTGGATATTAATAACGTGCTCATTAAGACGAATCAAACAAGACCCCCTATGACTAAATTATGATTTATATATCGAAAGTAATTTGAAAGATTCTGATCTTATCTTATGAATAGTATCAAAATTTCAAAGTATCAAACATTTAGAAACGGAGGTAATACATATTATTCATTTTGAGGTCAAATTTTGAAAATTGCAGTAAGATATGTGAAATTTTGTTAATTGTATGTCAATGTATATTTTCAAAATGTTTTAAAACTATCACATGTCTAATTAAACCTAATATTTTAAAGGGAAATGAAATTCACAGTCCAGAGTCCTAAGGGCTATAGATGAGCATTAAATTCATTTCTCAAAATGGAAACAATTTAAGAATTCATGGCAAAATTGCACATCATTTGAGATAATTAGTGCTTGATTTAACTTTTTATTTTCACTTTTAGCTTCTTATATATAGCTCTAAGGGCTAATTAAACCTATTAATGATGGATGATGATAATAATAATAATAGTAGTAATAATAATAATAATAATAATAGTAGTAGTAGTAATAATAATAATAATAATAATAATAATAGTGCATTGGAAACGCATGGCTTTGAAACTGATTTTTGTACAAATTGAGCCACAATTGTACGCACTTAGCGGGCTTAATAAAAGATTTGGAATGGCTTTATCCATGGTTGTCATTGGCGTTATTTTTCAATTGTTGGAGAATAATGATTTGGAAAGGTCTATTATCTGATATCTCTCTCTCTTCCTTAGCCATTATATATGTAAGATGATGGGGGGCAAAAAGGACAATTTAAGCAACCTACAAGTGATAGACTTTATGAACTCGATCTCAGTTCATTGTGCTTCCATGATTAGAAATAAGGGTACATTCCTGGTCCAAAGACTATGATTGTGACAACAACATAGATTGGTAATTATGTACTTTTGATGATAGTTTGATGTTTCTTACTTACGAAATAAGAAACCCTAGAATCGTAAATAGGCAAAGGGACTAGAAAATGCAATAGCACACATTGTGATATTCAGTTGCAAGATATCACATTGATGTGTTTGTTTAATACTTCGCTCAAATTTAATTGTCACATAAAGTACAATTTCAATGTAACACAATTACTTCTTAATTTAATAGGGAGGGAAGGAACTTGAAGTAGTAGGGTTAAAATTTTTAAATGACTATCCATGTGATGAGTTTTAGTTTTTCCAAAAATTTGGGATCCCTTGTACCATATCTTTTGTGTTTGTGTGTTGGGGGTGAAGGGATCATGTATATGTTGATTAGGACAAATGTTAGTACAAATTTGAAACATTTCATGTTGATTAGTCAAGACTCATTTCCTTTTTTAACTACCTACAGTCCTAAGTGTACAAAATATATATCTTAATGTGGTGCGAAGATAATGATGGGTGAATAAGGGCGTTCAATCATAATTTATTGTGTTAAAAATTTGAATAAAAATGTACACACCGATGATAAAAGGGAATAGGCCACTCACTATATGTACTCTAAAAAATCTACAAGTTTATGGCTCACAACAAACCTCTCATTGCACTACTTATAAATTAGAAATGTTGTTATTTATAATATATACATGAGTAAATTAGTTATTGTCGTTCTACAAATAATTAAATAAAGTCCATATTAAACTAGAGTATTTTTTATGTGTACATATATATATATATATATGAACAGCATGACTAATCATTCAAGAGAACTCCTACCAAATATTGATTTGCAATATATTTCTTGCGCAACAAATTAAAGATTAGTCATTCAACATAAGTAACTTTATAATTTATATATACACGAAAATATAACAGTACCTTGGATGAATTCTCTCCATTTGGCAGCTGTTATGTTTAAAGAGAGATTCTTCAACTAAGAGGACAAATTATAAAATGACATCTCTTTTCATGTATACCTTATATATACTGTTATACTTACATGCAAATAAGGAACAATTATTGACCCACCAACCCTATTAACAAACAAATAACAGTTCATAATTCATATATGCAAATAGGAAATTGATTGTCTCAATTTATATGTTCCTTCATTCCAAAAACTTCAATACAACTTTGTTCATGATATTTGTCACTTGATCGATAAGTTTATAATAGATATTAGTTTTTACAAAGTTAAGAGGTTACAAGAGGTTTTTTATGGGTAGGTTTGCGGTCATCATTTCTTTTGACTTTTATTTGATTTCACCCAATCTATGACTTTACGCTGAAACTGAGATATAGCTTAGTCGGTTAAGTTTCACTCTCGATTTTAAATTAGAATTAAAACTCGTCATAACTTTTATGGCTATCTAAACACCAAAGAACAAGGACTTTACATTAAAAAGATGTATAATGGGATCTTGCTTTGGTGGACATTTAAAAATATGTCCACCAAGATCAAACATGATCAAACCAATAAAAATGCGCCATATATATTAATTTAAAATATTTAGTTTTTTTTTTAATACAATATGTAGTATTTTGTATAGGTAAATTAAATATACTTTAGCAATACAATTTAAATACAATAGTAAAATTATACATTGTGATGCAGTATACGTGATATTATACTAAACGATATTATACAATACTTTAAAATTACATAAAACAAATTATACTACTTAAATTACATAATTTAACATGTAAATACATATTCAAAATACATAATTTAAATTACATAAAACAAATTATACTACTTAAAATACAGTATACAACTTAATATGTGTCATGTTCTCATTAATTTGACCATGTTTAACTATGGTGGCCAATTAAAATTGTCCACCATAGAATTTTCATACTCTAATGTACAAATGTGCGCGTGAAAATTAGATTGTACTGGAGTGCATTAGGTATTTCTTAAGATACAAGTATGAAACCATTCTTTCTCTTAATTCAAGGGTCTCTTTCTGAGAAAAACTGGACATTAAACATTGTCTGATTGTCTCCCCCACATTATTGTACATCCATCCATAATCATCTATGTATAGAGGTAGTATCCCATGATAAGCAGAATGACTAGACAGTACACACAAGCTCATCGGGTTTCTATCGTCATAAAACTAATTGACAATATTAGAAGTAGCCCTCTAAGCTTATATGTTAGTCATTTCCCTTCTCATTTTTTAATTTTTAAAATTCACGTGTGGGTTTATTCTCCTAACAATAAATGATAAAACGAAAAATCGCGTTTTTTATTTTTAATTTTTCTAAAATTGTCCACGATAATGTTGTTAAGTAACTACAGCTAGCAGTTGTATGTCACTTTCTAGTTTCTATGTACCTAAGCGAACCATATTTAATTAAATTTTATTACTTCAAGTTTGCTGGCTATGTNAGGGAAGGAACTTGAAGTAGTAGGGTTAAAATTTTTAAATGACTATCCATGTGATGAGTTTTAGTTTTTCCAAAAATTTGGGATCCCTTGTACCATATCTTTTGTGTTTGTGTGTTGGGGGTGAAGGGATCATGTATATGTTGATTAGGACAAATGTTAGTACAAATTTGAAACATTTCATGTTGATTAGTCAAGACTCATTTCCTTTTTTAACTACCTACAGTCCTAAGTGTACAAAATATATATCTTAATGTGGTGCGAAGATAATGATGGGTGAATAAGGGCGTTCAATCATAATTTATTGTGTTAAAAATTTGAATAAAAATGTACACACCGATGATAAAAGGGAATAGGCCACTCACTATATGTACTCTAAAAAATCTACAAGTTTATGGCTCACAACAAACCTCTCATTGCACTACTTATAAATTAGAAATGTTGTTATTTATAATATATACATGAGTAAATTAGTTATTGTCGTTCTACAAATAATTAAATAAAGTCCATATTAAACTAGAGTATTTTTTATGTGTACATATATATATATATATATGAACAGCATGACTAATCATTCAAGAGAACTCCTACCAAATATTGATTTGCAATATATTTCTTGCGCAACAAATTAAAGATTAGTCATTCAACATAAGTAACTTTATAATTTATATATACACGAAAATATAACAGTACCTTGGATGAATTCTCTCCATTTGGCAGCTGTTATGTTTAAAGAGAGATTCTTCAACTAAGAGGACAAATTATAAAATGACATCTCTTTTCATGTATACCTTATATATACTGTTATACTTACATGCAAATAAGGAACAATTATTGACCCACCAACCCTATTAACAAACAAATAACAGTTCATAATTCATATATGCAAATAGGAAATTGATTGTCTCAATTTATATGTTCCTTCATTCCAAAAACTTCAATACAACTTTGTTCATGATATTTGTCACTTGATCGATAAGTTTATAATAGATATTAGTTTTTACAAAGTTAAGAGGTTACAAGAGGTTTTTTATGGGTAGGTTTGCGGTCATCATTTCTTTTGACTTTTATTTGATTTCACCCAATCTATGACTTTACGCTGAAACTGAGATATAGCTTAGTCGGTTAAGTTTCACTCTCGATTTTAAATTAGAATTAAAACTCGTCATAACTTTTATGGCTATCTAAACACCAAAGAACAAGGACTTTACATTAAAAAGATGTATAATGGGATCTTGCTTTGGTGGACATTTAAAAATATGTCCACCAAGATCAAACATGATCAAACCAATAAAAATGCGCCATATATATTAATTTAAAATATTTAGTTTTTTTTTTAATACAATATGTAGTATTTTGTATAGGTAAATTAAATATACTTTAGCAATACAATTTAAATACAATAGTAAAATTATACATTGTGATGCAGTATACGTGATATTATACTAAACGATATTATACAATACTTTAAAATTACATAAAACAAATTATACTACTTAAATTACATAATTTAACATGTAAATACATATTCAAAATACATAATTTAAATTACATAAAACAAATTATACTACTTAAAATACAGTATACAACTTAATATGTGTCATGTTCTCATTAATTTGACCATGTTTAACTATGGTGGCCAATTAAAATTGTCCACCATAGAATTTTCATACTCTAATGTACAAATGTGCGCGTGAAAATTAGATTGTACTGGAGTGCATTAGGTATTTCTTAAGATACAAGTATGAAACCATTCTTTCTCTTAATTCAAGGGTCTCTTTCTGAGAAAAACTGGACATTAAACATTGTCTGATTGTCTCCCCCACATTATTGTACATCCATCCATAATCATCTATGTATAGAGGTAGTATCCCATGATAAGCAGAATGACTAGACAGTACACACAAGCTCATCGGGTTTCTATCGTCATAAAACTAATTGACAATATTAGAAGTAGCCCTCTAAGCTTATATGTTAGTCATTTCCCTTCTCATTTTTTAATTTTTAAAATTCACGTGTGGGTTTATTCTCCTAACAATAAATGATAAAACGAAAAATCGCGTTTTTTATTTTTAATTTTTCTAAAATTGTCCACGATAATGTTGTTAAGTAACTACAGCTAGCAGTTGTATGTCACTTTCTAGTTTCTATGTACCTAAGCGAACCATATTTAATTAAATTTTATTACTTCAAGTTTGCTGGCTATGTAAAATTATTAATCACTTTTTGTTTCATACTTATTTCGCTATTTTTTTCTAATTATCAAGAGACCTTTAAATTTTGGGATGTCCTATTATATGCAACATTTCTGCCTTTTATGTACGTACATAAATAAACTATTTAACTAGATTCTAATGATCCTATATAAAGGATCATGCCAAGCATGTATGTCCGTGCTTGTTAACTAAAACCCTCCAGTATGCTCTAATTAATCCCCTTATTTTATTTAAAAAAATAAAAGTTTAAGCAACGTGGTGCAGTAAGTTAAAAATGTACAAGGCTCTCGCTATATTTCACACAAGGTTTGGAAAACGCGTAGCTTTATCCATATTTAGTACATAAAGATTGTTTTAAAAGATCCAGCAAATCCCATAGCGGATATCAAGTAGATACTTGAACATTCTAGCTATCATATCACACAAATTAAATAAAAAAATATACTATTATATTCAGATAAGTAAAAGAAAAAACTTATTTGAATACAAGTACCGAATATATATTTAGAGAGTGAGAAAATAATAATGTTAAGACTCATTTTTTAATTTGGTTCTTACATACAATTTCGTTTTGGTGTTGTTTTATAAATCAATTTACAATCCATTTCTCCTGTTTTTGATATCCATCCAAGAAGCCCTAGTAATTTGTACACTCAAATGAGGATTCTTCAAAGCAAAAGTCTCAAACTTAGGAGAAAAGACTATATCATCCATGTTTTTGACAATAAAATTCAAGGAAGTATCTTTTAATGTTAAGTTAGAGCAAACATCAGAAATCTCAAGGACGTCAAGGGCATTGGATGAACTAAGAGATGTCAACATTTGTCGCTCACAAAACTTCTGTAGGAAAGAAATGTCATATTTATCAGCTGCTATTGATAGAGAATAAACATGTTTTTCGACGACATCGGTGGGTAAGCTTCCACGGTAGAGGAAAGTGAGGAGAGATTCAAGTTCTTCATAGTTGAGTTCTGGTAGAGTTATGGCCTCATTTGGTGCTTCTTTGCAATCATCTGAGTCTAACATGTTCTTGAAGATCTCTGATTTTGCTGCCTGAAATGCATGTCTAATGTAAGTTTGTGAGTTACCAACTTATGTATGTTACATTTATGATTAAAATGAAGATGCAAAGCCTGGCCCAACTAAAGATGGGCCTGTGGCTTTGATAGGGTGAGGATTGGCCCAACTAAATAACAGATGCAAAGTACTTTGCCTTCTTCGTATTTATTTACACTCGCAATAGTATCATTATATCATAATCAAGGTTTTAATTTTAAAAGATGGGGTCGGCTGCATGAACCAATACTCATTCATTCTGTATAGACAATACTCTCGCATTAATTTGCATATTTCAAAAGTAGACAAATGACGTACCAATAAAGCTCTATGAGCAGGAATTGGAGGTCCATTGTTGCCAGGTTTTACTAAGATATCGGTATGAATCTCATCTTTGAAAGCTGCTTCAAACTCTCCTATAAACTTCATTTTATCATTAACATCCTCTTCCATTTCCTTCATTTCCTTTACCCACTTAATTACATTTGCAAAACCCTGGACCACACAATTCATAAAAAAAACTTAGCTTTCATTTCATGCATAATAAAAATTATAATAATTTAATTTTGCAAATGAAGCTAGTTTGTATTTGCAGCTAGGAAATGATGAAGATGATGAATATCGACTATTAACATCCTGTCGATTTCATCAAATTTGTGCATTTTGGAAACAAAAAGATAGTGTTCTTATTTCATTAAATTATCTTTGTTTTGGAAAACTATGTATTAGATGATTAGTATTTATTACTTATTATTAATTAAGTCATGTTTTAGACTTATTTTCCATTTTATTTCAATGATTTACGAGTAACATATAATATTCATTTTAATCAATTTTAAAAAGAATGAAGACTTTGCCTAAAGTCAAGGAGGCATATATATATATAACATATAAATTTTCCTAAGTGCTAATTGTGTCGAAAGCATCATTATTGTTTTGACTTGGCCAAAACCTCGTTATTTTAGAAGTGGCTATAGAATTCTTGTTAGTTGGACCTGAAGCACGGTTCAACAACATGGCATTGTTGAATTTGAAATATGAACAACGTAACTTTACGGGTCTTTTACTCAAATAGCTAATTTTGTAAAAGTATTTACCAAAATGGCTAATTTAAAAAACTAATTCCCAATTTAGTTATAATGGTCGATTAAATGCATTAATTATCACATAAAAAAACCATTAACTCTGAATAAATTTTGAGTTTTACGGCTATGATAACAGATTTTATACATATGTAATTTATTTTAAATAAAAACCACCACTTATGACTCAATTAATTTTTTTAAAAAATTGCACATAACGTATATGATGAAATATCCTAGAGAATTTTGATACTCTATATGAGGCTCCAGTGATATGTTCTACATATTAGTATATTCGATCATTTTTTTCCTACTAAAGTAATTTTTTTTTCATCAACAAAAATGATCATTTTTATTGAATTAATTGAATATCTAATTTTTTACGAACTTTAATTAATCAAGGTCCAAAATCTTAAAGAGTTGCTAATGGCAGGAAAAAATAATAATTGAGTCATAATACATTTAATTTATTTTATAATTGTCAAATGAGTAGATTTTATGATAAAAAAATTAAAATTACTAAAATTTGAAGGGGTAATTACAAATACTAAAATGAAAAGAAAAAAATTAGACTAAAAACAAATTATTACATTATCAAAAAAAATAAAAATAAAATAAAATAAAAATAAAATAATAAAATAAAAATGTTCAAGTCCCACGTAGAATATTCAGCCTATTTTTTTAATAAAAAACAAATATTGTTTGATACGGTGTAATAAATAAAGTGAAATATTTATAATAATAATAATAATAATAATAATAAATTAATAATAGCTTTGGATGAAAAAAAGAAGTTATCTTCCACGTTAAATTAATCAATACAACATAATATAGTTAAATTGGGAATCAATTTTTAAATATAGCTATTTTAATAAATATTTTTGACAAACTAGCTATTTTGGTAAAAAAAAACCCCAACTTTACTAATACAATATCATAATTTTTGTATGTTATTAACTATTAAAAAAGAATTAAAAAGAAAAGAAACAGAATATCATTATTGGATGCTGCTATATATGTACTCTAGTTTGCACAAACATAGGAGAATGCCAAAAGGTTTTGAAGAAGCTGAAGCTTAAGAGAGTAACACATTACCTAACATTGTACTTACAAAAGACAAGCTAATTAGAAATTCGACCAACCATATTGACATTGGTGGACACAAACTACACTACACTTTGATTCTTTGAATATGCTAATTGTAATCATTATATCAAGCTACGTGTAACATGTATGAATAATTTGATTAGCAAATTCCACCATTTTAGGACAAATTCATGTTATGGTCCAACACCATATTATGTTATTGTTCCCATCATATAATTTTATTTCTTAAATAGCTAGAAAGGGCTTATCAACAAACAATGATTGAACAACTAATTAAATTACAACACACGTTATAAAATTACAATTAGGTAAAAAAAAAAAAAAAAGTATTTATGTCAATTGTCATTGGTTATAGACGTGAATGTACTTAAAACTAAATAGACTTGTGAACTTATTTGAAGTCGTTTAAAGAGATCACTCATGAAAAATAAACGTTCGAAAACATGTGCATATGAGTATAAAGTGGTACGTGTGCTTTAGTAATGATATCTTCATAGATACTGATGAATTTAATTGCTAAAAACTATGTAGCCATTTAATGTTAATATGTACCCATGTAAACCTCATATATATATATATTTCCATTTTTTCTATGTTCATGTATAATTTTCAATCAATTTATGATCGATTTTCATAACACGAACCCCTTCCTAATTAAAGCGAATTATAATTGTATGTATGCATAATGAAACCTCATGACTTCTATTATTATGCCAGGTTGAAGACTTGTAGCATTAATACAACTTTTTTAAAAAAAAGAAAAGAAAGGGACTTGTAGGTGTTAATTTGTAGCACTTCTTAACATGCACGTAATATGTTTAATTTTGGAGTACATCTTAAAGCAAATAGTTTGCCTTCATTAATATTCAATTATCAATTTACCATGTAATAAAACTTTATGAATTGTATTAATGGTCAATAAGACACTTAGGTAGTCGTTGATTACAATAATATTTAGCCTAATGAATTCAACACCCCTTCCATCCCATCCCTACTCTACCCTGAAATTTCATAATTTTGGGCCCTTGAGAAATACCATGACAAAATGACGTTAATTATAAATATAAATATATAATTTCACATCAATCACTTCGTTTTCTCCCCTCTAGTCTTCTATCGTTATTTTTCAAAAATTTCATGCATGTCTCAAGTATATACATATGGTCAAACGTCTATGTGAGAAGTATGATGAAATATGAAGAACTAGAAATGACAGTATTTTCAATTTGCATATACTACTACTACATATTTTTTATTATATTTGCATGATATTTATGTAATGAATTTAAAAGAGAAACGAACTGGTATAAATTAAATCGTATAATGAAATATATTTACCTTACAAGACGGATTTGAAGATGAGATAACGTTGGTTCCTCCCAATTTTTCACTAGATTTCTGATTATTGTTACTATGATTATCACCGCCATCAAATTTGTTGATTAAGGAGATCAAATTCCTTGCTCCTTCATAGCAAGCTGCACAAATTGTATTCCTTGGAGGCCTTAAAATAAAAGGCATTGTAGTACAAATTGAGCAATCCATTTCTTATTATATTATAGCTCCTTAGATTTATCAGTAATTTTCACACAAAATTGAATAGAAGGAGGAACAAAGAAGAAGAATTTAAAAGAATTATGAAGAATGTTTATAAAGATTTATTTGTTTTTCAAGAAAACGGATAAGTAGTTTTCTTGTTGTTCCAAGTCAACTTCTTCTTGAAAAGTATGTGTGTGCTACTTTAAGGAAGTTACGTACCCTTCATCTTTTAGTTGTAAGAGTTTGTTGTAGCTTTTATTTTCTTAAGGTATATTTTAATGTGATAGTTGATTTTTAAAAAGAAGAATTTTGATGATTGCTTTCTTAATGGAACATATGCCATTAATTATAGGTGCATGTTTGACATTGACAAAGCTAGCTTTGTATGATAATATAAGCCTTTTGTTTAAAAATACATTCATAATTTCCTATCGAAAATCATAGTTGTACGTGAGTCTTATAATAGGCGACAATAGGAATAAAGTTCGATTCTAACTATCTTAAGTTTTTAGCTAATTAACGTAGGTTGAATTCATGTCGTGTTTACTACAGAATAGTAGTTAAAACTAAATCGATTTTTTTTAGCTAATGATAATGTTTAGTACACATTATTGATTTTAATAATACATTATTTATCTATATTATCTCTACTTTGCCTAAAGTCTAATTAATTTACATCTATATAACTGAATTATGCTGATTCTTTAATTATTGGTTTGGTGGAGTACGTTTATTGGACCTCTTGACAAATAATCAACATAAATTATAGTAACCAATTGGAGGGTAAATTGGTAATTGCATGCTAAAATAACAAAAGGGTTGGTAGTCATGTAAATGTAATTACAAGCTGCCTTTGTATTTGTATACTTCATTTATAAAAAAAATTAACAATCCTAAAGTTAGGAAGAAGAAAGAGACTTTCCAACCTTATAACAGCTGAAATGAGTTAAGGGTACCACGTCTAATCATCAAAGTCCTACCTTTCTACTCCTTTTCCCTTTATTTTATACTCTTTTAATACGGAATATTATTTATTTATTAACAAAACTGCTTTCTTGAGCTATATATTTAGGAAAAGGAATGCGAATAACAAAATTTGTCTTGTTTTCCCTTTGTTATTCTGCCATACCTCATATTGGAGTTCATCTTATTTTTGCCCTGTATTTTTATTAATAATTAAGTGTTGCAGTAAGCACATAACACCTTACATTTCAGTCGATGTAATTTGTAGATATGGTTGTTGGTGGCCAAGGTTGCAATCCATTCTCCGATTAGTGACTACCCACTAAACTAGACAATAATCCAAAAAGGGGTTGTGCTATGGTTAAAGTAGGCTAGGCTAAAAAACTAGAAATCGGATTGTGTTGATGTTGCTTCCTTATTCGTTGATGTGCCTATTTATAGGCCTTTAATAACTTCTCATCTTCTCTATGTGTGTTGAGAGGGAAAATTATCAAAAATTCAAATCTTGGTACCTGCATGATTAGTAATTGCTCCTCTATTTTCATGTGCATACTTCTCCACATAAATGGGAATTTTTGTGGAATTATCTATCTTGACTTCATCTCTAAGCCTTGACTTTTGTTGACTCTTGCATTCATATGTTCAGTACTCTTTTTTTTTTGGCCCAAATCAAACCATTTGAGGTTTGATTCAATGTAATGCATTAAATGTTAGTATCTTACACTTACTCCGTTATTCGTACTAGCTATCGGAGTAGTATATACCAATAATAAAAAATTCATAATTGTTATAGTACCTCTGTTTTACATTATTTACAATAATTTAATATAAAGTAAAGAGAAAAAATGTCCAATCATTGCAAATAATATAAAACAAATGTAGTACATACTTTCTTCGAATTTTTTAATACTTGCATCGTTTTTGGTTTGGAACAAATTTGAAGACGATATTTTGGACTGTTAAGTCTGTCATATTTACATTTGGTTGGCCTAATGAACATGTAATTAGCCCATTGATGTGACACGGAGTAATTGTCAAAAAGTTGCTGTTTTGTTCCAAAAGATTCTCGTTTTGGCACACATGTTGTAGCCTGGATTAATAATTTGATCAAAAAGTTTGGGTTTGCTTGGCCCAAATATGATTTTGGAGTTGTTTAGGCTCAAATTTGTTTTTTGGACTTGCTTAGGCACAAATATTGGGCTAATTATATACTCCCCGCTTTTATTTTCCCTTAGATTTCCATTATTTTGAGTTGTTTATAATTGTTTTTTCCCCAATTCTTAATGCATAGGTAATATATATCACCACATTTTATATAATGATTAACAAGTTGATGCACAAAAAACTTATATGAATACAATTCTAACAAAATTTTATATAACTATATATATATATATATATTTTTTTTTTTGCATATGTCCTAAAAAATGTCTTATGATAAAGTTTACCTTTCAATTACGCTAAAGACCAATATAGAACACCCCATGATCGGTTTCGGCCCCTAAAAACCAATTATCATTTCTCTTATGGCATTTCAAAACAATGGAAATATAGTTATTTCCTATACCATATAAAAACATGTTATTGTCCCTCTTAAGGCCTTTTCACCTCAAATCGTCTTGCATGGGTTCATATTTTAACCTCTCAAGGGACCTTCTCGGGCCCTGTCCTATTTTTCCCCCATTTTTTCAACGTGTGCTATGAACCACCGCAGGACTCCGTACAAACGATTTCGGCCCCTATAAACCTATTCTTATTTCTCTTATGACATTTTTGGAACAATAAAAAACACAATTATTTTCGAGACCCTATAAAAACATGTTATCGTCCCACTTTATGCATTTTCACCACAAATTGCCTGCTCTAGATTTATATTTTAACCATACATTCACCTCGAAAATTTTTTGGCAACCTTTTTTCCCAAGACCCTGTAAACTCAAATAATAGTGGATAATAGCCTTTGATTGAGGCCTCACAAGGAGCCTTCCCAGGTCCTGTCTTATTTTCGCTCTATTTTTTCAGTGCATGCTATGGACCACCATAAGACTCCCCACGATTGGTTACGGTCCCTAAAACCTATTATCATCCCTCTTATGGCATTTTCCTAACAAGGGAAAATCAACTATTTTCGAGACCCTATAAAAACCTTTTATCATCCCTCTTAAGACCTTTTTAACCACAAATCGCCGAGTCTAAGTTCATAATTTAACCTTACGGGCACCTTGGAAAATTTTAAAAACAATTTTTTTTTCAGGACCCCAAAACTCAAAAAACAGTGGATAATAGCCTTTGTTTGATGCCTCTTGAGGGTCTTGCATGGGCCCTGTCTTATTTTCGCCCTATCTTTTCACCGTGTGCTATGGACAACCACAAGACTCCCCTCGATCGATTTTAGCCCCTAAAAACCTATTATCGTCCCTCTTATTGCATTTTCTGAACAAGGAAAAAATAGCTATTTCCGAAACCCTATAAAAACATGTTATTGTCTCTCTTAATGCCTTTTCACCCGAAATCGCGTGGTATGGGTTCATATTTTAACTATATGGACACATCGGAAAGTTTTTGGAAACATATTTTCCACGAGCTCGAAAACTTAAAAAGCAATGGATAATAATAATCTTTGATTGAGACCTCCTAAAAGGTCTTCCTAGACTGTCTTATTTTCACCTTGTTTTTTCACCGTGTGCTATGGACCACCACATGACACCCCCTGATCGGTTTTGGCCCCTAAAAACCTATTGTCATCCCTAATAAGGCCTTTTCCGAACAAGTAAAAAACAAACTTATTTCCTATACACCATAAAAACCTTTTATTGTCCTTCTAAATGCCTTTTCACCCCAAATTGCAAGGTATATGTTCATATTTTAACTACACAAACACCCAGAAAACTTTTGACATTTTTTTTTCCAAGACCCTAAAAACTTAAAATTATAATTAATATGGACCATCACATAATTCCACATAGTCCTAAAAAATAATTTTTTCCGGAGGCCATAAGAAGGCAATCACAAATGATTTTTTGGAGTTACGCGAAATTGAACAAATGGAGGAAGCAACTTCCTAGGAAGTGTAAATGCCTTCTAAACCATTTACTAGAAATTGTATAGGATAAATGATCTCTAATGAACTTCCACGGGATTGCAAAAAAAAAAATTGTTTTAAGTGGTGAGAATCATTTTAAATGTCTAGAATGAGAGGAGGAGCTCTGAGTCTCTAACCAACTTAGTTTTTTCTCGTAATTAGACGAACATTCATCTGTCTTATTGTGATCAAATGGTACCATGTGGAATAAAGCCGAATCTATCTAGCTAATTTGAACTTGTAATTGAAAATGGTTATCCTTAATTTCAATATTATTTAATTTTTCCGGATCTTAATTACATAGAACAAACACATGATAAAAGCAACAAAATTTTATTATTTTGATTAACTTGGTAGCATATTTACATAGTACAGAAAAGTTGGGTTGCTAGAGGGACAAAAGAGTAATAATACATATTACATAGTAGTGCATAATGTAGTAGAACATAAGAAAATAAAACAGAACAGTAAACCTTAATCAACACTAGTAATAGCATTCAATAGTGTGGATGATGATTGATCATTTGATCCTAGTATAAAATCATGAGATCAAATATTGTCATTATCAATTAATTAGTTAAATTCATTAAGCGATTTTCTGCGATTTCTCCTCATTACGCTTCTCATAGTAGTGGTACACTGCTGCCCCTGATAATACTGCCAACGTCAATGCTTGTGCATGCATTCTGTTTAGCCAAGCAAAAAGAAAAAATTATTTAATTAACATAATCATGATTATTTATTTGATCTACCTTAGTTATATTATGTAAATATGTATAATAATTATCTAAGGGTTATAGACTTTAACTTTCAAGATGTAAGATTGCACGTTTATTTAGGTAGTTTGACTAGTCGCGATTGTGTTTAGTTGTTTGTATCAACTTTATAGTTACGCTAACAAAAGAAAAAAAAAGGCTCCTTAACGAACCTAGCATGAATAAGTTTGAGGCTTGGCTTGAGGACGGATTTCGGACGTGAATTATAAGCAACTGATGCTCCAACTGCTGATGCCCACAATGCTCCTGTATGACCATTATAACACGTTAATTAGTTACTAGGGTTACTTCTATTCAATAACACTGTAATTAAAATGATTTATAAAATTAAAGAGTAAGTGAGTAACAACTAATATACAGAGTACAAAAAAACTATTATATACATAAGTTACATTTTGATAAAACTTACCAATGCTAGTAAGTTTGTTCTCAGAAACCCAAGATTGCACAGCCTCCATATTTGGTAACTTTGTTTTTTTTTTGGCACAATGAATTCTCTCTTAGAAAAGTTTTGTTTAGAAGTTGTAATGTAAGTAGAAATGAGTGATGATGATAAACATAGGGAAATATGGGTATTTATAGATTTGATGCATTAGTTATAAAAAAAATGAAATTGGATAATTTGTGGCCCCTTGATTTGGATGTATCTTTTTTGGTGAGCAAAAAAGGAGTACTTAAGTACTTATTTTGTGTTTTTATATGTTTAATTGAATTAAAATTTATTCTTTTTAGCTAGTTTTTGTGGAAAACTAAGGGCTCAAGTGGGCAGTTTTATAAGAAGGGGGGGTTTTAGGGCTTAACAGTTTAGGAAAAACTGAAGAAGTGAAGACTGAGGAGTATTGATCACGTGCTGTGGGTATGGCCGGTGGTTTAATGGAAAAGGACCTTTAAAATAAAATAAAACTGACAATTAGGGGAGCATTGCACTTTTGTGTGAGATGGGATGCACCAACAACAAATGTTGGGATTTCTTGAAGATGCCATTCACACTTTTCATGAGTTTTTGGGATTAGGGGAAAAAAGACTTTTAAAAATTTTACACGGTGTTCATATATGGTTTGAATGTGAAAGTTAGGTTGTTAATCAGAGTTGAAAATGACATAAGAAAGTTTCGAGAGAGCTAAAAAGCAATTGTTCACTTCTTTTGAAATATTTTGTAATTAAGGATGATAACAAGTTTTTAGAGGGCGGAACCGGTCGTGTGGAGTCCTATGGTAACCCTGAACACGTGCTGAAAAATAGAGCGAAAACAAGACAAATCCTACGACAACTCTTTGGAGACCAAACCCGAAGGCTATAATTCACAGTTTTCGTAGGTTTCGAGAACCGAGAAAAAAACTTCCAAAAATTTTACAAGGGACCCCTATGGTAAAATAAGAGCTCTTAGCAGCTAATCGAGGTTGAAATTTCATAGAAAGGCTCCACGAAAGCAAGAAAACTATTGTTCATTTCTCTCAAAATATCTCGCAAAGAGGGATAATATAGAGGTCGAAACCGATCATGGGGAATTATGTGGTGACTCTAAGCATGTGGTTGAAAAACACGGTGAAAAAAAGACAGAGCCCTAGACAATCCTTCGAAGGCAAAAAATAAAGGCTATAATTGACGGTTTTTTAGGTTTCGAGGTCCTAGAAAAGTAAATTACTTTTGAAAATTTAATATTGTGCGTTTTGTGCCCCTATGGTCACAATAGAACGATAGGAAGCTAACCGGGTTTAAAAAGACCATAAGAAGGTCCCGGAGGGCAAAATCTATTGTTCACTTCTAAAATATCTATGAAAGAGGATGATAAAAAATTTTAGAGGCCAAAACCATTCATGGAGAGTCTTGTGGTGACCTTGAAGACGTGAAATAAAAACAGGGTAAAAACTGGATATAACTCGGGACAACCCTTTGGAGGAAAAAAAAAAGTCTATAATTCACAATTTTCTTAGGTTCGAAGGTTTCAGGAAAAAAAAACTTCTGAAAATTTTACACGGTGCTCCTATGGTCAAAATGAGAACTCTAGGCAGATAATCGGGGTTGAAAAGGCCATAAGAAGATCCAGGGAGAGAGAAAAACTATTGTTCACTTCTTTCAAAATACCTCCAAAAGAGGGATGATAACAAGTTTTTAGAGGCTGAAATCGATCGTGGTGGTGACCTTTAGCATGTGGGAAAAAAAGGATAAAAATAAGACGAAGCTCGGGACAACCTTTCAAAAGCGAAAAAACAAAGGCTATAATTCACAGTTTTTGTAAGTTTCAAATTCCCAAGGGAAAAACTTTTGAAAATTTTACAAGGTACCCATATGTTCTAATTAGGAACGCTTAATCGGGGTTGAAAATGCCATAAGATAGTCTTGGGAAAGCAAAAAAGCTATTGTTTGGTTCTTTGAAATATCTCAGAAGGAGGGATGATAATAAGTTTTTAGAGGCTGAAACCGATCATGGGGAGTCATGTGGTGATCCTTAACACGTGGATAAAAAAATAGGGCGAAAAAAAAGACGAATCTCGGAAAACCCTTCGGAAGGCAAAAACAAAGGCTATAATTAGCAATTTTCGTTGGTTATGTGATCCTAGAAAATTTTTTTTGAAAATTTTACTCGATGCCCTTATGGTCAAAATAAGAACGCTAGGCAACTAAACGGGATTGAAGGTCATTGAGGTTGTGATCAACTAATTCATGACAATACTTAACGAAGTTGCTTTGTCTCCCGACTACTTACTGTTAGGCGTTGTAGTAAGATAGAACCAGAACATGTGTTCTAGTTTTCTAGGTCTATTTTTGAATTTCATTACTAGTATGTTGATTTGACATTCAAATTTGTCTATTTAGGCCATGTTAAAAAGAAAACCTAACTTAACTCGAACCTTTTGAAGCTTGGTCATAGTATACAAACTCAAAACATCATAACTACTCAAAAATCAACACTGCAATCTAAAGTAAACATCGTTCATTGGTTGACATTGTATTAACTAGTCTGTTAGTTGTCCAAAATTTTAAAAGGTAATACACTACGAGCAATACTTACGTCTTAAAATTAAATATATTTCACATCATTAACCCCTAGCAACTCCTTACATACCAAATAAAGCCTAGGAAGCATAACATGTTTTCTACCACACTTAACAAAAACTAAAATTGCAACACAAGTAAACTTATATGCTATCATATCATGAAAGGTGTTTTATTTTTCTCTTCAAATTAAGGAAAGAAAAACCGATTAATTCTTCAAAGCGGGTCAACCAATATCATATTGATGAATAATTAAATTAAAGAAAGAGGAGATTCATAAATGATGGAATGAAAACATTGAAAAGTATAAAGCTTAGAAAGTTGTAGATTAATCAAAAGACTCCACAACATTCTTTCTTTTATAAGCCCAACTTTTTCATGACATCACATTCCAATAATTTGGGCTTCTCTCATTATCTCTTCATTTCCTCTTTCCCTCTCTTCAGAAAATTGTTGAAGACGACACATTTTCCCGCCATTTTCAACCTCTCTCAAATCACTCTTTCTCTCTCTTCAAATCTTCAATTCATCAATTTTCATTCAAAAATCAAAGCAAAAAAACAATCAAATCAATTAATCAATGGAAGCTCAACGAAGATCAAAGCGAAAACCTCTTTCAGATTGCACAAACACAATCCCAAATCACCGCAAAAAACCTCCATCATCATCTTCTTCTTCGAAAAACCCTAATTCTACTAAAACCCTAATTAAACCTCCGAAATCCTCGATTAAATCAATCAACGAAGAATTAGTAGTTGTTCCTCCTACAAGTAGTTCTCAGAAATCGCATACTAGTATTGGGTCTAACGATTCCTCGAATTCCGTGACTGTTCCTCCATCTCCTGAACCTCCTGCTCCTCCTACGCCTCTTTCTGATGCTGGTATGTTGTTTGATTTCTCTAATTTAGGTTTAATTTGGGGGTTTTTGTAGTAGTTTTGATTTTCGTTGAAACCCTAATTTTGATTTTGTTGAAATTTTTGTATGTTTATGAAGTTCAAATTGATGTATTTCGATGATTCAATTGATTACGAATTTGAGTTTGTACTTCGTACTTGCAAATTCTTTTGATGTTTTACGTTGATTTGTAATTCGGCATTTGGAAAATTGTTTGTTAGTAACTACTTGATTGGCGATTATTGTGTGAGTTATGATGAATTTGGTACTATGTAGTTTTAGGCGTTGTTCATTTGGACTTAATTTTAGTTCAGTTTGGTTCAGCTCAGCTCGCACGCTATGATTGTTAGGTTTGTACTCTCTTAGAACAGGACAGTAGTGTCTTAATGTAGCACTATGGTTTACGACGTTGCGATTACTGAATTCACTATTAGTGGGTATATAAATGCTACTAGACGTGTTTCATGACGATTTCGGCTGTCCATTTACTAGCTTTGGAAGAAGGATGGTGAAAATAATGTTTCAAGTTAGTTGAGCCATTTATGTTTTAGTGGGATAGTTTATGAATTAAGCTTCACGTGGCGGGCTAAACTTGTTGTTACTTCTTGGAATTATCATATAGATTAGTGGGTTGTGATCTTCGCATGAGATTTTATGAAATTTGTGCTGCTGATCATTTCTGATTTTGGAGTTTTTGAACTTTGTCATACTGTTGTATTACTTGTTCAATAACAGTGATGAGTAGCTTATATGCTGTATGAATGGACATATTTTCTGTATATCTGTGTAATGCTTACCTTGCAATGTTGCATGTGTTATTATGAGTTTCATATCATATAGTGTGTTTTTGATCTGCAAATATGTTATTCGAATAGTATGAAATTTACGGAGGAGTTTATGTCATTCTTTTTGTTGGCATAGACCGTAAAACATCTGGCCTTTCAGTTGATCAGAGTCCACCAGATGATGAAACAAGAAGTAAAGATAAAGGAAAGATGGTTGTTGATGCTTGTGTCACAAACCATAATCGGCTTTCAGTTGATCAGAGTCACCGAAACGATGAAACAAGAAGGAAAGAGAAAGGAAAGCTGGTTGATACTCCTATCATCGACGGTAATAATTTTGGGCTTTCATTTGATCAGACTCTAAGAGATGATGAAACTAGAAGGAAAGAGAAAGGAAAGATGGTTGTTGACACTCCTATCATAGATCTTAAGAAATCTGGCCTTTCAGTTGATCAGGTTCAACAAGATGATGAAACAAGAAGGAAGGAGAAAGGAAAGATGGTTGTTGATACTCATTTTATTGATCGTAACAAATCTGGGCTTTCAGTTGATCTGATTCAGCGAGATGACGAAGCAAAAAGGAAGGACAAGGGAAAGATGGTTGTTGACACTCCTATCATCCCGTTTTCTGCATATATGTCGTCAAAACCTCTGCAAATAGGATCATCTGCTGCCTCCGGTCGTAATTCTCGTTCTGGAACTCAAGCAGTTCAGAGTCAAAATCTGCACGCACAAATAACAAAAGATAAGGGAAAGACCACTGCAAATGTCTCTGTCCTTGAGTCACCTGCTCGTTTCATATCGAAGCACCTAGAGTTATCATCATCCGGTATGTCTAGTTCTTTCTTTGAAGCTTCAGTACCTCGTAGTCAGGAACTTTATGAAGAACGTATGAAGGAGAAGGGCAAAATGGTTTTAGAAGCTCCACATATTGAGGAATCTGAACCGTCAACTCCTCATGCTGTTCCTGCATCGCCTGCCACTTCGGGTAAATCCTCTCTTATGTGATTGTACTCCTCCTCCCCCCTTTTGTAAGTAGCAAAAGAAGTTAGAAATGAAAGAAAAGTTGGTTCCGTGAAGTTACTAGTTAAAACTTGCTCCCTGGTTCTTATCCTGTCATTGTGGGCCTTATTGCCTGTGGTTGTTAAATGATGAAATGGTGCTGCTTTCGGGTAAATAGAACTGGCCAACTTCCTATTGGTTATAATAAGCAAACCATATTTTACTTTGAAATATTACCATTTTGTGTTCTAGTTGTTGCAATGGACATTAGCATGACCTCAATCACCTATCAAACTCATGAGCTACGTTGGATGTCTGAAAGACTGACATATCAAATTGTTGTTATCATACTTCAATTTGCAGAAGTATCTGAGGTAGTAATAATCTGAAATCCTTACATTTGTGGTTGCATATACCATTTTTTTTATTACAATAGATTGAGTTTACACTGATCCTGTCCTTGTGTTCAGCTATGTTGGTTGCACTATGCATTTTCATTTTGGTGTGAGTAAAAGCTGTAAACAATAGAAAAGTATAATTAGTTTTAGTACAAGTTAATGAATGCGATGAAAAGACCAATGTATGGTTTGCAAAACCAAGTAGCTTCGTTGCTTTCCTCAATTTTTTCACCATTTGATGCTCAATATATCAAGTTCTTAACTATAATTCCTAATATCTCAAGATTATGCTCTTATTGTCCTCCAAAAAAGTGAAAAGTACAAAAATTATAACCAGTGTCTCTTTTAGTTTTACTTGGAAGTAGGAAGTGCATGTAACTGTGTGTGTAGATATCTGGTTATAATCTGAAATATTCTTCATATATGTTGTGCAATAGGAATTTGATCTGATTGTACCTGCAGATTTATTTGTCGATTTATGCTCCACTGTTCACTGCTCTGGCGTTTTAGTTTCAGTATCTTTTAAATTAAAAGGCTTGTTCATTTTGTTTGCTAAGTTACTCGTGATAGACCTTTAACGATCTATGGTCAAAGAAAAGGCCGGCATGGAAGAAAGCATGCAGTTGGAAAGATGAATTTTTCTTCGAGCTCTGAGCAGAGGATAAGGAAGACAGGGTACCTCCTCAACTTAAAACTTCTAACCATGTGCCTGTGTAGCTTTACAAATTATCTATTTGCTTTTTCAAGACTTGATGGTGGGATTATGTTTTATGGGGTGCTAATGAACTTTTATTGTATTGGTGAGGCATCCTGCAATCCTGCCTCTTGTTGTATTTACTGATGGTATCCTGAGACGGTATAGATATTAGTTACAATAAGATTCTTAGGAACAATGCTTAGTGCCTATGTTAGTGCATACCCAAGCTGAAGGACTGAAAAATTTCGAATGTCATGCTAGTTACATCACCTCAACAACTAATGTTTGATTGTCCAGTTCTAGTTTGGATATCTCATGTTATAGTTTTTCCTTGTCTATTTCTGGAATTTCTGCACTGCTGTAGTTCATATTATCTGCAAATAGATAGAACATCATACAATCGTTCGTGTCAAAGTGACTTTTTTACCTGTAGGTTTGAACTGGATGATGATCGGGGTCTGAAGAAAGGATCACATACAGACCCTCTTCCAATGCATAAGGTTAGTGAGTGCTGAGACAAGCATCTCTTGAACATTATGTTTATTATTCATTCTGTTGAGTTATGCTTGGTACTAATTTTGTAAATTATCATGTTGTGATAGTTCTATTGCTGTTTTGACTTTCAACCTGTATTTACCTCATGTGTTCCTCTGAGACTAGGCATCTTTTACGCATTCTTTAAAACATTACACTTGCTCTCTCCTTTTTTTTTTCTCCCTTTGGGGGTGGGGGGAGTTCTCGCATTTTGCCTCACAATCTTAATTGCAAAGTATTCGGTCTTTCATATCCCTTGATTAAGATGTTGCTCTGCGCTTATCTGTTCACACTTTTCTCTGTCAAGTGGTGGTGATAGCTATTGGTTAAAACACTTTTCAGAATATTGGCCTTGCTTGATTAACTTTCCTTTGCTTTTCTTTATGTACCTTCAGAAGCGGTCCCGTGAGAAGTATGGTGATTCTGTGCATGTTATGCCACAAGAAGAGGTGGAAAAGCTTAGAGCATATTATGCAGATATAGATGCGTTTGAGTTGCCGGAGGAGGCTGTGTCAGAAAGTGACCTAGATTAAAAGGATATCAGTATAATGTTTAAAAAATCAAGCTCTCCAGTTTTTTGTATAGTGGCTGGTATAATTGAGGGACACAATACAGGATAGATGAAGTGTAATATCCTATAGTTGCAAAGTCAGAAAATGTACGGATGTATATGTCAAACCTTAGAAGTTAGGGAGTAGTATAATCAAGGTTTTCAGGCTGTAAATTCAGTATTGGTACATTACCACTGCCCAGAGGTCCTAGAAATATGAAGTCGTTTCTCGGACATTTTGCTGGTCACAACTCACAAGTCTCAAGTCTCAACTCTCGCTGATTATAATGGTTGGTGCTTATTACTACAAGTTTATTACAAATTTGATGAATTTAATGGTTATAGTAATAAGTATTAAGATATTGTCTGACCAATATGACAAGGTGTTCACAATTTGGTTCTCTTTTACATTACATTCTCTCGTTATTTCACGAGTCCAATTTTCAATTTCACTGAAAACTACATGATCCAATTTCATTTTCACTAGAAAGACTATATTGCAAAACATTGAAAACAATCTCTTTGATTGCGATTTTATGAATGGTTTTTGGCTAGATTCCAAGATGATGGATAGAATTAGCAATTGTTATAATATACACCCTATACTCCTTCTAATAAATTTTTTTACATTGTAATATTCACTTTTTTACATGTAATATTCATTTTGTTGAATGTAATATTTACTCTAGAGTCTAGACTACTTAAAATATTTTAAACTATCATTAAGGTTTGTTTATCCTGATTTGATTTTAGAGACGAATAATTTTAAGTTAGTCATTCAATTAAAGTTGAGGAAGTGCATTACTAGTAGTTTTGGTCGTATTATCAAGTATATTTTATAGGTCCTTAATTAGCCTATATTTTTTTTGTCACCCTTTTCGTTGTGAAAATCTATAGGAGAAACTTGCTAATTCCTTAGCAATGAATGGTAATGTAGTATTATTTGTGATGTAATGCATGTTTGGTTAGAATAAGTGTCTTATAATACGTATGATGTATTGGTTATGATTTTATTTCCATAAATATAATGAATAAAAATATAACATATTAAGAAATGAATATTGCATTTTCAAAATTGAATATTATACATTGGAAAGTAAATATTACTCCCTCCGTTCCTAAATGTATCAAATAAAAGGGAATGGAGGGAGTATAATTTAAAAATTTTGAGCATATATGCTTGTACAGTATTACGTGAATATCACGTATTGAAAATAAATATTTATTATTGAAAACATAACACATATTAGTGTTGAAAAATGAATGTTGCTCATTAACTTTTAAAAAAAACTTGAAGGTTTAATTCATAAAGAGAATCACTAGTTCAAAAAAGAATAACATTGTGCATAAATTGATGTATAGTACTTATTAAAAAACGAATATTAATCAATGAAAAATGAATTTTACTTATTAACAAATAAATATTACAGGAATATACTCCTGGGTGTATATAATAATTTGCCCGGAACAAGTATTGAACTCCGACTCGGCCCAAAGTTTTGGAATTGCTAATTTATACATATATATATATATTTTTTTTTCTTTTTTCTTTTTTCCTTTTTTTTCGTTTTCGTTTTTTGTTTTCTTTGTTTTCTTTTTCTTTTTTTCATTTCATTCCATTTTAAACTTTGGTTTCCTTTCTTTTTGTACTTTAATTTAATTTTAATTGTAAAAATGCGGATTAAAATAGTAAAATTTTTTATTCTTTAAATACCATTTTAGGTATGTATGCAATTATCTTGTAATTGACCAATTGTGTTACTCGGTGATGGAAATTAAAGCCCACCTTTTTTTTTTATAGAGAATTCTTAGATCCACTAAATACTAATCAGCATGTATTCATGTAATTGTCGTTAACATCAAGGGATTAACCATTTGCAAATTGCTAAACGCAAATCTCTTTGGTTGCAATTAGACTCGTACCAAAAAGAGATTGCAATTCGACTCCTACCAAAAACTTTACTACCTATAGTTCAGAATTTAAGTAATAGAGGGGTATTATATGCTATTATTCCATAAAAAATAGTTTGTTACATTTATTCTGAATCAAAGTTTTTTGGGATTCCGAGGTCTTGGAAAAAATTTCCGAATATATTCCGGTGTGCCTGCATGGTCAAAATATGAACTCAGAGCAAGCGATTTGGAGTGAAAATTATAAGAGGGATAAGAACAAGGTTGTAGATGGGCCCGGACGAGGCTGTTTTTCCCTTCTCCGGAAGACGCCATAAGAGGGATGATTACAAGTGTTTAAGGGCCAAAACCAGCCATGGGGAGTACAGTGGAGGTCCATAGCACGTAGTTAAAAAATGGGGCGAGAAAACGATATGGTCCAGGACAGCCCCTCTAGAAGCCTTAATCAAAAACTATAGTTTTAGGTTTTGGGTTATTGAGGGTTGTCCTTGGATCCGTCCTTTTTTCACCCTGTATTTCTGCCACTTGTTGTAAGTGATCCTATCATGCCTCGCGTTTGGTTTCAGTCTTTAAAAACTTGTTATCATCCCTTTTGGACAATTTTCAAAAAAGAGTACTCTAGTCCTTTTGCTCTCCCAAGACTTTTCTTATGACGTTTCAAATCCCAAAAGGCTGCACGGGGACCCTATTTTGATCATAGGGGAAAGTTGTAAAATTTTCGGCAATTTTTACTCTGGGACCTTGAACCCCTAAATAATGTGAATTACAGCCTTTATTTTCTGCTTTTGGATAGTTGTCATGGCTTCTTCTTGTTTTTGCCCTTTTTTAACACGTGTATTAGATGACCCCACAATGCCCCATATTTGATTTCAACCTCATAAAAATTGTTATCTTCGCTATTTATAAAATTTCCAAGCAAGGACAAATACAAACATAGATAGTGCCAACTTTGATGACAATTGTTATTTGTCAAGAATCTGGAGTTTCTCTCTTTTAAGGTTTTCTCTATTCTTAGATCCTTTTTCTAAACACAATTTGTGTTAGCCGCTATCTCTATTCTTAACATACTAATGTCAATACAGGCGGTGATTTTTATATTATTAAAGCGTCATTAATGTCTTATTCAAGATTTATTTTCTTGTTTGTAGTAACATATAAAATTATATTATGTTTATGTGTAAAATATTTTTGTTTTTGTTTACATTGTTTTTGAAGTTGTATATTTTCCTATATGTTTTTCCATTTCCTTATTTCAGGAATTAACACTTCCTCGTTTCCCAAGCATTTCCATTTTGAAAATTTTAGTCATTTTGTACGTGCTATTTACGGAAATATTAGTTAAGTAGAAATTTAATTCAATAAAGAGGCCAGCAATTACATATACTTAAATAAAGAGCCAAAAAGGGTTTACTATAAGTTTGTAATTAAGCCAAATAAATTGTGACCATCATTAGAAAATGCAAATTTTTCAAGCTTGGTGGGAAGGGGTTAAAAAGGATATGAAGCTTTTAGATTTACAAGAGAATGAGGTTCTCGATCACAGGGGATGGAGGAGGAAAATTTATGTGGATGACCATATGAAATGATTAATTTTGGTTCATGTAGCCGACCCCAATCTTTTGGGATTAAGACTGTGATTGATTGATTAGAAACTGCAAATTGCAAAACAGTTTAGTATAAGATCCCAAAGAGTTAAAAAGAGAGGATAGCAATATATCATGTATGTGAGATAAGAGTATCTTTCTTTAGTCTGTCCTTAGCTTCGTCAAGAATTTTGTGACACACACACACAAATTTACTTTATTATTATGAATTTATGATGCTCTTTATTAAACAGCCCAATAAACCAAGATGCTAAAGGAATCATTGTTAAGTGGAAAGTTCATAAGCCTTTTATTGGATTAGAAATGCTCTTTAAGTTGTGCCTTTTTCTTAATTTCTTTTCGTAATAATACAAAGATAACCAACCTTGTCTATAGCCACCATGTGGAGCAAACCATATTCAATGAAACCTACCTAATTAAGTCAATTCTGATTATGTGTCCACTTTCTTCAATGCTGTTTTTGTAGGAGTATCAAGTATCAACTTAGGACCATTTCAACATAGTAGAAGTTAATGAAGCAATAGATTTGTGTCAAAAGGAAGTTAGGTTTTTGCATATGTATACATAGTCGCAAAGTCTTCCAATAATGTTTATGACAATAAATCGATCAAATTTTGATTGTGATGATCTCCTACTTATCGAAGATTAATGACGTGAAATGTAATGGGTATTTGGAGCATCAATATATATCTAATTACAAATCTTGTCCTTCTGAGTTTATAATTGTGTCAATAATTATATGATATGATCGTATTATAGATGTCTATTATAATCTTCATACATCTCCCAAGTCAAATTCATTTATCAAGACCAATTGAAACTAATTAAAGGACATTAAAAAACCATCTTTTTTAATTGAAGTTTTAGTGTAAACCTTATTTATTTCAAATCAACTTTTCTTGGACTATAGTACAATGCTAGCAAATAATAGATAAGCAACTTGTTAGCTATAGATCCTAGCTTAATGTACGTGCATGATGGGGCAATGGAGCCACCATGCATGTACCATGCCACCGACAATGATATTAAATTAATTAAATAAGCATGCAAAAATAATTGAAGAAAGATTATTTGATAATTGATATATGGTATCATATGATCATATCAACAAGTCCAAGTGTCTAATATAAGCACATGATATCAGCAATTAATGTTTCATCAAATTTGTCCTACACTAGTTTACTTGATCTTATGTATTTGTAAAAGCATCACAATTTAAGTAACATATTTACATATCATCTATAATTGTACCTCCTTAGCTGGATTTCACGTCCTTTTAATTTGTTAAGGATCCTTAATTACATACATACATTAAGATTTGTTTAGGCATTTATATCAAAATGGTAGTATTATTTTTTTTTTTTTTTG
>PYUH01000062.1:3379945-3418924 GCA_016808085.1 Suaeda aralocaspica | reverse complement strand
TGGCTTCTTCTTGTTTTTGCCCTTTTTTAACACGTGTATTAGATGACCCCACAATGCCCCATATTTGATTTCAACCTCATAAAAATTGTTATCTTCGCTATTTATAAAATTTCCAAGCAAGGACAAATACAAACATAGATAGTGCCAACTTTGATGACAATTGTTATTTGTCAAGAATCTGGAGTTTCTCTCTTTTAAGGTTTTCTCTATTCTTAGATCCTTTTTCTAAACACAATTTGTGTTAGCCGCTATCTCTATTCTTAACATACTAATGTCAATACAGGCGGTGATTTTTATATTATTAAAGCGTCATTAATGTCTTATTCAAGATTTATTTTCTTGTTTGTAGTAACATATAAAATTATATTATGTTTATGTGTAAAATATTTTTGTTTTTGTTTACATTGTTTTTGAAGTTGTATATTTTCCTATATGTTTTTCCATTTCCTTATTTCAGGAATTAACACTTCCTCGTTTCCCAAGCATTTCCATTTTGAAAATTTTAGTCATTTTGTACGTGCTATTTACGGAAATATTAGTTAAGTAGAAATTTAATTCAATAAAGAGGCCAGCAATTACATATACTTAAATAAAGAGCCAAAAAGGGTTTACTATAAGTTTGTAATTAAGCCAAATAAATTGTGACCATCATTAGAAAATGCAAATTTTTCAAGCTTGGTGGGAAGGGGTTAAAAAGGATATGAAGCTTTTAGATTTACAAGAGAATGAGGTTCTCGATCACAGGGGATGGAGGAGGAAAATTTATGTGGATGACCATATGAAATGATTAATTTTGGTTCATGTAGCCGACCCCAATCTTTTGGGATTAAGACTGTGATTGATTGATTAGAAACTGCAAATTGCAAAACAGTTTAGTATAAGATCCCAAAGAGTTAAAAAGAGAGGATAGCAATATATCATGTATGTGAGATAAGAGTATCTTTCTTTAGTCTGTCCTTAGCTTCGTCAAGAATTTTGTGACACACACACACAAATTTACTTTATTATTATGAATTTATGATGCTCTTTATTAAACAGCCCAATAAACCAAGATGCTAAAGGAATCATTGTTAAGTGGAAAGTTCATAAGCCTTTTATTGGATTAGAAATGCTCTTTAAGTTGTGCCTTTTTCTTAATTTCTTTTCGTAATAATACAAAGATAACCAACCTTGTCTATAGCCACCATGTGGAGCAAACCATATTCAATGAAACCTACCTAATTAAGTCAATTCTGATTATGTGTCCACTTTCTTCAATGCTGTTTTTGTAGGAGTATCAAGTATCAACTTAGGACCATTTCAACATAGTAGAAGTTAATGAAGCAATAGATTTGTGTCAAAAGGAAGTTAGGTTTTTGCATATGTATACATAGTCGCAAAGTCTTCCAATAATGTTTATGACAATAAATCGATCAAATTTTGATTGTGATGATCTCCTACTTATCGAAGATTAATGACGTGAAATGTAATGGGTATTTGGAGCATCAATATATATCTAATTACAAATCTTGTCCTTCTGAGTTTATAATTGTGTCAATAATTATATGATATGATCGTATTATAGATGTCTATTATAATCTTCATACATCTCCCAAGTCAAATTCATTTATCAAGACCAATTGAAACTAATTAAAGGACATTAAAAAACCATCTTTTTTAATTGAAGTTTTAGTGTAAACCTTATTTATTTCAAATCAACTTTTCTTGGACTATAGTACAATGCTAGCAAATAATAGATAAGCAACTTGTTAGCTATAGATCCTAGCTTAATGTACGTGCATGATGGGGCAATGGAGCCACCATGCATGTACCATGCCACCGACAATGATATTAAATTAATTAAATAAGCATGCAAAAATAATTGAAGAAAGATTATTTGATAATTGATATATGGTATCATATGATCATATCAACAAGTCCAAGTGTCTAATATAAGCACATGATATCAGCAATTAATGTTTCATCAAATTTGTCCTACACTAGTTTACTTGATCTTATGTATTTGTAAAAGCATCACAATTTAAGTAACATATTTACATATCATCTATAATTGTACCTCCTTAGCTGGATTTCACGTCCTTTTAATTTGTTAAGGATCCTTAATTACATACATACATTAAGATTTGTTTAGGCATTTATATCAAAATGGTAGTATTATTTTTTTTTTTTTTTGTTGGTAGGGAGCCACAAGGGCGGGAATGAGAATCGATCCCAAGATCTCCTGGAATCGGGAGGGAAGCTTTTACCACTTGAGCTACTCCTCACTCTCTGGTAATATTATTGTTAGTCATCACTTATGAGTTATGATGACCATATTTACATTTGGCATGACATTATTTACTTCATGAATTCCTTTGTCTTCTATATCTATTATTGCGATTTTTGTAAAGTACCAAGTATATAATTACATATTGGGTCTCTTTTCCTTTATAATTTGCATTTGTCTTTCTTACATTTGTGATTTATTTGTATAATTGTATCGAATTATACTCCGTCGGACTAAAGATAAACTTATTAGAAAATGAAAGAAAGTCATTAATCCTTTCATTTTTTTTATTATTATTATTTTTTAATCTATTTTCACACATTGATAATTTGATGTACTATTATGCAAAGATCTAGAAGGTAAATAAAAATATATGTTTGCACAAGTGAATTATTACCGAGTACGAAGTACTTAATTAAAGGTTTAGATCAATGTCATTTTAGAAAGAGGAGATATTAGATTTAGTGGTTGGTATGTTGGAAATGTAATCCTTGCTTTAATCGGTCACTTAATCATTACATTTCTATATAGAACGTATAAATACATAGGAAAAAAGGAGCTAATGCCCTACGTAGCACGAAGTGAGTTCTACGAAAAAGTCTCACATGTTGCGAAATGTGGACACAGTGCCTTAATTTGCCGTCGTGGGCCATGCCAAACCGAGTCGGAGGAAGAGATGTCTTGTCGTGTCGTGTCGTGCCGTACCAAGGGAAAGGAGCCAAGGAGGGCCATGCCACCAAATTAAACTGCATACCCTAGTCCATGGCCTAGCATGACCCACGTGTCAGGTGGGCCGTGTCGTGCCGACCCACATACCACCTCTTATTTTTTTAATTAGAAAAATCATATTTCTTTAATTAATAAGAAAATTAATTTATTATTAATTAAATAATTTTATTATATATATATAACATATGTTAACATTATTTATATAATTAATTTAATTTTTTTTTTCTAATTTTATTAATATAATTTATTAATCTAACTATTTATTTAACAATCGTGTCGTAGACAGTGCCGACGGGCCAAAAAACCATAGCGACCCATGAGCTCGTGCCTATTTATTTTATTTTGTTCACTGTATGACCCATGATCCACCGTTCATTTCTCGTCCCGTGTTGGGCCGGGCCACTAACGTGTTGTGCTCGTGCTGGGCCACTATCATGCCATGATTGTACCGCCCGCCTATCGGCCCGACCCATGTGTACCTTTACTTGTTGCTTGTGATTTTTCATTTTATAATTTTAAAAACATATAAAAATGTTATTTATTCACTACTAATTATATTGTCCTAGAGTTTAGAGAAAATTGACTAAAAAATTAATGGAAAAATGATACTTGAAGTTTTTTTTTCTCTTCCTCTTACCTTTTGTCAATGTTATTAATGCTAGTAGCTAGCAAGTATACTACACGACACGCTAAGGCCTAAGGGAACGTATGCCTTAAATATGCTATGCTTTAAGAAAATTTATCGTTGTTCTTAGCATAAGGATAACTCAATAGCCAACATAATTTTTGTGTACAAAAGGATCAAAATGACAAAAATTTGCATCCCAAAATGCGTAAAATGCTGCTAGAATCGTACATGGTACCTTGAAGAATTATATTATTATTTGAATAACAATATACCATTGAATGTGTTACAATTATTATTTGGCTAAAAAAAATTTCTAATGTACATGAACAAAGAGGATTACTTATAAATTTAAACACTATCGTATGTGTATATAATCTCCAAAAATAAAAAAGAAAAAAAAAGAACCAAAAAATGTCTATCTTAATTACTATTTATAAAACGAAAACTAACTTATTAAGGATCCTAATTAGCGCGCTCTTTGATCATGACGGAAAGACCTAATTAATTAGTTAGCTCGTCGACAATTTTGTCTTATTTGGCCTTCAGTACCAACAAGAGGGCTAATGTCACCCATTTTAATCATACCTTTGGCAAAGCTATAGTAAAATTTACCAATTTTTCTAGAAAATGTTCGAACTATAGGATTGACTTTGTTGTGATTGTATATCTCTTGATCTGAATGAAGTAAACCTTTTTTGGTCAACAGATTCTTGTAATAATAGTTGTCAAAATGTGACGGAGTTTTGAGGTCCATTCCTTGCAAAACGTCGTCGCCTCCAACTTTTGGGCACTTTTTTTGCATGTCTTCTTGAAAAGGGGGACTAATATTCGAGTTATTATAAATTCTTGGCCTAAATGTTACGCACCTTGCATATCCAATTGTGTGTGCTCCTACAAATTGTACAACAATTGTATTAATTAGTCACCCAATTAATAATTACACTATAATTTGAAAAAAAAATAACTAAAATTACTTTAAATCACAAATTATACATGATTCACAAATTTCACATCATTTTTAAGAACCCTTTATGTTTCCTTGTGGGATCAAATCAATTAGTCATTATTCTTACTATATATTGTAAAACGTCGTCTTCGAAATGCATTCTTAGCTTGTCTAATGTGACCAAAATTATCTAGTCATACCAAAGTAAGATGGTTTATAGTGATCAGATTGTCTTTCTTAAGAATTTCATTTACTACTATGATTCAATAATATTTAACTATGTTCTTATTTAAAAATAAGAGCACTTTTCTAAAAGGCATATCTTACTTTTTATAAAAAGGAAATTATGCAATACAGAATCTAATTCCAAACTTTTTATAACACAAAGTTGTATGTATACTTTTCTTAAGATTATATCACACATCGAGGGTGTCTCTATAAAGTCTTGGAGGTTTCACCTTAAAACTATATGGCAATAAGGAGAGTAGCTACTCAACGCTATAAAGTGATAACCTCTCTCTCAATCTATCGATGTGGGACACTCACATGTGGGCTTCAACACAATCAATAAATTACTTACTTATAAATACTTCATAATATGAAAACTTTAATTAAAAACATAATTAGAGCATAGGATGCTAGTAATAATAATTACTAGGTAGAATAATTAGAGAAAGTAATTAAGAAGAAACTCACCAGAAAGTGCCACCAGGTCCTTTAAAGAAAGACCAACATCAGCAAAATTTGATTTAAGAACGCTAATATTTGACGCTGGTGATGGAATATACATGTTTGCAGCTGTTATGTTAGCTGTCAGCGAGTCCCTTCTTCCTAATTTCACATCCCATGTGGGTCCCCCCAACTGTATAATTTTTCCATTAATTTCAGCAAAATTTTAATTCAATAATTAATTAATATTAAATAAACGAATAAATTCATAGCACATCTCAATATTATTACAACAAGTAATTAAATGATCATTTTAATTAATAAAAAGTAGTTGACTCTTTGAGTAATTTAACTTAATAATTTGCATGTTAATATAACTTGGTTACACTGTATCAATTCAGTCAGAAGTAAGTATGATTTCGATTTGTTCGAGGAAATTCATTTGGCACAAACTCCTATATATATATATATATATATATTAAAAAAAAAAATGACTTTTAGGTGTACGACTAATAATTTTTATATGATTGATCATCGTATAGTGGAAAGTTATGTGATTTGATTTGATTGTAAATATTACTCACATGATAAACGGAATCACGAGCAGCTATAGCAAGGATATCAGCACAAGAGACTACGCGTGGACAAGCTTTCTCTACTCGAAATTTGATCAAATCTACCACTTCAAATGATCTTAGTGAATTATCGTTAGGGAATGCGGTTTTTTCTCCGGTGAATGTTGCATTGTCATCTAGTAACACTGATCCGTCGCATCCCTATATATATATATATATACACAGATCGATCAAGTATTAGTTTAGACAAAATTTATTAAATCATCGAAAATCGATCGAGCTGAAAAGATATAGAATTCACTTACATTAACAAAGCAATCATGGAAATGAAGGCGAAGTAAAGAGGCACCATTTCGAGTTTCATTGTTAATGGCTTCTACAACAGTGTCACGAACAATGTCGAATACTTGTGGGCATGTGTAATAGTAGTAGTAGATTGAGAGCTCCTTTTTTCGAGCATCGACATTAGAGAGGCTGAAAATGAGCACCAAAATGAAGGTTGTGAAGCACTTGAAAGAAGCCATGGAGCAATAATATGAAGATAGTGCTACTTTGCTTTAGCAATGCAAAAGTGCTATATATATATATATATATATATAGTAGCAATTTGACTCTTTTTTTTTTAGTAATTAAGAGTAGTATAACAGTGAAGATATATGAGTATATATTTGGTGGTCCAATTAATGTACCCTTAGTATAAGCCGTCACTGCCCGCAATAAGATGATATAAAGTAGTGCTACTAAAATATATGCTGAGAGATTGAGAATTTAATATTAAATAATTAATATAGTAGAATAGAAGAACATGTAGAATTATATAAGTAACCATTGTCTTCATGTTGCGAAAACCACGTTTAAGACTTTAAATTGGGGGGACATAGTTTGCATACTCACATGTACTATTTGCATATTTTCATGTGGTAAATCGTTATTAATATATTAAACTAATGTTATTTCTTCGTAGGTTCTAATTATCGAGAAAATTGTACTTAATCTCTCCGCAAAATGTTATTAGATAGGCGTGTGAATGTGGATCTACATCGTTTATGAATTCTAGGGCTTATTATTATCATTATTACTTTTATATATATATATAGTTTTGATGACGGTTCTATTCATCTTTCTAGTTAAGAAATTGGGCTCATGTAGAAATTAAAGTTTAGAAAATACTTAAACTTTTTTTCAACATTACATTACCAGATCAAGATTTGACTTGTCATAATAATTTAGCAGAAACAGATAGTATAAGTATATTTGAAAATACATTGAAGGTGCGGGTGTGGGAGATATGAATGTTAGCTCAACTGAACTATTAAGAAACATATTCTACTAAACTAGTGAGTGGTGTCACATATATATAATTTTAATTTAACTCATTTAGGCCTTGTTCTCCTCGTCTTATTTTTATTTATTTTCAGCAAAAATAAGTTCAGTTTAGCAAAAATAAGTTCAGATCAACAAAAATAAGTTCAGTTCAGCAAAAATCAGTATCAATCCTTAATAAATTGTTAATGATTTCAGCAAAAATAAGTTCAGACCAGCAAAAATAAGTTGAAGAGAACGGGACCTTAAGCTTCAATATGAGTTTGTCAAACTGTACTTTATAGCTTCGTTGATGTGGGATCACATACACTCCACGTCACTAAAAAAATTTTAAAGGTACGATTCCCCCCTCGATATGTAAATCAAAATAACCGTAAAAAAGGTCAACAAGACAACAACTACTCCAATATAATACTATTATTTAATTATGTTCAAGCAAATAGAATATTAACACCTAGCTAGCTAAAAACTTAAAAAGTGTGCCAAAATATTTACAAATTGAAGTTTTATAAATGAGGTTTAAATTGGAAATGCAAACTAAGGAAGCAAAGAGAAAGGTAGAAAGCACTTATAAAAGATTTAAAAAGGTGAAAGAGACATTAGTATTGTGTAGGCTAATCTTTTGGGTTGGCTAAAGCACAAATCTCTTGCTAATACATTATAGGTTAGAAAGTAAAGTGGCTTGCGCAATTATTCATATCATGATCACAACATAAAAAGGGTAACAAATTTCTGTTATGAGTAATTGAGTACCACTAAAATCTAAAAGGTGACATAAAAAATTAAGGAATTGTTTGGTTAAAATGAGTAAAAACCATTATAATTACTTTAGCTTGCATTAACATTATTGAAGGTTAAAAATGAATGTTTTTAATTACTTTAAGTTTTAGTCGCAATTTTATTTGTAGTAGTTGGAAAATAATTAAACAGTTGATGCTATTGCATGTTCTACTAGAGAAACAAAGCATTATTCGTATTGCATGTTATTTTGGTGCTTGAGGACAAATGTGGAGGCTGTCCTGGAAAAGCGTGCTTGACTTATTAAGAACATTCATGATTCACTTCTTAGTCTTAGTATATGGTGTAGATAATTTTTTCCACCTAATATTAATTCCAAATACAACGCAATTAATTCAAATAATCTCACCTTGATACAATCGTTTAAGTTAAATCAATGGCATTGTTTGTCCAGAAAAACAAAACAATTGATTAATTTGGATTAGAGGACATAAATTACTATATACATATATCAAGTTTCTAATAATACAAAAGTATCACTAATTATTATAATGTCATTTAAAGTATGATTATTTAGTTTTTTATTTCATTAATATTTTTATTGCAAAGTTGCAATAAAAATATAGGGTGGGGCATCTTGCCTAGGATTGTTGGATAGTTTGGCAACTTCTCTTCGAAAGCCTCTGAGGGGGTGAGTGGAGCTTGTTGTGGTTGATGAAATAATGATTTTCGGTTGTAGTTTTATAGCCACAAAAGTATTGTAGGACGTACGACGATGTTATCAAAAACAAGTTGAACTGTTTTTTTTTTTTTTTTTTTTTTTATTTTTAATTTTTAATTTTTCGTCGGTAATAAAAATTATTTCTAATAATATTCCGTAACGTATTTGATCATTTTCAATACATGTACTTAATTATTTGTCTTAAGGTGTGTTCTTTTTACCTTTAAATATACACTCAAAGAGAGTGAGGGGTAGCTCAAGTGGTAAAAGCTTCCCTTCCGGTTCCAGGAGATCCGATCCTGAGATCGATTATCATCCCCACCCCTGTGGCTCCCTAACAAAAAAAAAAAAAAAGAGATACTTCCACAAATGTGGGATGTCAAATGTGACATAATTGTTCATTTTACAAAGATTAGAGAATTCTACTTTGAAGCCATATAACTATGTATAAGTATATAACAAATAAAAATCAATGTACTAATCTTACAAAGTATATAATATTTCTTTTATTAATGTGGCGCACTTACATCATTACATGTATTGTGGAAATAAGTCAGATAACTATATAACCTCGACAACAAAATTCGACAAGAAGATCCACAACTTAGATACATGATACAAGTACTTATGGAGAGCATTATTTTCAAACAAAATGTGTAATATATACGTTGGAATGTACGTACGATAGTAGTTTGTGGTAGGGTGAGATATGGGATTATTATTAGACTGATTATAAAAAAATATAAATGCTAAATTTATTCCCTTATTTTTATATATTGTTAGCTCGATTATTAAATTATTTAAAACCGTTTTATATAAGTTTTTTATACAGTATAAAATGTTCTATTTTCTGTAAAATGGAGGGTCCAATAATTTTTGTACTTCTACTATGAAATACGGAGTAATGAAATAGAGGCATATATGTGCAATGTGCAAAAGCGACAAGGACTTGGATAAGTTAACAAGTATACTTTCATGAAATTTTGTGCAAAAATGCACTTCACTGCAGGTCCACTGTACTGTACTGTGTTCAGTAATAAAGTACTGGATTTTAAGCCACATTGATCATGTAGTTTGTCTTGCTTACATTCATATTCATACGTTGTCAGAAAGTGACATGACATTTATCCGTTAACATTGAACCCGCAAGTAAATTTCCTTGACCATATGCAAATAACAGCCATTCAAAAACAAATCACAAAAGTTACAATTCACAGTTTTCGAAGGTTTTGAAATTTTGAAATTAACTTGTCATATTTCAAAAGGTAATAAAAAGGTCTCGAGTTAACAATAAAGATAAGTATGTCTCTTTTCAAAAATTGTCGAAAGTGGAAGATAACAAATTCTAAGAGGCCGAAACTCAATGCGAGGCGTTATAGGGCCACCAACAACACGTGGAAGAAAAAAGAGAGAAAACAAGATGGAGCCCGGTACATACAGATCTCTGAAAGCCAAAAACAAAGGCTACAATTCCTAGTATTCAAAGGTTTCATGGTAAAAAAAATGCATGTCAAAAATTTTACATGGTGTCCCCAAGGTCAAAAGAGGGCCCTCGCATAGTCTATCGAGGTTCGAAAAGTCATATCAGAACCCAAGAAAATGAAAAGAACAAGTATACCCTTTTTAGAAAATTGTCAAAAGACGGATGATAATTGGTTTTAAGAGGCTAAAATCAAGTGTGAGGCATCAAAACACGTGTAAGAAATACGGAGATAATATATACAAGACGAAGATTGGCCGAGCTCAACCCTCCTAAAGCAGAAAACAAATTGAATGCTATAATTCACAGAGGTTTATGGGTCCTGGAAAAATAAATTACTGAAAATCTTTTATAGTTTCCCATATGACTAAAGAGGGTCGTCGCATAACTTGTCGGTTTCAAAAGATCATAAGAAGGTCCCGGGATAAAGATAAAGACAAATGTGCCCTTAGCTTTTTTGAAAATTGTTGAAAGAGGGAGGATAATAAGTTTTAAGAGGCTAATTAAAACTGAGTGTTAGGTGTCCTAGGCTCACCAAGAATTCGTGGGGAAAACATAAGGAAAAAACACGATGGAGCCAAGGACAATCTTTCGAAAGCCGAAAACGAAGGCTACATTTACACTTTTCAATGGTTATAGGGTCTCAAAAAAAATTGTCAAAAATTTTACGTGGTGCCCACAAGGTCAAAAGATGGCCCTCAAAGACTAGTCGTGGTTTGAACGATCATAAAAATATTCGAAGATAGCGATAAAGAGAAATAGGCCCTTTTCCGAAAATAATTGTCGAAAGAGGGAGTATAACAAATTTTATATATGACATTGAAACTGAGTATGAGGTATCTTGGGGTCACCAACAACACATAATAGAAATTTAGGGAGAAAACAAGAAAGAGTCCGAGAAAGCCTTTCAAAAGCCGAAAACGTCGAAAACAAAGACTATAGTTCACAATTTTAAGGAGCACACAATGTCTTGGAAAAAATTGCTCATGGTTTTGCATGGTGTCCATGAGGTCAAAAGAGGGCACTCTAATAACTTGCCGAGTTTCTTAAAGTCATTTAAAGGTCTTAAGATAGAGATAAAGGCAAATGTGTCCTTTTTCGAAAATTGTCGAAAGAGGAAGGATAAAATATTTTAAGAAGCTAATTAAAACTGGATGTGAGACATCTTGGGGTCACTAAGAACTCGTACAATAAATAGAGGAAGAAAACAAATTGAATACCGGGACAACCTTCCTAAAGCCGAAAAAAAAAGGTTATAATATAATTCCGAATTGTTAGAGGTTTTGTGGTCCCCCCCCCCCCCCCCCNCCCCCCCCCCCCAAAAAAATAAAAATTGCCAAAAACTTTCCATGTGGTCAAAGGAGGTCCCTCGAATAACTTGTCGAGGTTTAAAGGTCATTAGAAGATCCTAAGATAATGATAAAGGCAAGTGTGTTTTTTTTTCTTTCTTTTTTTTTTTCCCGAAAATTGTCGAAAGAGGGAAGATAAAAAGTTTTGGAATCCACATAACAAAGGTTATAATTCATAGTTATAGTTTAAGAACAACCTCTTGAAATCCAATAACAAAGGAAAAAAATTCATAGTTTTTGAATGAAGGTTATGAAGTCCCAAAAAAATTTTGTCAAAATTGTTACATGGTGTTCTTGGGGTCAAAAGAGGACCCCCGATTAACTTTTCAGTATTCAAAAGGACGTTAGAAGGTTATGAGATAATTATAAAGCTAAGGCACGTGTTCCCTTTTTTCGAAAATTATCCAAATAGGGAGGATAAAAGGTTTTATAAGACTGAAATTGAATGTGAGGCATTCTGGGGTCATAATCAACATGTGGGAGAAACATAGGGAGAAAACAAAATGGAGCCCGGGACAACCCTTCGGGAGTTGAAAACAAAGGCTACCATTCACAGTTTTTGGAGGTTTCAGGTTTCGAAAAAATTGTCGAAAATTTTACATGGCATCCCCACGGCCAAAGGAGGGCCCTCGAATTACTTGTCGGAGTTCGAAAGGTCCTAAAAAGGTCTTGAGATAACGATACAGGCATGTGGGCCCTTTCCTGAATATTGTTGAAAGAGGAAGTATTACAAGTTTTAACAGACTAAAACCTAGTGTGAGGCGTCCTAAAACGGTTCCTCACTAAAGGATTTTCAGTGGCTTGTGAGCAACAATGTGTGTGGTTTGCTACCAGTTCGATGAAGTATTCAAACCAATGTGGGCGGTTGGCGCCTACTTTGTTACAAATGATTGAACAAAGAAAACTATTTGTGAGATTGTGAAAACTCCCTTGAGTTGGAGTAAATTCATTGATCAATATATATAGGTTACAAGGTTAAGTAAACTACCAATATTAGGCAATATACAAAATATATCATGTAGAATATTTTAGGAAAAATATCCTATCTATCACACCCCCGCAGTCATAGCGGGAGGAGGTCGGACGCTAAGACTGGATCGAAAATCCAAGAACAAGTCTCGAGACAAGCCTTTGGTGAATATATCAGCAAACTGGTAACGGGATGGAACATGTAACACACGAACATGTCCTAGTGCTACCTTTTCCCGAACAAAATGAATATCCAACTCAACATGTTTGGTGCGTTGATGTTGGACCGGATTCGTAGACAAATAAACTGCACTAATATTATCACAATAAACTATGGTGGCTTGACGAAGAGGACAATGAAGCTCAAGCAGAAGATTACGGAGCCAACATGCCTCAGAGACTACATTAGCGACACCTCTATACTCTGCTTCTGCACTAGATTTTGACAAAGTATGCTGGCGTTTGGAAGACCAGGAAATAAGATTATCACCAAGAAAACAACAATAGCCAGAGGTTGACCGTCGAGTATCCGGACAACCAGCCCAATCAGCATCAGTATAAGTAATCAATCTAGTAGGAGCGGAGGGATATAAATGTAACCCATGATCAATAGTGCCCTGAACATAGCGGAGGATGCGTTGTAATGCACCATAATGAGACTCCCGTGGGTCGTGCATAAACAAACAAACCTGTTGGACGGCATATGCAATATCAGGACGAGTAAAAGTGAGGTATTGAAGAGCACCAGCAAGGCTGCGATACTTAGTAGGGTCCTTAACAGGAGGACCAGAATCAGCACTAAGTTTCGACTTTGCTTCAACAGGAGTAGCTGCAGGTTTACAGTTAGCCATACCGGCACGGTCAAGAATTTCCTGTGCATATTTCTGTTGAGATAGAAGCATATATGACGGAGTTCTAGTCACAGAAATACCCAAAAAATATGTCAAAGGCCCCAAATCCGACATAGGAAATTCAGATTTAAGTTGAGAAATAAGCCTCTCCCGCAGGCCATCAGAAGAAGTTGCCAAAATAATATCATCAACATACAAAAGTAGATAGGCCATGTCATTACCTTGACGATAAGTGAAAAGAGATGTGTCACTTTTTGTAATTATAAAACCCATCTGTAGTAAAAAATTTGCAAACCTTTGATACCAAGCTCGAGGCGCCTGTTTCAGACCATAAAGGGCCTTACGGAGTAAACAAACGTGACCGGGAGCCCTGTTGTCAACAAAACCTGGGGGTTGGTGCATATAAACAGTTTCCTGCAAATCACCATGAAGGAAAGCATTTTTTACATCAAGTTGATGAATGGACCACTTTCGAGCCATAGCCAGACTAAGAACAGTTCGTATAGTAGCCGGTTTCACAACAGGACTAAAAGTTTCATCACAATCAACACCTTTTTCCTGCGACCTGCCATCACAAACTAAACGGGCTTTGTATCTCTCAATGTCACCATTAGAATTTTCTTTAATTCGCCAAATCCACATACAATTAACAACATTCACTCCCATAGGCCGAGGCACTAATTCCCAAGTCCCAGTTTCAATTAAAGCACTATATTCATCATGCATGGCCGCATTCCAATTAGGGTCGGTCAAGGCTTGTTTATGTGTTTTTGGAATAGGGGATCGTGGTTGGGATTGGCAGTTGGTGTGAACAGTTAAAGCATGGGAATATTTTGGGTTTGGTTTGAAAATTCCGTGCTTAGCACGAGTTTGCATTGGAGGTGATGGAGGTGGCGGGTATGTAGGTTGAATTGGAGGAACACCTCGTAGAGGTGGAGGAGTATACGGACTGGTTGGGGAGGCCATCGGTGTTGGTGAAGTGGGCTGGGCCAAATGGTGGTTGGGTGGGCAGTTAGGGGGCTGCTCAACGTGAGAGGGAGATGGGGTTTGGTTGGAAGGTGGGCTGTTTGGTGAAAGAGGAGAAGGTGGCCCAAAGTTAATGACATGAGGTATGTCAAGGTGGGAGGAAGTATTGGGCTGGCCCAAAGAATTGGTGGGGTGTAACAGTAAAGGGGATGGAGAATCATTGTCCAAAAAATTATACGCATGTTGTGAATAATTTTCCAATGATTTGAATGGAAAAGTTTGTTCATCAAATGTGACATGACGTGAGATAATGATTTTATGAGTGGCTAGATCGAGACATCGGAATCCACGATGATCAAGAGGATAACCCAAAAACACACAAGGAGTGGAACGAGGGGCTAATTTATGTGGAGCAGTAGAAGATAAATTTGGAAAACATAAACACCCAAAAACCCGAAGATGATCATAAGATGGTACTCGTCTAAAAAGTGCAAAAGCCGGTGTATTGTTTTTAAGTGCTTTTGTTGGCAAAATATTAAGGAGATAAGTGGCCGTTTCAAGAGCATAAAACCAATAGGAAGGAGGGAGAGATGCATGAAATAAAAGTGTACGTTTAATATTATTAATTGTACGAATCATGCGTTCGGCTTTGCCATTTTGAGAGGAGGTGTGTGGACAAGAAAAACGGAAAATAATCCCATGTTCAATGCATTTTTGTTTAAAAGGTCCATTATCAAATTCCCGCCCATGATCACATTGAAAGGATTTAATAGGGCGCTCAAATTGGGTTGCAACATACTGACGAAAATTGAGAAAAGACTGAAAAGCTTGAGACTTTGACACAAGGGGAATAGTCCACAAAAAATGGGTGTAATCATCTAGTAAAACAAGGTAATATTTGTGACCTTTGAGACTACGAATGGGAGAAGTCCATAAATCAGCATGAATAATATCAAAAGCACAAACTGTATTATTACTAGAATTTTCAAAAGGTAAACGAACATGTTTTCCTAAAGGACAAGAAATGCAGAAATGGGAGTCAGGCTCCTTATTACACTTGATCAAATTTTTAGATTTAAGAAAACTAAAAACAGGAGATCCGGGATGTCCTAGTCGATTATGCCAAGTAAGAGGTGAGGTAGCAATGAGAGAGGTAGCTAGACATGTTGAATGAGTGGATGGAGTGGTGGTGACTGGATAGAGGTCCCCTGAACTGTTACACCTCGTTATTAAATCCCCCGAGCGAAGATCCTTCACAGAAAATCCATAAGGGTCAAATTCAATAGAAACAGAATTATCAGTTGTAAATTTGCGAACAGAAATAAGGTTCTTTATGATTTGAGGGGTTAGGAGGATGTCACGGAGAGCTAAAGGTGGGTGGGGAGGGGGGAGGATACCATGACCATAACCTTTTACGGGAATACGACCACCATTACCAACTAAAATATGATTATTAGAGCTTAATTGAAACAAGGGCCAGAGATTACCGTGATTATTGGTCATGTGAGACGTAGCACCCGAGTCAAAGTACCATTGATTGTCCGGATTGGGAAGCGTCATAGTAGAAAAGGAGTTAGCCAATTCAGTGGGAGTCATTGGCGATCCGGCATAATAACTTTGGGCGTGAGGAGCACGACCCAAAATGCTAGACTGCTGGGCCTGGGGCTGCCGTGGAGATTGAGTGGGGAAAGGAGCAGGAGGTGTGGCCCAATTAGTGGAGTTGGCCCATTGTTGGAAAGAAGCCCATAAGTGTTGTTGAGATGGAGAATTATAAGAGGGCCCAAAGGTAGTAGTGGGCTGCGTGGAAGTTTGATTAAATGGAGTAGAATTATTGCGGCCTTTTCCTTTGTTATTATAGTTATTACGCTTCTTGTTGTTGCTTCTATTTTGTTGCTTTCCTCCATTATTACCTCCATTATTGCCCCTGTTAGACGACTGTTGTGACTGTGGCTGCGTGGTATGAGACGGTACGGAGGAGGCGGTAGTGGGGACGTGGCCGTGCTGCACAAGAAAACTTTGGCCAGTGTTGTCTTTTGCTTTGAGACGAGTTTCCTCGAGCAAAATACGAGATCACGCCTCGTCAAAACTGGGTAATGGGTTCAATTGGGTGATGGTTTGAGCTACACCATCGTAGTCGGAATCAATGAGCCCTGCACACATCCGCAGCACCAAAGTTTTGTCCGACACGTCTTGCCCAATATTTGTGAGTTTGTCCTTGATGTCCTTTAATTTTTGACAATACGTGGTGACATCGGGAAAATTAGTGACGAACAAATTATTGAATTCGTTTTCGAGATAGATGGCTCTAATGGCAGCATTGTCTTGGAATATATTCTTGAGGCGATCCCAAGTCTGTTTGGCAGTAGCGTCTTTATAGAGAATGGTACTACGTAAGTCCGGTGAGATCGTATTATAAATCCACTTTTTCACAATCGAATCTAGGCGATTCCACTGGTCCGTGGTGAGGTCAGTGGGTGGTGGAGTTTTGGGATTTATATGGTCAAGAACGTTGCACGAGTGGCAATGAATTTCGAAGAGTTCGACCCAACTACCGTAGTTTCCTTTTTCGCGATCGAGAATTTCAGGAACTTCATTGCGTATGTTACTAACCGCATATGCAGGGTGGTAGTCAGAGGAGGGGGTCGGTGTTTGCTTCGGTTTTTCCGTGTCTGCCATTGAAGAAAGTATGAAGAAGGAGACGAGATAAGAGAATGAAAGTGAAAGTGCGGAAAAAGATCGAGTCTGTAGGAAAAAATAAAAATTTGTGGAACCCTAAAGAAACCTAGGCTGTGATACCATGTGAGATTGTGAAAACTCCCTTGAGTTGGAGTAAATTCATTGATCAATATATATAGGTTACAAGGTTAAGTAAACTACCAATATTAGGCAATATACAAAATATATCGTGTAGAATATTTTAGGAAAAATATCCTATCTATCAATATTCTCACTCCTCCTCCCCCCAAGCCAAAGGTTCATGATCTCATGGAGGCACCACCCACTTGGGGATTGGTTTGTTAGAAGACTTGTTAAGGGCGATATTAGGTAATAACTTGTGTATACTTTACAAAAAATAATTTTATAAGTCTGCATTAATATGTATAGTAGATGGACCAATAATAAGACAGGTGTAAGGATGAGCTAAAACAACAATGTATGTTAATCATCTTCCGAAATAGAAGTACTCCTATCAATTTCTAGAGAGTAATGGATGTATGTGTTGGCTTTGGAATACTATTCAAAGTGGACTATATGTTGATTGATGCTAGATGTGACCACGCATATGACATTTTACGTCCCAATCACACCACATGGGATGATTTCCCAAAGCTTAATTACTACTACTACTCCCACTAATCTAACTACTTCGCATAATACATTTGCATGCTTGCCTCCGAATAATGTAATCTTGAATTTAGTTAAAAATAGCTACTAGTCCAAAATTTCAATTTGTTATTTAACTTGTACGATTATATTAGTTTTGAATAATTAGTCGTTATTTATTGATTTTTGGGACTTGAGTACCTTGTGTTCCATATCACAAATATGTCTATGGTGTTAGACTGTTAGTGGTTGGCGCCGCTGAGGAAGCTTTGAGTTTCCTAGTTAAAGAAGATAAGCGTAAGCTATGAGTTGATAGCTATATATAAGAAAGCTTAATGGAGTAATTAGCCTAGCTAAGCTAACTTGCTTGTAAGTATTATGGGTACTATTTTGATGCGCTAAATTATATCCTAATAGTCTACTAGGTAAAACTAAATTCTACGATAAACTTTGAGCATCTTCCCATTTGTTAGTTAGCTATTACATATTTACAATGTTCCTAAAATTAAAGAATTCACAAAAGAAAAGTTTTTCCCATTCCCAAGCAAATCATATTCCTATCATTGTATTCTTTGCTCAAAAAAGTACATAGATGACTACGAGGCAAATATCTTGATCATGTCTCACATTATCTAGTTGGTAGATGCCTTAAATGACATTGGGCCCCAGGATAGGAAAAATTATACACCCTCTAACTTTTTTAATTATTAATAGAAATCTCAATTTACTTCTTAGTTCTATTGCACAAATATGGATTTCACATGAGTATATGAGAATGTTATATTTATATATAGTTATTAAATGAAAAACTCCACGGAAAATTATACGCTCTTACATACGATCAAAGATAAACCAAACATTAAAAAAAATTAACCACTTTCACTTCATTTATATTAAGACTATATATATGTTTCACAAATACAACTCAAAATATTTAATTATAATTAGATCAAGTTGATGTGAGTCAAGACGTCAATAAAAAATTGACAATTGAAAAAAATTGTTATTAAAATCACAACAATAATAAACATGATACTCATGGCATATGTATAAACATTAACACCCCAAAAACAAAAACAATTATATCATGAATACATAATTACACAATTAATTAGGAGGGAACTTCTAATTAGGTTTACGACAATTTCGCCGTATTTCTCCATTACTTCCGGTAAGAGGCTTGATATCCCCCATTTTAATCATGCTCTTAGCAAACTCCTTGAAGAACGTACATTGATCCATTGAATATTTTTTAACAAGAGCATCGGCTTTATTTCCATTGTATAGTTGTTGATCCGAATGAAGCAATCCCTTTTTGTTAAGTAAATTTTGGTAATATTCTTCATCAAAAGTATACTTAGTTTGGTAGTCTAAGGCTTGTAAAACGTTGTCGTTTCCTTTTTTCGGGCATTTTTTCTGAAGGAAATTGGCAAATCCAGCATTTATATTTGTATCGTTGTAGATACGTGACCGAAATACTGTACATCTTGCCAATCCAACGGTGTGCGCGCCTTCAGACATGCATGCAAATCAAATGATCAACAATCCACACAATTATGAAACATGGTACACAATTATATGATCTTACTAATAAATTTTCTGATTAGATAGTCAAATAATCTAGTTAATTAACACAACAAAATCTCCACAATCTTCGGAATTGAAACTTGATAGTAATTGCAACATCTAATCATGATTGTGACTATTATAATTCCTTTTTTTTTTTACGAATATATTCTAAGAACACGTATCTTATTAAAGATTTTGAAATTCTAAAAAGTAAATAGTAATTGTGACAGTTTAATTTTGTATCGTAAAAATAACATTATATAGAGTTGAATTTGTGTGTCGGATAAGGCCGCGCAAAAAAATATATTGTATATATATGGCACATGTATATCAATTTCATAGTTTATATATAATTAAAAAATTAATTATATATTCTCGTACATGAATTAGAAATTCAAATGTTAACTCGTAAATATATGATTAAGCTCTTTTTGCAAGCAGTAGCCTCATTTGATGTGTCATTACACCTTTAAATCCATTGGTCAAAGTTACGAATATTACGATAAAATGATAGATGTTTAGGCAAATTACTTTTGATGTTCTACTGTAGTGAATCGTGGTGATGCTATAACTTGACTTTCTTAACGTCAAATCAGTTATATAGTTAGTTATAATAATGCAGCTTTAATTCTATTTTGTAACAACCTCATTTAATTTGTATTGGACAAAAAAATACGCGAACATTTTAATGTTCGTTGTTCAAAAATGACCTTAAGACAATCCTACTAGCTAGCATTTAAACAAGTAAAACTACTATTACCCCACATCTTGCTTGAAATATTATTTCTTCGAATTGTATGATAAGTATCTTTATGCAATTATGCTTCACATCCAAATGTTTTTTTTAACCTCAATGAAAGTATTTGGAAGTTTTGTTCTTTGTTTTGTAACTATACTCACATATTTCGTACTATTTATTTATAATCATGCTTAAGCCTTTATTTGGCCATCCTCTTTTGTATTTGTCTAGTCTCGTTTTGGTAAGTATATATATAGCTGAAAAAAGCAAATGCAATACAATCTTTCCTCGCACTATTTATTTCTTTTTTCACACATTATGAGCATGAAATAATTACGATCAATCTAAATCATATGGAATACTAAGCTTGTGCATTACACGAGTCAAAAATCAGTAAATACTTTTAGCTCTTATTATTGTTGGTGATTTATATAAATCAAGGACATACAACATCAATAAGCTTTTTTGTTTTTGTTTTTTTTCAAAGCACACATATACGTACTAAATTTTGAAAAAAATTCATACGATAACTTTGATTATATTCCACAAGTAAAAAATAAGAAACAATAAAAGTTGAAAAACACAATAGATTGCAATAGGCAAAGAACAAGAAGAGATAAAAAAAAAGTGTACCAGAAAGGACCACCATGTCCTTAAACGATAATCCCACATCGGCAAAACTTTTAGTGAGGTTATTCAGATTGAAGGTTGGTGCTGGGATAAAGGCATTTGCTGCACTTTGGCTTGCTGTTACAGAATCTCTTCTTCCTAATTTTACTTCCCATGTTGGACCACCATACTACATACATATAATTACATACATGTATTTCAATCTTAATTAGTTAATCAATTATTATTGTCGTGTATATATATATATATGCACAAAGGAAATGTTTCTTACACGGACAACGGCATCACGAGCAATGATAGCAAGAATATCGGCACAAGAAACAACTCCTGGACAAGCTTTCTCCAACTTAGCCTTGATTTGGTCTACAACTTCAAATCCGCGAGCTGAGTTATTGTTGGGTGCAGCCATTTTCTCGCTTTGGAAACTTGAAGTACTATCTAATAGTATTGATCCGTCACAACCCTACATTAATTTTCCATGCAAATAAATAATTAGCATCGATCATTTAATGTAATGAAACTATAGTATGCTTTATGATAAAATTTATGTTTACATAAAGACTGTATTATTATTATTATTATTATTTTTTTTTTTTTATATAGTACTTACATTGACAAAGCAATCATGAAAGTGCAAGCGAAGAATTGACGCTCCAACTCGAGCCTCATTTCTTATAGCTTTTACAATGCCTTTCTTGACAATATCAAGAGCCTTAGGGCAAGTAGAAGAGTAAAAATTTGGTGAAAGATGAGCATGCACATTTAAAGATAGACCAAAAATAACAAGTAGAAGGAAGTAAACTTTGGTGCCACACGCCATATTAGACTCACTCTTACTCTAGCCGACAATTGTCTAAGCCAAAAATAACAAGTAGTATTGAAGTGAGTATTCTATGATATTATGTGGTGTGTAAAAGCACAATATAAGTAACTTCTTTATATATGATGATTGGTGTATCAGTGTATGTATTACAAAGTACTCATTGTATATTTTTATTTGCTACATTTTTTTTTTACAGTTTTCAATGCACGATTTTAAATGTTTATTGTGTATGAGAAAATTATAAAAATTTATATATTTGAAAAGTACATATTGTGACTGAACAAACAAATTTTCATAAAATTATGTTTATCATTACGTATATAGAATCAAAATTAGGAAAGTACATAGATAAACAGACGAACAGTAACATAATTCAATATGTAGCAAATAAAAAGAAATGGATGGAGAATTATTCAACTCACAAAATTTTTTATTTCGAAAATAATTTAGGCTGCTAAGAAAGACAGTCCAAACAAACTGTTGGTATGTCCTAATCAAGTCACACTCGAATACCTCTTTCCAAAGTAGGATATAACTTTGCTTTGTTCGGTGGCTTTCGTGTGTCTTCTTTATCTCTTTTTTGATGTTTAGTTCCTTTATTTCAACGTACCTTTGTTCCTTAAATTATCAATAGCTGCTACTAACTAGATTACTAGTTAATCGTTTGAGTTTTTGTTAAATAACCATCCAAACCAAATGATTATGATAGTATAACACCGTAAGGTTACGGTCTGTTACCGTGTTACAAAATCTATCTATTTTGCTTAATTTGATCTTTTAATCTTAACACATCATACTTTATATTGCTAGAGACTCAAATCTTATTAAGCATTCTAATACTCCGTATATGTTAAAGAAAGATCCGATATATAAGTGCAAATTAAACATATTTGTATTAATAAATGAATTCTAATACTCTAAAATTCAAAAGATCCTAAGTCCCAAAATTACTTATACTTTGGTACTTCAATATTCCTAAAATTGTAGTACAATAACTTTCAAATTAAGAATGAATAAAGATACGTTCACACTCTCTCCAAAAATTGAATTTTCACTTTTGTTTGCATTTGTAAAAGCAACTTATTTGGGTAGGTTGGATTTAGGCATTCTCCTTACTAATAGAGTTTCAAAAGTTGTTTTCGTTGTCTCGCAATTGAAGAGTCAAAATTATTAATTTTTAAACACCTCATAGTATTTGTTTGTAAATGAATCTCGTTATTTACTTGCGGTCTATTTAGGTGTAAAACTTACTTCTAGGCTAAAAAAAAAAAATTAAAACAATATAAGTTTCTAATCAGAATGGTCAGACTTTAACAAAATTATACTAATATTCCCTTTTAGGTACAATTTTGAATATTTTTGCATAAACACAAAGTGGTATGACAATAAGACAATTTTTAAAAGAACTTTTTAAAAATAAAACACAAAGAGAATAGTAGAATACTAATTTGAGTTTTCTTACTCTACACCCAAGTTCTTCACTACTTAGTTTTATTCCATACTTTGGTTGATAAAATTAGCCTCCCTTTAGCAAATCTATACACTCTAAAACGACGTAAAAGGAAAGAAGAATAGAAAAAAGGACTCACCGCATTCTCCTACTTTCTTTCTTTGGTATACATTCATTTTTGGCTTTGGTAATGACCAATAAAGGTGTTATTATATTAATGAAGTGGTGGGAATAAAATTTAAATTAAACTTAGAAAAGCTAAAATGTGTACTTAAACTAAAAGGAAAATATTTAATGATGGAAAGTGCATAATTGTAAAGACTAAACATATACTTAAAGATTAGACATATGTATAATTGTATATCAACCATAATCGCTAATACTCAATACATAATATGATGATGATATTTGTGCATAATTGATGATATGTTGTTAATTACTTGTCACTTTATTAGTGGCCATCAATTTATTATTATATCTCTATATTCATCCATCCATTAATGAAGTTGACGAACCTTAATATTAGTGCTAGTCAGTTTCTACTTGTCACATTACTCGCATATATTTCTGTAGCTTTGATGGATTAATTAGTTACGTACTCAGACATTGATTTGATTAGCAAAATCACATCACCGTTGAATTGTACCAGGTATAATTGAGTTGAAATCAGAGATAACATTTGTCTATCGATTGGCTAACTAGGTAAACTACCCATTACCCATGCTTAATTGAGAGACAGAAAAACATTGATAGTAGAATCCCACTAATTATTACTTGCCAAGTTGCCATTGTGGTTTCTTAGCACCACAAAAGAATCCTATTGATTATATGTAATACTCCGATGAGTATATATGTATTGTAGCACACCGCCACACCATACTCCCTTCTTTAACCAGAGGAATTACTACATGCTACTAGAAAAAATAACATATTCTACAAAATCCGGTCATTTCAACTAATTACAATACATTGATTAAATAAATAACCCAAAGTATTTGTTCACCATTTGGGAAACTAATTTGAATTGAATAGAATGAATCTTAACTAATTTGAATTAAATTTAATAAAATTAAGGTTCATCCAATTCAATTCAAAGTGTAGCAAAAACAAGGACTTAGATGTTCAATGTTGAATAATTTTACGTCGTTTCATAACTTTCATTATGTATACTAGTCCAAATTTTCTCCTACTTATATAGTCACATCTAATAATGCATTGAGATATCTCTCGAGGAGCTATAATAAAAAAACAAAAGTTTCCTTCTGGATGATTAGCTTTGATATAATTTTGACAGAAAATTACCAAACCGAAGAACCAGACGCAAGTCCAACATGACAGCTTCTATACACAATACATCCGAATTATTCTTCACACTATCCAGTATAATATGAAATAGGATACAATAAACATACTGGACAACAATATGATAGATTGATAGTAATATAACAAAGTTTCCTAATTGGGCTTGCGGCAATTGAGCCTGATTTCACCATTACTTCCTGTGAGCGGCTTAATATTCCCCATTCTAATCATGCCTCTGGCAAAGTCCTTAAAGAAAAGAGCTTTGTTCTTTGCATATGATTTAACCAAAGAATCAGCTTTGTTTCCATTGTAAAGTTGCTGGTCTGAATGAAGCAGCCCCTTCTTCACCAGTAGATTCTGGTAATACTTTTCATCAAAACAAAACCTTGTTTGGTAGTCCAAGGGCTGTAAAACGTTGTCGTTACCACTTCGAGGACATGTGTTCTGCAGGGACTTGGCAAAGGTGGCATCAATATTAGAGTCATTGTAAATGTGTGATCGGAAACTTGTGCATCTTGCAAAACCAATGGTGTGCCCACCTAAGGATATATAGGTCAAAGAAAAACAACCAATTTTAGTCATATGTGTCTAGTGAAAATTGTTCTCAAATGATCAAAAACACTGAATGATCATTTCTTAGTATAATATCCACACGTAAAAATTCATTTGCAGACAAAAACTTACATTTCACATTATCAAACAAATAAGAGGGAATCCAATCCAGATTCATGCATGTAAATATAGTACGAACGACAAAGTATTACTTTAATTCCATTAAGGCACTAAGCTATTCTTGGTTTGTAGAACTATAGTACGAACGACAAAGTATTACTTTAATTCCACATGAGAAAAAAAGGTAACTTTTATGTTAATTTGAGTAGATTACCAGTGCTAAATCGAATGCAAATTACTGAAATGCTAAAACGTCACAAACTACTGAAAACGGTGGCAAGGAAATGGGAAGATAAGAGAAGGGTATGCGGAATATGAAAGGCAAATCAAACCCAAATGCTTCACAAAAGTTTTTCAGTGACATAGAAAATTGATATCGAGGCAAAGTATAGCATATAAGAGAAGAAAAGAAAACATACCTGAAAGGACCACCATATCCTTGAAGGATAAACCCACAGCAGCAAAACTTGATGTGAGGTTACTAAGATTGAAGGTAGGCTGAGGTATAAAAGCATCAGCTGCACTTCTGTTGGCAGTGAGAGAGTCCCTTCTTCCCAATCCTACTTTCCATGTTGGACCACCATACTGTAATTCCACTATCTTCTTATTAGCACGATTACATAATCATTATAAAACATGTGCATATAAGTCTATCTTTATCATTATAAACCATCTAGAAGTTGACCATAGCTTAGCTCGACCATGATGCAAGTATACGTCCATCAAAATTCTATTATCACTTAATTTGCTAAACTTTTAGTGCTTTTTGCCTAAAGGAAATAACTAGAATAACTCACATGAACAATGGCATCACGAGCTGCAAGGGCAAGAATATCAGCACAAGAGACAGTCCCAGGGCATGCCTTCTCTAAATTGGCCTTGATGTGGTCAACGACTTCAAACCCGCGAGCTGAGTTATTATTAGCCTTAGAAGTTTTCTCACTTTTGAACGTTGAAGTATCATCTAAAAGAATTGATCCATCGCAACCCTATTTCATTTCATTCAAAACACACATAACAAATTAACACTTAAACCACAACATTATGTCATTATTAATATCAAAATATTACCTAATGTTGTGGGCATTAATTAATTACTAACATTAACAAAGCAATCATGAAAGTGCAAACGAAGTAATGAAGCCCCAACTCGAGTCTCATTCTTAATGGCTTCTTCAATTCCTTTCTTGACAATAGATAGAGCATTTGGGCACTTAGATGAGTAAAAATTTGGTGAAAGTTGGCCATGTACACATAAAGAAAAACCAATAAAAATAAGTAGTAAGAAGTAGAGCTTGCAACAAAACATTTCGAATGTTATCTACTTCTTGCCGACAAATAATTCTTCCAAGCTTGACATTTTTATAAGCAGCTCAACTTCAACTATTTCAACAAAGTCATTCTGTGCAAGCGAGTAAGTGACAAGACAGAAAAGCCCAATAATTTCACCCTAAAGATACACAGTGCATTGTATCATACTACATAATTGTAAGAATGGTGTTTTGCGTAATTGACTATAGCCTATAAAGTTAACTGAGGGTCCAAGCATCATATTGAATTAGATCACACTACCTTTACTTGTAAAATAAATAAATAAAACACAATTGAATTATCTCTTTCTATTTACACATTCCTTCAAATTTTCTACTTACTCTGAATTCCATATATTAAATTAGGAAGGAAGCGCTTCATAGCATTTTAAAGTTATTTAAATCCACCATTACTGTTACATAAAAACTATTTAACAAGCAAAATTTGGGTGTAAATGAAGTATAAAACAGAAAAATAACAATATAAGGATTCATTTGGGAGAGTGACATTGGCGCTCCTCTGTGTCGGGACTCGGGAGTGCCAATCCCATTTGTTTGGCATTTCATTGTTAAGATGAGGGTGATAAACTGATACCTACTTTGTCCTCAAAATGTGTACACCATTGTTGAGATATTTTCACTTCGTAATAATTTTAAAAAGGACACTTGTATGTAATTATTGTTTTTTAGATTTTCATGACGTACCCAAGATTTGAAAATTTAATCTCCATAAAATTTCAGTTAATCTTAATCATTAGACTTACAATTTTACAAATTGGTAGATATGATATACTTAATCTCGGTTTATTTATTTCATCAATTTGGTTGATTATTCAACCGTGTAAAGTAAATTTAATCAAACTCAAACCGCATTAGCTGTGAAAACCTAAAAATTCAAATCAATTGAGAGTAAGATAATAAAGATGAGAGCTTCCTAGTATCTTACATTGATATACAAATTATGTACTCCTGTTGGTAAATTATATATATATATATCCAAATGTAAGAAACTAGAAACTTACCAACAAAGAAGTATGTTGTGTCGAGAAATTTCAACCATGGGTACAACTAGAAATAAAAAAGAAGAGTGAGATACAATGTCGAAAGACCCATATTTATTTTGCAGTTCTTATCTGTAGTCTTCTTTTGTTAATGTACATGTCCTTTAATTTCGAGATAAGGTTGCCTAACATCATGACATAGCACGTACCTTACCATATTCCTACAACCATATTCATACCCATATCCATATGACAAAGGAATAAAAAGAATACACATTGAATATCAAGATTACTATTGAGTAACACATAAGCAGGAAAAAAAAAAAAGGCAATATGGGTAAATAAAGAATTTGTATTCCCTTATCTGGAAAATACTTATTATTCCTAATAATTGTAGTAGTCCTTCAGAATTACTATCAAAAGAGTAAATTAAGCTTCACTTCCAATCATTTAACACGCAATAATATAAGCATTATTCTCAATGCTAAACCACATGCATTAAGATTTTAGGTTCCAATAAATAAATAACCCTTAAAAACCAATTTACGGGCAAATCAAGCACAAGAAAATCAATTGGCAAAACATATGAGACCCACCTACTTTTATCAGTAAGACGGGTCTTACCAAACGAAAATTGTCGAGTTGTCGCTACGCATTATAGCGATAGTCCATATATTGTAGTGTTTGTCCAAGTCATCTGATATTATCAATTGTTATTCAATTTAATTGGTCATTTTACAATCAGTAGTTCGTAAAACATGTTTTCCACAAGCACATGTAAATCCAATGAATCATTTTGCTCTGATCACTAATTTAGTGCCACAAACACCATTAGTATTGTTTCATGAAGATTGAAGATAGTATTAGGCGACTAATCTGCCTCTAACTTGACCATAAGATTATTGATTTACTTCTAACCCACCCAAAATAATATTCCTCGGAGCGTGTTTAGCCCTAAGTCCTGACATCATCAAATTGGGTCTTAAGACTTGTGCTTAAGACTTGTCCCATTTTTCTTTAAAGATCTCAACCAAGTCTCAAGTTGAGTTTTGAAATCAGCTTAAGACTTGAGATTGGGACCCACTCCAGTTTTATTTAGCTTTATTCATTAACATTATTATTATATAGTATATATAAAATGATAAGATAAAAAACAATATGACATATATTTGAGTCTTAAGGACTAAAATGAAAATTTGATTAAGTCTTAATAGGTCTTAAGAAGAATTTAATGACATTATTTTTAATGAGGGCCACCAAAAATGATGTCACCCCCAAATCTTAAGGCTAAACATGCTCTCATGAAAGATTTGCTACTATCACGCTACCAGAAATTTAAAGTATCCTAATTTCAACCTTAAAAACAAACAAACATGAAGTTTATTCGAGGATGGAGTACATCCTTAATATGCTCTTTGGAAAAAAAAAATATCTAAGTTACAACCGTAACAATCTTTATGGTTTTCATAGCAGGCAATTAGCCATTTCCATGATGTTAATGCGTTTTCTTTGACCTGAACTTGATTGAGTTTAACAATCAAAAATAAAAAAGGACGAGAATGAACTAAGTAAATAAATAACCACTACCTGAGTACCAGAGTATGAACAGGTGTCCACAAAAATCAGGTCTTACTCACAAGAATGAATTAGACGAGGTATCCATTTTAAGAGTGAAGTACTAGAGATTGCCGGAGTTCGCTGAGAAGAGCTAAGTCTTGCTCCCAGTGCGTGGCTAACTTGGTTTAATGGGGTTACAAAGATGAAACTATGAGCTCTACAGCTCTACAACAGATGAAAAAGACTCTAAATGCATCTTGCTCATGATGAAAAGTGTTGTCACATTATACCTTCACTCCTCCAGTTACATTCACCATAGCAATCCTCTATAACAACATACCATCACCACATTATACCTTCACTCCTCCAGTTACATTCACCATAGCAATCCTCTATAACAACATACCATCACCGTATCACATTATCCAAAGTATTTTCAAATGAACCCTTAATAACACCGAACCAACCAGCAATTTCATAGGGTAGTCGAAAACTGCATGAACTAGGAAGAATAAATTTGTTGTTATTATCAGCCCTCTATAACAACATATGAGAACCACCCCACTTGAAAGTCAGGCAGGTAATTGGTAAAAGTTTAGAAAGGAAACAACTGTAATTAGAGATGTGCGAAATTCCGATCCAGACCTAATTTTTTAGTTCCAATCTCCGACCGGAATACCACAATTCCGATCTACTGGTCCAACTCCCGCTCCAGGACTTTTGCACACCCCTGAATTTACATTAGAACTCTTTTTCACAGCCAGTCAGCCACAGCCACCTAAGAGATCATGTCCGCTGCTTTCCACCAATTAACACAAACACTTTTAAGTTTCAACAAAACACCAAGCTGTACTACTCTAGTAGTCTACTGTCAGCCACCAATTAACACAAAACTTTTAAGTTTCAACAAAACACCAAGCTGTACTACTCTAGTAGTCTACTGTCAGCCAACTTCTTAGTATCAATCAACAACCAAATTCAATGACATCCTTGAGATCGAAATTTCTTACACCATTTATTTACAAAATAAACAACAAAAATAAAACTCCACCAATTACCAACAATTTGTTCTCCCAAAAAAACAAAAAAAGCACCAACAATCTGCAGAGTTCACTGACAAAAGGAGCAAGGTTTCATAGATTCCAGCAAATTGTTACTCCGTACAAGGAAATCAGGAAATTATTACCCTCATTTTGGGACAGTATAAAACTATTGTTAACATAGTAAACACAACCCCATTTCCATTTAATTTTCTGATCCCTCATAATAGGGACAACATGATATAGCTAAACCAAAGAGCACTGGATAGAGGGCCCTAGGATGCTTCCCATTTATTCTCCAACATATGTGACTAAAGTTTTCCTAGTCCAACTACATAAAGTTGCAAAGTTCTATTTCATACAAAAATTAACAAAACACAATCTTACTGGGCCTTACTCCATCTTAATTTGATTGTCCAACCTGAATGCACTCACAATTTGAAGATCACAACATGATATTTAACCCAAAAGACCATGATTAGAGGGAAGAGGGGAAAAAAAGGGAATTTTTTTTTTTTTTAAATCTAATAATTAGAGAGCACTTTAGACACAGCACCAATTCAAAATCAACCCTACTCCAATATTGGAGCTATAGATGCCTATAGAAAGATTTGAAAGCGCACTCCTACATAAAAATCATTTTGAAAATAGACAAGGGTATCTCCAGTGGAGGGTCTGGAGACCTTATGTTAGAATCTACCCCTTTTTATGCTTTCTAGGCCTCTGTGGTACACTAGCTGTGCTAACCCTGTGAGGGAACCTTGAGGGTAGCCCAAAGTAAGTTCATTTTCCTACATAATATTTGTATTACGGAACTGGAATTCATTTACTTTAACCTCTTTTGGAGGTGAGAGATAAAAATTCAAAGCTTCTTATCTAGTTGCCCATGCTTGTGGTTTAGCCTACTCAACTCCTTCAATCACTCCCTTTAGAACTTCTACATGCAAAATCATCTCTAAAATCACCCCTTCCAAATACTAGAGCCCCTTTGCATCCATTCCCCCTGCTTCAAGTTTGCTCAGCATGCCCATGGCCCAATTCTCACAAGGCTTGTCTTATTGTCACAAACCGTCAACACTCCCAATGTCCAAATAGGGGAAATGTGACACCTTGTCACGTGAAATCAACGTCATCACCCTATTGAAAAGGTTATACTACCAAACAGTACACATGAAATGGTAAAATCATGAACTAAACCTAGATAAAGAGCCAACAATAGATCTTCAATAAGGGGTGGCAAGCTTTCAAAAACATGTTGTGCTTCCAATTCCTAGAAATGCAATGAGAATCATAACAATGGTTTTAAAAATTCAACCGCAACATCATGTATCAGCCGAATTGTAACAGATTTCACATTAATCAAAATGAGATCTAATGGTTTGGTGCAGTTAGCATTGAAGCGTCCAAGATAGGCACCAAGTAGGAAACATGAAGAGGAATCAACGCAATTCTAGAAGGAAAAATACAAGGATAAATCAGAAATTGATATCACATTGTAAATTTGAAAGCTCAAGGAAAGAAGAACTTAAAGTAGAATCATTCTCCCCTTTCTCAAGTCTAAATCTCTTTTATTTTCTATGTTCTCTTTCGCGACTTTAAGAGCCTCAAAACGAATGTGAGGCATTCTTGGATCACCAACAAAACGTGGGATAAATACAAGGAGAAAACAAGATGGAGTCCGGGACTGCCCTACGGAAGCCGAAAACAGAGGCAACAATTCACAATTTTCAGAGGTTTTAGGTCCTAGTAAAAATTGCAGAAAATCATACATAGTCTCCAAAATCAAAAGAGGCCCCCAAAATAACTTGTCGTGTTTTGAAAAGTCGTAAGATGGTCCATGATAACGATAAAGACAAGAGTGCAATTTTTCAAAAATTGTCAAAAGAGGAAGGATAACAAGTATTAAGAGACTTGGGCCTGTTCATAATTAGGTGATTGGAGCTGAACTGGATTGCTGAAATGAATTGTTTATGAGAAAAGGAAATTAGAAACTGAATAACTGATTTGGAGCTGAAATGATTAGAGGTGAACTGAAATGAACAGGCCTTTTAATCGAGGCGTCCTAGGGTCTCCAATGATATGTGGGAGAGGTACAAGGAGGAAAAAAAAAGAGGCTTGGGAAACCGAAAATGAAGGCTGTAATTCACAGTTTTCACAGGTTCCGCGCTACACATAAATATATTGCTGAAAATTTACGTGGTGCCACCAAGGTGAAAAAAGAGTCCTCGGATAACTTGTAGGGGTTTAAAAAATCATAACTCATAAGAAGGGCTCAAGATGAAATTTGGAAGGAGGGTAACGTCTCATAGTTTACGGAGGTTCCGGGGTCCCGGAAAAAAATAGCCAATAGTACCCAAAGTAAATTTAGCACCCATGGATAATTGGCTAGGGTTCGAAAGGTCATAAGGTCTGAAGATAACGATAAAGTCAATTGTGCCCTTTTTGTGAAAATTGCCGAAAAGAGATAGGATAGTAAGTTTTAGGAGGCTTAAATCAAGGCGTTCTGGGTCAACTACAACACGTGGGAGAAACACGAGAAGAAAACAAGCCGAGACTCTTGACACTCCTTAAAAAAGCCAAAAAATGAAAGCTATGATTCACAATTTTTGAAAAAAAGTACCAAAAATATACAGGGTGTCCTCAAGATCAACAAAGACTTGAAGGTTATAAGGTCCCCGAGATAACGATAAATGCTAATGCGCCATTTTCAAAAACTATGAAAAATAGGGAGGATGACAAGTTTTGAAGAGGCTGAAACTGAGATGGAAGCATCCTGGGTTGCCAACAAAAACATGACGGCGCCACGACAGCCGAAAATGAAAGCTTAAAATTCACATTTTTCGGAGGGAGGTTCCAAGGTCTCGAAAAAAATCTTACTCAAAATTTTACATGGTGTTCCCATAGACAAAAGAGGGTCATCGGTAAACTTTTCGGTAATGGTCATAAGATCTTGAGGTAACGACATACACAAGTGTTACCTTTTTCGATATTTGTCAAAAGAGGGAAGATAACACATTTCAAGAGGTTGTGATCGAGTTTCAAGCATATTCTGCCTTTTGGATCGACAGCATGTGGGAAAAATATAGTAAGCAAGTCATGGTGAGGGACAGCCCCCACGAAGCTCAAAACGAACGACGACTATAATTCACAGTTAGCAGATTTCCCTGCAAAAAAGCGGGTAACTATGAATGTTGTCCACAAAGTCAAACTATGAATGTTTTTAGAGGTCGAAATCCCCTTATTTCAGGGAACACGTGGTAAAAAAAAATATACGGCGAAAAGAGGGTGTAAAGGATAAATGAAAAAATTGATCATCAACAGTCTATAATTCACGGTTTTCCGAGGTTTTTTAAAACGTCATGAGAGCGAAAATGCTTTTGTTTTTTTCTTCCCAAATATCTCAAAAAGATAAATGAAAAAATTGATCATCAACAGTCTTGTGGTGACATTGAACATGTGGTGAAAAAATAAGTCATAAAGAAGATGGAGCCCAAGACAACCCTCTGAAGGCCAAAAATAGAAGTTATAATTCAAAGTTTTCCAAAGTTTCGGAGCTCCAAAAAAAGGTGTCAAAAATTCTAGAGTACCCATATGGTCAAAAGAGGAACCATGAGTAGTCAATCGGAATTGAAAAGGCCACAAAAACCTCTCGACAAGAGCAAAAGGCTATTGTTTCCATCGTTCGAAAAAATTCAGAAAGAGGGATTATAAAAGGTTTTTAGAGGCGGAAACTTAGTGAACACGAGGTAGAAAAACAAGACGTAACCCAAGACAGCCCTCCTGAGGTAAAAGAAAAAAAAAAACAAAAAAACAAACAAACAAAACAAACAAAAACAAAGGTTATAATTGACAATCTTCGCCATGGTGTTCCCAAGTGTCAAAAGAGGCCTCTCGGGGGACTTATCGAGGTTCGAAAGGCTACTAAAAAGTCCCAAGATAACAATAAAGACTTGTGCGCCCTTTTTCAAATATTGTCGAAAAAAGGGAGGATAAAAAGCTTAGAGAGGCTAAAACCGAGCTCAAGGTTTCCTGGGTCTATATAGGGAGTAAACAAAAAGGTCTCAGATATTCCTCCACAAGCCGAAAGACAAAAACAAATGTTATAATCTATAGCTTTCAAAAGTCCGAGATAGATTGCTGAAAATATTACATGGTGTCTCCAAGGTCAAAATAAGGACCTCGAATAACTTGTCTTGTTTCAAAAAGTCATAAGATGGTCCATAATAACGACAAAGACAAGTGTGCCCTTTTTCAAAAATTGTCAAAGATGGAGGATAACAAGTTTAAGAGGCTTTAAGGCGGGTCGGGGTCGGGTCATCAAGTCAGTGGGGCGGGTACTTTTGAACACTATAAATTTCTAATATCCAACAAGAAAAATGAAGTTAAAATAATGAAATCTAACTATCCAAACAACTAAACAGTTTTCATTATTCCTTTCTATAAATTTTCTAGGAGAGAAAGGAAGTAGATGGAAAGAGGAGGAAGAGGGAGTTGAAGCTCTCCCTTTCTCTTCCGTTCCTTCCCCTAACACTTCATAGAAATAAGAAAAAATTTCTACCTTCTTATCATTTCTCATCTTTAAACTCCATTTCCTCTATTCTAAACAGAGGATTTATGTGTCACTCACCACTACCATTGTAGTGTTGTCATCAACATAATTACATTCCCTTCTTAAGATAACATATTGAAAGCAAACTAACCACTACCAAAACACAATAAACTCAACATATCATACTCCTTAAATTAAAATAATACTATGTTTATTTGTAAAAGATAACACTTCGACAGAATTTATTAGGATAACTAATGCACAGTCAATAAAACCATATGTTAATATTGTAAACGTCAATAGGATAAACATTCGCCTTGTGTGTTAGTAAATGTAAAAGCAAAATTGTTGCATAAAAATATATAAATAAATAAAATTAACAAATAAATAAAATACATAGATAAATAAAACAAGGTATACAACTCTTCACGAGATTATTAATACTTTCATAAGAACTCTTCATGAGATTAATACTTTCATAAGAGCACTTTAGACTCCTCAATGGATGTAAATGGGCTTAAATCACATTAACACTGAGACCGCCATTAATACTTTCATAAGAGCACTTTAACACTGAGACCGCCATTTATACCCTACGACACGTTTGACAGTTGGTTATAAGTCATGGGAATGGAACTGAAAATCAATGTTCATTACTACGAAAATGCTAATTCATCTCAACGTGTCCACTTGTCTTCTTAAATTTGCATACTCACTTTAAAATTCAATGGCTGTCACTGACTGTATAATCATAGATCACATAACTACAATAGGGACATCTATAGGTTTGGCAATTGTTTATAGATCGTGGTATTGGTAATGGGATGCATTTGTATGTATATTGGTGAAAATAATCAATTTGTTCATTACCATGACAATGCTAATTAAATTTGCATACCCACTTCATACCACTACCCAAGTGGTAATGGACAGTACTCAAAATTCATTAATCAGATATAAGTGGTGAGATTGTTTCCCAAGTTTGGGGACGATATTGATTCCCTATGAAGAATTAAAGATAAAAGATTGTTTCTCCATAAAGATTTTAAGGGTGCTTCCTTTCTTAAATGTACTTGAAATTCATTCTCATATCCACCTACAACTAATAGCTACCAAAGGGGCCATAAAAAATAAACATGTTATCTAGTGGAGTCTTATACAAGTTACCGGAAACTCTAATGACAAAAAGGTGAATATTTGTGTGAAATTGTATTACAAATTATCGGAAAATCAAAAGTTTGCTATGAGTAACTATCCAAAAGAGATGAATATTTCCAAAATTCAATAAAATGAAGTATACACAACAATTCAGCACTTCAAACCTATTGTCTTTAGGAAAAAAAATGTTACCAACGAGAGTTTTGGATTCTGTTCGAGGATAGAAAGGAGAAATGAAGTAATAGATTCTTTTACAAAGAAAGGTGAGGTATTAATCAAAACTGATATTGTAGTGAAACATAAACTAAAAATAACTAACAACAAATCTTTTATTTGCCTATTTAGCAATTTACATGACATGAATTGAATGTCTCCTCACTTGTCAACAGATGGCAATAGCTATCGATTACAACTTGTCCTCAAAACACGTCTCCTATCATCATTGGGAAAAAAAATCTCCGCATAAACTAAACTTCCCATTAGTACCAGTAAGGTTATGACAAGCAAAAAATCACTAGTCCCAATTTGTTTTGACAGGCTACCATGAACTGGCACATGGAACCCAAAACAATCTCAAGATTAGCACTCAAAATAATTTGAAATAGTTAGGTTGCCAATATTAAGAACTCAAAAAAAAATTATCCTCATACCTAGCAAGAAGGGCATTTGCTCACTATAAACCAAAATCATATGACCAAAAAAGCAACACTAAATCATGAATGTCCTTTGACTCCCTTCCTACCATCCGAAGTTACAAAATAGAAAACCTAGCAACTAGACAACTTTATTCTTCCTTTCAAACCATATTACATGATCCAAAATCTAATCACGTACTCTTCTTTCCTCAACAAAACATTACCTCCTCAATTCAGTAAATAAATTCACAATTGCACATTAAGAAAATGACCATAGCATCTCATAAGCCATGTTCTTTTAAACTGAATGATTTTATACTCTAAAAAGCTGGCCAATACATATAAAGCCTTCAAAATATTACTCTACCTATACTAAAAATATGAATCTACGCCTCCTCAATAGGCTACCAAATTAATCTTCTTTTCTCAACGTAACATTTCCTCCTTTAAGCTTGCAAATAATAAGTCAAAATCAATATTCTCATACCTAGCAAGAAGGGCATTTTCTTCCAACAAACTAACATTGTATACCCAAAAAAGCAACACTAAACCATGAATGTCCTTCGAATTTCTTCCTACTATCCAACATGAAAAATAAAGTTACAAAATAGAAAACCTACCAAGACAACTATTTTCTTCCATTCATTCCATATTAGAGAATCCAAAGGTTAACCATATTACTCTTACTTCCATTGACATAACATTACCTCCTTAAGTCAGCAAATCAAATACACAATTACACACTAAGAAAATGACCTTAGCATCTCATAGGTTACATTCGTTTGGATAAAATGCAATTGTAATCTAAAAGTTTGGCCAATACGTAACAAGCCTTCAAGGTATTATGTCAAAATACCCAACTATACTAAAAATCTAAGCCTCCTCATTAGGCTAACAAAATTACTCTTCTTTCCTTAAACATAGAATTACATTCTTTAGTTAGCTTGTTAATAATAAGAAGTCAAAAACAATACTCTCATTCTTAGCAAGAAGTGAAATTGCGCACTATAAACCAACATTGTAAACCCAAAAAAGCAACACTAAACCTTAAATGTCCTTTGACTACCCACTATCCAACATGAAAAACAAAGTTAAGACCCAATTCGACAAATATCATTATTCCATTCACTCCACATTACACAATCCAAAGGCTAATCACATTACTCTTCTTTCCTCGACATATCATTACCTCCTCCTATAGTAAGCAAAGCAAATCAAATGCACAAATACACAAATATGAAAATGACCTTAGCATCTCATAGGCTATGCTCTTTTCGACCGAATGATTCAAATGTTGGCCCATGCATAAATCAAAAACAAAAATAAGAATGTACAAAAACAAAAATGATTCAAATGCACAAATCAAGCCTTTAAGATATTACTCCAAAAGTCTAACTATACTAAAAATAAGAATCTACGCCTCCTCAACAAGCAAACAAAAAGGCTCTCCTTTCCTCAAGCATTACCTCCTTTAGTTAGCTTGTCAATAATAATAAGTCAAAAACAATATGTTTATACCTAGCAAGAAGGGCATTTGCTCACTATAAACCAACATTGTATACCAGAAAAGCAATACTAAACTTTAAATGTTCTTTTGACTCCCTTCCTACTATCCGACATGGAAAGTTACAAGATAGAAAACTACCAACTAGACAACTATCATTTTTCCATTCATTCCATATTACAAAATCCAAAGGCTAACCACATTACTTTTCTTTCCTCAACATAACATTACCTCCTATAGTTAGCAAATGAAATACACAATTACACACTAAGAAAATGACCTTAGCATCTTATAGGCTATGCTATTTTGGATTGAATAATACTCTAAAAGTTGGCTAATACGTAACATGGCTTCAAAATATTACTTCACCCATACAAAAAATAAGAATCTACGCCTCCACAACAAGCTAACCAAGACTCATTATGTTAGCAAATCATATTCACAAATACACACTAAGAAAATGACCTTAGCATCTCATGGGCCATGTTCTTCTGGACTAAATGATACTCTACCTTAAAAAGTAACCCAATACTTAACAAGCCATCAAAAAGTTACTCCAAATACACAAAATATAAGACTCTAAGCCTCCTTTATAGCCCCACTACATAATGAACACATCCACTAAAATCTCAAAAGTCTAACATACTTCTCTAATATCAATTTACGTCCCAATGCCTTAAAACCCATAAATCAAAACCTCTCACCTAGATCATCTACTCGACCCATATATCAAGTTAATTACAACATCAATATAAGTGACAAACTCTTGTAATACTTTAAATACAATCTTTCTGGTTAAGTGATCAAACATCATTCCATATTAACACGCTCCAAAAACAAATGCAACAAACCTATGAAGCACAAGTCAATCATAACAAAAACTTTTATTCCTTTAAGCCTCTATCTAAACTTCAAAGTGGAAAAGCGTTCCTAAATACTACATATTAGGGAAGGAGTTAAAAATTTGATACCTCAAAAATTCAAAATTTCATAAGCAAGTCTACGGAGAGTAGAGCTAAAATTGTCATGATAATTTCAAGAATATAGTCTTTATGAGCTAAACATGATTACCAACACAAATAAACCTTCCAACCTCCCTATTTAAAAAGTACGTAAAGCATAAAAATAGATGTAGTTCCAAACTTTTAATGTTAAATTCTAATCACCTTCTATTGCTATTTATCTTCAATAGATAAGTCCATTAGTTACAAAACCACCTCCAAATAAACTAAAATGCCAATCAAATATACAATCACAATGATTATTACCCATAAATCTCAAACATATAGCTTGCTATAGGTATGAAATAAAAAGTCTAATCCTCATATATAGTACAAATGTCATTTGCGTAATATAAACACATCAAAACATTAAATCTAATTTTTTTTTAAAGTCATTAGTATCCAACAAGAAAAAAGAAGTTGCACCAAATGAAGGTAACTAATATGTTAACTCCGTCCTATCCACATCATATTAAAAGACCCCCCCCCCCCCCCCCCCCCCACC
>PYUH01000062.1:3339892-3360704 GCA_016808085.1 Suaeda aralocaspica | reverse complement strand
CATTAGCATATCTAGCATCATATATTTAAATCAGAATTGAACCAAGCATTCATTTGTTAACAAAACACTAGATTTTTTTTTTTTTTTTTTTTTTTTTTTTTAGTGAAATTACGCGCTAGGGGAATATAGTTTCATGCGTTATCTGATTGTAAAAAAAAGTTACCCATTTATTGACCAATTAAAGCCTAATCTACTATGCCCATGAACCAGTTCTACCTTTTATATTAAAATTAAATATATCAATCAGCTATCCGTATCATATGTTACACAAATTTGAGTTCATTACAAAGAAAGGAAATGAATTTCATGATTTAGTGATTTACAAAGGAAATATTAAGCAAATCATCTTAATAATGTTCTTGTTCAATGGCTTGCACACTACTGGCGGCAGGAAATAAAGCTAGCGCATAGATTAAAGTTGGAAACACTGCAAGTAACTTTGAGAAATTTACTGAGTAATATAAAAAGTAAAAAAAAAAAAGAAAAAAGGGTCTTTAGTCCTTTTAGAGTACACTATAATCTCCACGTTTTTAACCAACTCATAATATATTTACAAAGTGGTTGATACATGTGCTTCTTGTCAACATTGTCGCCTACCTTGCAAAATCAGAATATCCAATTAACCATTGCGCAAAATTAATTGAGATTAAGTTTATTACCTAGTCAATTATAAAGGATTGCAAAGAAGAAGAAGACCAACAGCTTAACCAAAAATTTAAGTTCAAATATTAATCTATTTAATTTTATAACTACAGCTTTCTTTGACGTGGGACAATTTCGCATACTAAGGCCGACAAGGAGAACAGGGCCTAAGTTCCACAATTAATTTCTAAAATCCCATCAACAAATAAGTTTTAACTTTATAAAATGTTTTCTTTCCTTCCAATATGGGACAACTTACTATATAGATTTTCATTTTGATTATCATAGAAGACAAAATATTCGTGACAAAACAAAATAATGAATAACAACTGATTGACTTTGTATGATTGTCTGAGATTTGTGTCTAATAATTGAAGGCATATGTCTAAAACTCTAACTTAACAACTAGAGATTGACTTTGTGTATAAGCAAGGATTAAAGTTACTTCCTCCACTCACGTTTAATTTAATACTACATAGTATATTCATTTAATATTTTACTTTTTACACTTATTTTTATATCATTTACACACTATGTACTTAACCATATATAGTGTATCTGTAAAATCATCAAAGTAGGATATCAAAAAATGCAATTCAATTTGAATCAAATAATAACCAATATATCTATATTTATTCATATGCTTAATTGAATAAAGCTAATAAGGATTTTTTTTTCATGGGTTAAGTCGGAAAATTATAGGGCCGGGATTGCATAAATTTTTATATTGGAACTAAATTGATTGGAAATTATTCAATGAATTAGAATGAGCTGGAATAAAAATGATGGAACTTATTAGAATGGATTAACCTTATTGTAGCTTAAGATTTTACGGAAATGAAATAGTTTTAATTGGATTGGAATTTATAGAAGGTGAAGGTTTTAGAATTGAATGGATAAGAAGTTAGGAACTTAAAGAAAAAAATTCATGGAAAAGCACACCCTAAATGGATAGTGCTATAGTCAAAAGGTTGCAACTAAAATTACCTTGTGGAATGTGGATTATGGCATTATGCAATGAAGTCACAATTTCACACTAGTTTGGTATAAAGGCCACAAAATCAAAGTAGCCCATAAGTCAATAACGATACTTTGACACAAAGCAACATAAAATTCATACATAGTATATAATATATCCATTATATTTTGCCAATAGCTAGCTAGCTACTATTAGGGTATCACCTAAACAGCTTTATATTTGTTATCTAACATTATTGAAATATTCAAAAAAGCCGTATCTTTTTTATAAAGAAATTGAGCAAATTAGTCAAAAGAGCAACAACATATATGCCAACATCCTTTTAATGAGCAACAGTACAACTAACATTATCTATTTAATTATTTCCGCGTAAAGCAGTGACTAATTATTTGGTCACAACTAATGATATTTTTTTAAAACGTACATTTTTAAACTAGTGAGTGCATTAGATAAAACGAGTAAGAAATAACTTAAGATGCAGGCATGCATGAAACTCAAAGACATTTTAAAAGTCAAAAGCAAAATATCCTTTTTAGAAAGCACCATTACAAATAACCTAATGCAAAAGTTGGAGTTGTTGATGCATGCATTTCGTCTCAACATTATTGTAGCCTATTTTAGGACATGGTAATTAGATTATTCGAACAATTTCCTTTATTCTTCGTATATATTTTTATATGAAGAAAACTTAATATTGCAAGTTTATAGACAGATTCTCATGCATATATGGACATTCATAGGCCGCATCATTGGTTAATGATGTACTGTAAATAAGTATGGATTGAGGGTTAATTCAATGAAAGAATGACGAAGAGATTACAATGAAAAATGATATCAATGTTCATAAACTTTCATTAGAGATTGTAAATTTAAGCAATAACAACAAAAGGCAAATTACTATTTACATTTCGAGCAATTAACCTTGTATGGTACGTTGCTTATAATATCCATTTATCTTTTGCTTAGGGTAATGATGTCTTAATTATTTAATTATCTTTAAGGTCAAATCTTAAACGATCCTTCTAATTATAAATTAATAATAATCACATTTGTGTAGAAACGTAGGAATTCCACAAGTCTTTGTAATTAGGTAATTCAAAGGGGCCCTCCCTTAAGACTTGAGAACAATAAACCTACATGCAAGTACTATAAATACCTTGATCTTGCTAAGACTTGTTCCCAACACACACTCTTCTTACGTACTAAGTTTAATTAAGTACTTAGTAATCTCAATTACGATAATTGGCTTTTGCTAAACACAAATACAAATGGCTTCTTCATCATCTCCTATGTTGCTAGCTCTGTTAGTTTTTCTTCCACTTTTCATCGGAGGCGCGGATGCTAATGTTTACTACAAGTCTTGTCCACAGCTATTCCCTACCATTAGGGCAGTGGTACAAAATGCCATTAACAAAGAAGCTCGTATGGGTGCATCGCTACTTCGCCTGCACTTTCATGATTGTTTTGTCAATGTAATCAACTTTTATTCATATTCTTTGTGAATTTGCTAGAGATATCCATTTCATCTTGCATGTTAATATGATGTATGCATGTTTTATGGTCTTTATAAAAAAAAAAATCCATACATGCATGCTAATTATATTGTTCCTCGTCCCATATGTGTAAATTTAAAGTATCACTCTTAGAGTATGCATTTTTAGACATTTAATGGGTGCTCTGCTAATGTGTGCTGTTTCAATATAATCCTTGTATATAAACAGGGTTGTGATGCGTCGAATTTGCTTGACGATTCGCCTTCTATCAAGAGTGAAAAAAACGCGGTTCCAAACAAAAACTCAGCTAGAGGATTTGAAGTAATTGATCAAATTAAATCGGCAGTTGAAAAGGTTTGCCCTGGTGTTATCTCTTGTGCTGATATCTTAGCTATTGCCGCAAGAGATTCCGTTGTCATTGTAAGTGTTCGTTTCAAACCTTTTTTACTCCAACAATAATTTCAAATAATTTAGCGTAACGAATTAAAAATTTATGTGACTAACATTTAGTGATTGTATGTATGAAATAATAATATTAATTGTAGCTAGGAGGTCCACAATGGGACGTGAAGCTTGGAAGAAAAGATTCAATGACAGCTTATTTTGCGTTGGCCAACGCCACCAATACCATTCCTGCAGCAAATGCTAGTCTTAGTGCTCTCCTCTCTAGCTTTCAAAACCACGGCCTTTCTACTAAGGACTTGGTTGCCTTATATGGTATGTACAATAATAATATATACTATACGTATGTAGATCTTACAAATTTAAATTTTATATACATATATACATATAAGACTTTGATTGAAATCAAGATCACCTTATAAATTAAATTTTTTGTTCAAGAGACCATGTTTCTTTAACTTTCATAATCAACACCTATTTGTAATTATTCCTGATTATAAATGTAACTTTACAACTTAAAAATAGAAAAGAAAATAGAGGACTTGCACAAAGTTCAAATTGAATATTAATTCATGAATATAAAAATAAAACAAGCATTTTATTATGATAGATAGATATATATATATTCATCTAACTAATGGTTGTTTTTTTTAATTTCCATGATTTTTCCTTTGACAAAAAAAGGGGCTCACACAATTGGTCAAGCGAGGTGCACTAACTTTAGGCAACACATATATCAAGACAAGAACATTGACGCCTCTTTTGCAAAAGCAAACCAAGGAAAATGCCCAAGAAATAACGGAAATGGTGACAATAACTTGGCACCCTTAGATGTTACAACTCCTACAAAGTTTGATAACACGTATTTCAAATCCCTTCTCAATAGACAAGCAATTCTTCATTCAGATCAAGAGTTGTACAATGGAGGATCCACTGACGCGCTTGTTAAAACTTATGCTACTAATCCACAAGCATTCATCTCCGATTTTAAGGCGTCGATTATTAAGATGGGTGATATCAAGCCTTCTAGTGGTTCAAAAGGTCAAATTAGGAAGAACTGTAGAAGAATCAACTAATTTGATGAGTTATTAGAACTATAAGTTTGAGTTGTGATGTTGCGTTTTATTTTATATTCTCTTTAAGTGATTGTCATTTTATTAATGTGTTTTTTCTTCATTTGATAATGCGGTCAAAAAAAATATTGTTTGAATTGATCTTGGACTATGTACTCCATTTTCTCATAATGATTAGTAAAAATCTATTTAAAAATCTTACTGTTTGAGAAATATAAATCTTCGATGATGTAGTTAAGAGAAGTAGTAGGGCAGTAGGCTGGGATTGATAGTAAGCTCAAATGCAATGTATTAAGTAATCGCACAAGTCAAATAAGCGACTAAACACTAGTCACAACTCACAAACTAACAATAAGTAGGTTACCGTCACGTTGATATTGCCATTATTATTGGACTATACCCTAAATTTCAACTCGATCTCTCATCTCAAGAATTATCATGAGATTAGACGCCTAGTTTAAATAGTTAATTAGAACTTCATCCAACTAAGTATCTATTTACTCCATCTTAATTTCAGTTCAATTTAATTTCAATCAGTTTAGTTCAGCTTTTCTTTTATAATACTACTTTTGTTCATAATATTATTATTGTGTAATAGCTTTATTAGTGTTTTTTGTATTTGGCTTTATTTTGCTCATAATATTATTAGCGTGTTCATAATATTTTTTAGGAATGTTAATTATCTTTTTTATCATTTTGTTTCATATATGTATATACGTAGTATTAATTTATAATTTTCACGAAAAAATATTATAAAACTACCATTCACGAAATGAAACAAAAATATAAGTGGATTATCATTTACAAAAATATGAAAATACCACGTAATTAATTGGATTACCATTTACAAAAATATGAAACTACCACATATGGTATTACTAATTGTTTCATTAAATATAAACTAACAATAAATAAATATTTTTTTGGTTTCATAATTATTACTAATCATGTATTTACTTATTGATTGAGTCATTGAATTAATTCGGAGATAAGAAGAGTCCAAAATTGATTTGATATTATAATTGTTAAAAATTCTAGGTAGGATAATGTTGTAATTAAGTAGCCGAAGTATGGTGTAATCATAGGAGAATCTATTGGATATGTCAACTAAAGTAGCATTCACACGTTCAAAACATAGTGATGTGATTCCATTTTAATTTAATTGTTTGGACATATATTTTAGAAGTCAAACATAGTTCGTTGGACATCATTAAGTGCTAGATGACTAAGATAAGGTACTGATTAGGGAGAGAACATCGCCTACTTACTTTTGAAGGAGACAATAAAATACGATTTATGAATCTTCTTTCAAATTCTAGTCGTTATTTTGGCGAGACATTCGGTATGACTAAACATCATTTTTGTGAAAACTAACTATTAATTTTTTTTACCTTCGTGAACTAATACATCTACTTTCTATTCGATCGAAAAATTAGTCATGTAAATTTTGGCTAGTGTATAAGTGTAATCAAGATTAGCTCTATTATTGAAATATTATATTTTTTTCGCTAATATATAAATTAGAACCCTACTTTATTGGTATTAAATCAGCTATACTAAATCCTAATGAAGCTGATAGGTTGAGACGAGATTGGTTAGTAATTTACGACGTCAATAATGAGATGAGAATCTGAGAGGAGAGGCCGGAGAGAGTGTAGTATTCTTGTACATATTTGGACCACGTGTCCACGTATTCACGGGTTTCTGCAAATCTGTATGTTGCATAATTAGTTAGCCGATCTGTTTGAATTGCTGGTTTAGCTTGTTAAATGTGTGAGCAATGGGCTCATTCCCCTTGCCGTCTCAGTCGTAATCATATTGTGACTACCTCTCTTTTTTCCCTCTAACAAACTCAATTATTGGAATTTGGAAAGTATATTAACAGTTTTAACACTATTCGACTAATATACAACAACTTAGCATGAGACCATTAGTAATTTGATAAGGTTCTTTTTTTTTTTTCTTCTTAACTAAGACTTAAGAAATAAATAGGAGTAACTTAAATTAAAATCTCCACATTTTTCAATGTGGGATAAAACTAATTTCCTCACAAAACCAATACTATACCGTAAAACTAATTTTACAAACTCTACATGACTTTATCACTTTACTTACAACAATGACAAATTAAGGGCAACATTAGTAATCTGATTATGAATGAATACACACTCTCATGCACATAATTATAATCTTTTGTCTTGGTATTACAACTTAATTATCGTCTATTCTTATCAATTTACGTAAGTATGCATGTTTAATTATGCTTATGTCTACTGTTAAGTGCTTGCATTGGTGCTTTGATAAGGACATCTGTATGTGATAATTGATTGTTGCTTGGACTATTTCAAGCTGCCTTCGACAAATCCAAATGACTTTTCATTGTACAACATCGGTCCAATATCACAACCCATAAATCTAAGTTCAGCATTATTCGATTACATGCTTCATTATGTATACAACTAGCTATATTGGTAGGCCTTGTCATTTAATATTAATGTGACATGCCTTATGCCCTCATCTATAAATTTCATGCAATTTCATCCAAGTTTTTATACAATCACACTTTTGAGTTTAATTTGTAATAACAAAAATATACTCATAACTTCAACATTACATTTTTTTTTTTTTGAAATCATGTCTTCGTTTTCTTCATCTTCTTCCGTGGTGTTTTTAGTAGTGGCTTACCTTCTAGTAGTCTCAATTGGGTGCTCAAATGCCCAATTGACTACAAACTTCTACTCTAGCCCTTGCCCCAACCTTGATGCCACTGTGAAATCTGTTGTGCAATCGGCTATCAACAAAGAAGCTAGGATGGGTGCTTCCCTCCTTCGCTTGTTCTTCCATGATTGCTTTGTCAATGTACGTATTAACGCTGCAAAAACTTAATTCTAAATGTCATGCATGCATGTTAGTAAAATATATAACTTCAATTATATATTACTTATCCAAGAAATTTATTTTCAAGGATGTTAAAGTTTTATGCTCGAGAATTTTATATTGAAACACGTACGAATTGAACTTGATATATGCAGGGATGCGATGCATCAGTTCTACTAGATGATACCTCCAACTTTACGGGTGAGAAGAATGCAATTCCAAATAGGGGTTCATTGAGAGGATTTGAAGTCATTGACCAAATAAAGACCGCCGTTGAGAAAGCTTGTCCTAATGTCGTCTCATGTGCCGACATTTTAGCTGTTACCGCAAGGGATTCCGTTGTCATTGTGAGTAATGATTCTGATGATAAAATCAAATCTAATTTACCGTCTATGCTCTAATATATCACCACTATTTATGCTCTAATAAATTGATTTATTTATAATTTTTTTTCTTTAGCTTGGAGGACCGACTTGGAATGTGAAGCTAGGAAGAAGGGATGCTACGACGGCTAGTCAATCTGCTGCAAACAACAACATCCCACCACCGACATTGAGTCTTAGTGGCCTCATTACTAGTTTTAAAAATCAACAACTATCTACCACCGATATGATCGCTTTATCTGGTATATATATTTTCATTTTTGTAGAAAACATTAATATCTTGAATTATAGATAAGAAATATTAGTGAGTACCACGTATTATAATTATTAGTTCATATATTAGGAAAGCACACAAAGAGTTGACATAAACTAGGTTATCCTAGCCTATAAAATCAAAAGAGAAAAAAATTGATGCAATATATTTTATTCAATTCAAAACAAACAGAAATGTTGCTTAAAAACAAACTATAATACTTTATTGTTAGTACAATGTATTAATATTATTAGTGCTGTGCAAGTGACAAAAACACGTACATCTTCTGGCAGATAATGACATACGTAGTATATGTTGCTTTCAAGATAAGGAGTATATACGTTTGAGTACATAAACTTTGACTTAATGAGTCGCTGAGTGATGGTGTTTACCAAATTTGATTTTATGATGATTAGAGAGTCCAAATTGTCTTGAAATAAACCGAAGCATCTTATGACAAGCTAAAATTATGAAATCGATCATTAAAACAATAAATCACATAAATTACAAATTCGTAGTGAAGATAAAGTTACAAAAATATTTTTAGTGGTGAATATTAAATGTTAATACAGATTTTAAGCTAATAAAAGTGTAAATTTAAAAGATGACTAGGTCTAAAAAAATCTATCTATTAGAGAAATCTTGTAAATAAATCATTGTAATAAATAATTTAAGCAGTTGAAATCATTGATAAATGATAATTGTTTAATCCTATAATTCTTCTAAGGAGTATCCTCGGAGTACAAAAGAGTTGCCAAAATTGACCTAAAAATTGTCATTGTTGATTAATTAAGACAACAAAAATCCAAATATTGCCAACAACAATTTAGTCTATGTAATCAATTAATTTATTCATAAAAAAGACAATATTAATGGTTTACGATAAATATGATATTAACCTTAACATATGTAATGATATTAAATGTTTGTTTAGGTGCTCATACAATTGGACAAGCGAGGTGCACTAGCTTCAGAGCTCGCATATACAACGAAAGCAACATCGATGCATCATTTGCCAAAACAAGGCAAGCAAATTGTCCAAGCACTAATAACACAGGAGATAACAATTTGGCACCTTTGGACCTCCAAACTCCAACTTCCTTTGACAACAAATACTACAATAACCTTGTTAACCAAAAGGGTCTTCTTCATTCTGATCAACAGTTGTTCAGCGGCGGCTCCACCAATGCCCTTGTGCAAACTTACGCTAGCAACCCTAGTAGATTTTACGCCGATTTTGTTACCGCCATGATTAACATGGGTGATATTAAGCCGCTAACTGGATCCAACGGCCAAATAAGAAAGAATTGCAGGAAAACCAATTAATTAAGTTGTTGTAGTTAATTTCATTAAGTTGTTTTATGTTTAAGATGCACAAGGCATGCGTGTATGGTTCTGAAGTTTTCATATTGGTTATACAAGTTTACTCATTAATTCATTATACTTATGTGCAATTATTGATAATGTTAGGTGGATTGGAGATTAATTAAACATTTGAGCAAGCGATTAATCTTCATATTATTACTCATTCACACTTTCACATGTATAATTGTTGATTTATAGTGAACCCGTATCTGATAAGGAAATCAATCAAAATTTAAAAATACTCATTATATAGACATGTGTTTAATGTTCATATGAGGACAAACTAGAACATGTAAACATGGAGTATACCATTTCTCAAGTCATGTTGCATGATGGGAACCTTAAACCAAAATTGCAATTTTTTAACATTGCCGCAAAAGGTTATAATTACTACCTTCGTCACCTAATTATCTACAACACTTGGATATTATTTGTGAAATATAAAATTCAACTGTTGCATATAATTTTTGATAAATATATTTTATTGATAAATATTTTTTTGGGTGTACATTGTTAAATATTAAGCACATTTTGTTAAATAAGAGTCCAACTACGATATGTAATATATTCAAAAAAAAAATTAAAAAAAAAAAATACGATATGTAAGGGTTAAAGAATTCACCTACTTTTGAAGGAAAAAAACTTGATTTACAGAGATAAATTTTTAACGTTTGGCAAAATGCCATTTGAAATTAAAAAACAAATTTACTTGCTTTAGATAAACTTGACATCCTTCTAAAATTACAGATCGGGTAACTAATCCCAATAGCAGATTATAAATTATAATTCAAGCTGCAAAACTTACACATATAAACTACAAAGTATATAATAACTTCATCATCTTTTGATGTGGGATAACGTCAGTTCCACAAAACAATTTTACTGACCAGCTTGACTTTACATTACATTACTAGCGCTTCCATGTTCTAACAAGCTAAGAAAGGGAGACATTAGTAATATCATATCAAGGCATGTCTAGTTTCTAATTGTTAGGTGCGAATTTCACATCTAACAAAAATATAGTAAATATGAATTACATTAAAGGGCACAAACGTTACATAAATGCAAATATTATACATATTTATACTATTAAAGTATTTGTATGCATCTCATATACTAACCCTTAAAGTTTTATTAACTTGTTAGATGTGAAGTTTACATCTAACGCTTAAAAACTAGAAATTTCTCATATCATGATCAATGAACTCTCAATACATAATATATTGCATAATTATACTCTTCTCTCTAAATGTAGACTTTTCATTATATGTCGCCAGTCCAATAAAAACAACTAATTCATTATTGAGTACAAGTAATTTCATAGTCCTATTAATCGTTGATAATTCACTAATAATAGATATTCATTTATCAATTTATGATTAGTCATTAGTCATTTACTCCTCACTCCTACGTTCTAATGCGCACTTCATGCATAATTAAATGGCGCTCATTTTGCTTGAGGATATATGGAGGACCCATCTAACCTAACTCGTACCTTTGATTTTACTACAAAATATATTTAGATTGAGGAGTATACATTATTCGAACTACTCAGTCAAACTTTTCCATTTTTTATTTCTATATTAATCTTGTAGAAATATATAACCCGTGTAATCAATGCCAAGCGATGAACTTAGACGGATCTTGTTTTTTCAACTTAGTTTTGCCAATTTGAAATTATTTGTGCTAAACTGAACAAATTTTTTTTTTTTTTTAACGAACTTGTTTTTGTTGAATTATTGTACATTTTTTTACCAAAATAATTAACAATTTATTAAAGATTAAAACTGATTTTACTAGCTAGACTAAATTGAACTTATTCTTACTAAAAAAAATGTACAAATAATATATATAGTAGATGAGGCCTAGCTAAATTGATTATTGTATAAACTCAATAATTCAGTATAATGCATGTATCTTAAGTTCTCAACCGAAAAATGAATGCAGAATTAAAGACAAGCAATTGAAAAAGGCTGTTAGCTTTGTAATTAAACCAATGAATAAGTTAGGTTTCAATTTGACAAAATTGTGCGATGCACCAATAAACAACCCATATCTTCTCAACAATCATTTATGTATAGATTGGTCGGTTTATTTTATTTTTCCTTTGATTATATTGATTAATTCCTTCCTTTTTTAGTACACTCAAACTCTAGAATCACATGTAATTAGGCGTGTTGGTGGGTCCCCATAATAGAACCTTGATATAGCGGCGCGGCTATACACCTAAACCAACCGCTATATATAGTTTCTAGAATCCATTCAAGCCTACATGAAGCACATACACTTCATTCTTTGATTTGTTACCAAAAATAAATTGTTTAATAATTGGCTAACAAAAACTTAGTTTCTTTTCATAATTATGGCTACTTGCACTTGTTGGAATTCCATGGTTTCTTTAGTGCTTCTTGTGGTTTCTATAGGGGGTTCAAATGCCCAATTAAGCACTAACTTCTACTCTAACTCTTGCCCTCACCTTGACTTGATAGTGAAATCTGTTGTACAATCTGCTATCAATAAAGAAGCTAGGATGGGTGCTTCTCTTCTTCGATTATTCTTCCATGACTGCTTTGTTAATGTAAAATATAATTACATATATATATCAAACTTAATTATCTTTCATTTTTAGATGATCGATACGCATGCATGACTGTTTAGTTTATTGTGATGGATTATGATTATTATCTAATGTACGTGTTCAATTCGTAATAGGGATGTGATGGATCATTACTCCTTGATGATACCCCTACTTTTACCGGTGAGAAAATGGCAGTACCTAATAATGGGTCTATTAGAGGATTTGAAGTGATTGATCAAATCAAATCTGCTATTGAGCGAGTTTGCCCTGGCATTGTTTCATGTGCTGACATCTTAGCAATGTCCGCCAAAGATTCTGTTGTCATTGTAAGTGATAAAAAATAGACGCTACCTAGCTTCACTTATTTTTATTGCTATGGATTATTTATTGATCGATGTAATTTGGTTTCTGTGCATAGCTTGGTGGACCAACTTGGAATGTGAAGCTAGGTCGGAGGNTATTAAAGATTAAAACTGATTTTACTAGCTAGACTAAATTGAACTTATTCTTACTAAAAAAAATGTACAAATAATATATATAGTAGATGAGGCCTAGCTAAATTGATTATTGTATAAACTCAATAATTCAGTATAATGCATGTATCTTAAGTTCTCAACCGAAAAATGAATGCAGAATTAAAGACAAGCAATTGAAAAAGGCTGTTAGCTTTGTAATTAAACCAATGAATAAGTTAGGTTTCAATTTGACAAAATTGTGCGATGCACCAATAAACAACCCATATCTTCTCAACAATCATTTATGTATAGATTGGTCGGTTTATTTTATTTTTCCTTTGATTATATTGATTAATTCCTTCCTTTTTTAGTACACTCAAACTCTAGAATCACATGTAATTAGGCGTGTTGGTGGGTCCCCATAATAGAACCTTGATATAGCGGCGCGGCTATACACCTAAACCAACCGCTATATATAGTTTCTAGAATCCATTCAAGCCTACATGAAGCACATACACTTCATTCTTTGATTTGTTACCAAAAATAAATTGTTTAATAATTGGCTAACAAAAACTTAGTTTCTTTTCATAATTATGGCTACTTGCACTTGTTGGAATTCCATGGTTTCTTTAGTGCTTCTTGTGGTTTCTATAGGGGGTTCAAATGCCCAATTAAGCACTAACTTCTACTCTAACTCTTGCCCTCACCTTGACTTGATAGTGAAATCTGTTGTACAATCTGCTATCAATAAAGAAGCTAGGATGGGTGCTTCTCTTCTTCGATTATTCTTCCATGACTGCTTTGTTAATGTAAAATATAATTACATATATATATCAAACTTAATTATCTTTCATTTTTAGATGATCGATACGCATGCATGACTGTTTAGTTTATTGTGATGGATTATGATTATTATCTAATGTACGTGTTCAATTCGTAATAGGGATGTGATGGATCATTACTCCTTGATGATACCCCTACTTTTACCGGTGAGAAAATGGCAGTACCTAATAATGGGTCTATTAGAGGATTTGAAGTGATTGATCAAATCAAATCTGCTATTGAGCGAGTTTGCCCTGGCATTGTTTCATGTGCTGACATCTTAGCAATGTCCGCCAAAGATTCTGTTGTCATTGTAAGTGATAAAAAATAGACGCTACCTAGCTTCACTTATTTTTATTGCTATGGATTATTTATTGATCGATGTAATTTGGTTTCTGTGCATAGCTTGGTGGACCAACTTGGAATGTGAAGCTAGGTCGGAGGGATTCTAGAACAGCAACCCAAACCCACGCAAACAATGACATTCCTCAACCAACTTTCAGCCTTAGCGCTCTAATTAGGAGTTTCAAACAACAAGGGCTTTCTACCACTGACATGGTCGCTTTATCTGGTAAGATCTTATGTGGTCAAAATATATATAGAATTAAAAATTTAATCATGATCAAAACGTTGAATTGATTTGAATACAAATATATAACGTAAATTTACAACTATGTAGGAGCCCATACAATTGGACAAGCAAGGTGCACAAGTTTTAGGACTCGCATATACAATGAAAGCAACATTGATACATCATTTGCCAGAACAAAGCAAGCAAATTGCCCAAGCACAAATAATACAGGTGACAACAACTTGGCACCATTGGACCTCCAAACACCAACATGTTTTGACAACAAATACTACAATAACCTTGTTAACCAAAAGGGTCTTCTACACTCTGATCAACAATTGTATAGTGGTGGCTCTACCAACGCCCTCGTCCAAACTTATGGCAGCAACCCTAGCAAATTTAACTCCGATTTCGTTGCTGCAATGATTAAGATGGGTGATATTAAGCCACTTACAGGATCAAATGGCGAGATTAGGAAGAATTGCAGAAGAACTAACTAACTATATTAACAAATTTTATCAAAGAGGTCGGTGTGTCCAGCCGTAATCATAGTATACTATGTAAAAAACATCTCGACTATAAAGATGTCTTAAGGGTGGTGCTTTGTAAGTTCATTAGTATTCAAGCAAGATGTATACTTAATTAGCATGTACTCCATATGTTTAATTTGAATTTTTAATTTTGTCCTACGTAAAATATTGTAAAAGTTGTGTGACAAATTTGTTGTAATTGTAAAAATAAAGATGTTAAAAACTTGAGTTCATGTTTAATTAGTGTTTACTCAGCTCATGCATTTTGGTTCATCACAATGTTATATAATGATTTGGAGTATGTTACATGCATTATTTTTTTTAAATGAAAATAGACAACAATGCATAGCATTGACCACCAGTGAACTACTGTTTTTTTTTTTTTTCTTTTTTTTTTTAGGGCAAAGCTTATAGACTTTTGCAGTTTGCATAGACACAAAAATGGAACGGATGAAGTGCCCCAACTCTCCAAGTGTTACACAGTAAATATCGATCGATGATGCAGGCAAAAAAATTTACTCCCTGAAAAAGGCCATAACAAAATGTGCTTGTGTTATGACAAACAAAATTGTTACTCTGAGCCATTAAATTTTAAATTTTTAAGTCGAGATTATTTTCTCCAAAAGTCCTAAATTTTGGCTAACACATTTATTCAGATCATGTAAATTTAAAACTATATATATATATATGTAGCTATAACCATTTAATAAAATAAGTTGCTTATAATGTCATTATTGTATACTCTCTCCGTTCCTATTGGTTTGATAAGAGTTGACTTACACATAAGTCAATGCACTTGTTTGACCATAAATATCTTTTGTTGTGTATATAAAAATTGTAATAATTGGATATTAATAAAGTATTCATTGAGACAAATCAAACAAGACTCCATATGACTATATTATGTTTTATATATTGTAAGTAATTTAAGAGATTTTTCCATCTTATGAATAGTGTCAAGATTTCAAATGTATCAAACATTTAAGAATGAATGGAGTACATGTTAAGCCTTAAGCTCACAATAATTTTTTTCCCACTAATGAGATCATTCTTCTTATTATTATTATTATTGAAAAAACCTTAAATACATCATATTAATTACAATTCTTGTAAATAGTGATCAATTGGCAAATACAATGTGTGGATAATTGGATACATACACAGGATCTATACACCACACTAACGTCTGTTTGGCAATCCATTTCAATCAGCTTAAATTAATAGGCAAACTTTTAAGTCACCTTAAATAAAACAGTTGTGTTTAGAGATGAAATGAAATTTAAGCTTGAATTTTGACTGAAATTGAGTTGCTTTCAAAAGTACGTAGCAACTCATTTAAGCTATTGAATTAGCTCAACTTGTTTCAACTAGTTTATCAACTTCAGTTCTATTTCAAATCATGTTCCCAAATATTAAATATAGCTTCACCCCTTTGGAAAAATTTCATAAAACAAATTATAAGGTAAGCCTTCTTACTTTACTAATTAAAGGCAAGTAGCGAAGTTTGGAACTTGATTATGGACTAGAAGGAAAAACACCATCCATAATGCAGATTGTAGAACGTACTTAATCTTGAATCTTTTCGAACCGTTTGATGATTTTTAGCTTTAAGAACGATTATTTAAATTCAATTTTGAGGGGAAGGCATCTTGTGCTAAATTTGGAATATTTGGTTGATACTTTTGGAATATTTTTTTTAAAGAGAAAATCATTTTACTTCTATTACGAAGCAAGAAAAAAAGAAAAAAAAAAAAAAGAGCAAAACTAATGATCCTTTTTTCTCTTGAGCATAAGAAGTAAAAAAGACAGCTAATATAGACATGCATTAGGTTTCATCATACAAGAGGTACGTTGATCAATAGTTAGCTAGCTTCCTATATATATACTAGCTGAATAAGATGATACTTATTTATATTTATCCATTTTTGTGCGAACAAGACACGAATGTAATTACTTGATAATAAATATGGTCTATGAATTTAAGCTTATAAATGCTCATAACTCATAACTCAATTCTTAATCTTAGCAGGCCAAGACCCCATTGACATAAAAGATACTATGATTACATAGTTGAAAGTTTTAACAGTGAAATTCAAGGAACCAAGGATCATGTACGTAGTAAGATACTAAGATAGCGTAGTTAGTAGTCACCCGCCTACATCCTAAATTCCTAAGTCCAAACTTCCAATTGGTCGACGCCAAAATTAAAGAACCGCGTACATTTAATTTGACCAAATTCTTTACCTTTGAATCTTTGACATTACTCCAATAATAATAATAATAATAATTCTAACAATTTCTCCAAAGAGTAGCACCTTATTGGCTATTCAATGACAAAGTCAAACATTCTCTACTACCGTGTCGCAAAAAAAAAAAAAAAAAAAAAAAACTTTTGCCAAATTTTGAGCACATCATCATTTTCTTAGTTTCTAGCTTTTAATGCATGTACCAACCTCAAATAATTATTTTTACGGTGAAAAATATTTCTGTCCGAGCCTGGCCGGCTTGGATGTTTGGTAATCCATAACTACTACTCTATAGTCTATATATTACTTTTTTGTTTTAGTTTATATTTTTTTGTAAAATTTGTGATATATGCTACTTAAATAAATTTATCAGATATTTTTTTCAAAATAAGATGACAACAAAATCATCAATCTATCACTTTTGTTGTAATTTTCAATTTGATTTTTGCTTGATTCAAAAAGTACTTATTTAGGGAAAAATAAAATTACAAATAAACTCTAAGCATAGCAATTTTTACGCCCTAAAAGAATTAGATCTACTCTGGGCCGCGGCTACAATCGCCAAATAATATTGGGGTCATGTTCAACTTATTAAATTAGGCCCTAGATTCAATATATATCGTAAAATGTAGACATTAAATTACTGTAATAAATGCTAATGTGTTTGTTTAAAAAAATCATACTTTGTTGATTAAAAGCTATCACTCTAACCATTACTCCAACTTTGCTTATTAGTCTTAATAGAAAACTAATATACATATATCCAAATTTTGGGGGTCCTGTGCGGTCGATCACCTTGCACACCGCCAAAACCGGCCCTGGATCTACTTCAAATTGATTAAAACTAAGTTATTAATGGAGAAATTAATTTGATGACAAAGGGCAAATTTAATTTCTACATTGTCAGAAAAAAGCCTAAATAGTAAATAATACGTTCCGATCAAGTAATATTAAGTATCAATTAAGTTTATTCGAAACAACAACAACAAATAATAATAATAATAATAATAATAATAATAATAATAATAATAATAATAATGTTAATATTAATAACAAGCTAAGCTACAAAATTCTCAATTGTAGATTTGTAGGCAACACATGTACTAGTATAACTTAAGACTTGTTTACTTCAACTGAAAACAGTTGAACTAAACTGATTGAAGCTAAACTGAATTGAGCTGAAATGTTTTATTAAGGATAAATAAGTAGCAAAATAAAAGAAGAGCTGAACTAAACTGAACAAAGATGAGCTGAATTGGACTGATTTTAAGTTAATATAAATCAACCCTTATTTACAGTTTGACAAATTTGTATATACTACGCCCATGAGGCCATGACAAAGGGAACATTTGTTCCTTGCTTCAAAAGTCTTACAAAATAATAATTTGCATGGTTTGTCGGTAATTTTCTTTTGATTTGATTATTTCTCTTTGACTTTTGGTTTTAGTACACTCATATCTTATCATTAATAACTACGCTCAAAATGAAATATCATGCAATTAGGTATTTGTTGGGGCCCATAATAAAACCTTGATATAACTTTACAGCTACACGAGCCACTATAAATACCTGCATTTCTTGTAAGCTTATTCCAAACACACTTCTTAACTTGTTTGTAACAAGCAATACTAATTAGTTGATCGATATTTGGCTAACAAATTTAAATTGTTTCAATTCTTTCATAAGTTATGGCAACTTCATTTTCTTCTTCCATGGTCTTTCTAGCATTTGCTTACCTTCTTGTGCTTTCCATAGGAAGTTCAAATGCTCAATTGACCACAAACTTCTACTCTAGCTCTTGCCCCAACCTCGATTCCACTGTGAAATCAGTAGTACAATCCGCTATTAAGAAAGAGGCTAGGATGGGCGCTTCTCTTCTTCGTTTGTTCTTCCATGACTGCTTTGTTAATGTAAAGTTAATTCTTTAAATGATCACGTACATTTTGATGCATGCATGTTTTTCATTTTAAGCATTTATAATTTAATATGACATGTATAACTTATGTAACAGGGTTGTGATGGATCATTACTACTAGATGACACCTCTACTTTCACCGGTGAGAAGATGGCAATACCTAATAATGGGTCAGTTCGAGGGTTTGAAGTGATTGACCAAATTAAATCCGCTGTTGAGAAGGCTTGTCCAGGCATTGTCTCTTGTGCCGATATCTTAGCAATTACCGCTAGAGATTCCGTTGTCATGGTGAGTACAAAAAATGGTCTCGTTTATAAAGTACAATGCTATTATTGATCACATATATGAGAACACATGGTTAATTTAAATTTTTAATTTCATCACGTTTTTGTTGTTGCAGCTTGGTGGACCAACTTGGAATGTGAAGCTAGGTCGAAGAGACGCTAGGACAGCTAGCAAAACAGCAGCAGATAACAACATTCCACAACCAAATTTTAGCCTTAGTCAATTGATCTCTAGCTTCCAAAATCAAGGGCTTTCTACTGCCGATATGGTCGCTTTATCTGGTAAGTAATTAATCATTTCATAGGTGGCTCTTGTTCTTTTGCTATAACAAAGACTTTAACTTTTACATTATTACTAAAGTATTGTTCCAAAGTTGCATGCTGGTTGAATTATTAATAATTTGAAAGTTGAAACATATAACTTTCACAAGAATTCACCTACAGGCGCTAGCATAACTTTTTAAAGTGCATCTTTTAATTTGCATGATAATATTCTACGTACATGATAAATAAACAATGGTCAAAATCTGTAAACTTGCACACTAAAGTTAAAGTATTGCAATAATTTGAAATTAAACAAATGGAATAACAATATATTTGACCTTCATAATATTTATTAATTATATGATAGGTGGCCACACAATTGGACAAGCAAGGTGCACTAGTTTCAGAGCTCGGATATACAACGAGAGCAACATTGATGCATCATTTGCCAAAACAAAACAAGCAAATTGCCCAAGTACTAATAACACAGGAGATAACAATTTGGCACCATTAGACATCCAAACACCAACTTCCTTTGACAACAAGTACTACAACAATCTTGTTAATCAAAAGGGTCTTCTACACTCCGATCAACAATTGTTCAGTGGTGGCTCCACTAACGCCCTTGTCCAAACCTACAGCAACAACCCTACTCGATTCAGCTCTGATTTCGCCGCTTCTATGATTAAAATGGGTGATATTAAGCCACTTACCGGATCTAGTGGTGAGATTAGGAAGAACTGCAGGATAATTAATTAATTATGGCATGGTGGCCTTAATTATTTTATTTCAAATCATACTATATATCATGTTGCTTATAGTTTGTTTCAAAGAGGGTAATGATTATTGATTAATGCATTATGATTACTTTCAATTGTCTCTTGCTTTATTTTTCTCTTCACAATTGTATAAGTTATAGTGTGTAATTCACAATTGTTTGTTTGAAGTGTAAAATTGTGCGCAAATCAAATATATTTTACTTAGTTACGTCTTATTTTGGGATTATGATCTTATAAATGTAGAATTATGGAAATAACGAACACTCAGAAATAAATTATGAACATCAAATAGATCGCATAGTAACCAGTAGCTTAATCCCACATCGCCACATGGCTACTGTAAATGAAATATATTGGGCTTTAATACATTTGAATGGAACTGAATTAGCCGAGTAATCTTCCGTTAAGTTAGACTGGGCCAATACTGGGCCTTGTACTTCTTAACAGTCAAATTTGTAAACATCAACTAAGTCGGCTTTTCTAATTTTTTTGGGCCATTTCTTTTAACATTTACGGCTCATATAAATCTGTTTTCAGGACAAGCCCAAAGTATAAGGTTACGTGGAGTATTGAAAGTTGAAACTCATTTTCTTTTACCGCATATTTATTCATCAATCCTTAATTCCTTATACTCCGTACACATTTTTTATTAGTGCAAATTTACCCATTAATCCTTAAATTTAAGGAGGCAAGGCAGTCTCACCTTGACTCCCCTCCACACTACAAATACCAATATATTTTTTCGTATATAACACGAAAATATAAACTTTTGATTTCGTTCTGTTGTATAAAACCGAGAATACTAAGGGTTGTTAATATTAGGAAATTCTAACAAGAGGTACTTTTTATAAATCGTTAAGCCCCCCCCCCCCCCCCAAAAAAAAAAAAAAAAAAAAAAATT
>PYUH01000062.1:3226764-3339216 GCA_016808085.1 Suaeda aralocaspica | reverse complement strand
CCCCCCCCCCCCCCCAAAAAAAAAAAAAAGAAAATAATCTTTTTATGATCTTTCAAAGAGTGCATTTTTTGCAACCGTATGCTGATTAATAAAATGGGTGATGTATACATCTAATTTGTTCTAAGCTATTTAAATGGAAAATTGTGTAAAGAGTATTTAGAGTTCAAAAGTAAAGAAGCAAAGTAAATGAAGAAAATGCGAAAGCGAGAGAAGAAAACCACAATGTGAAGCAACCATGACATTGGACCAAACCATATTGCAATACAATTGTCACTGAATTCTAGGCTTTCAGTACTATTGACAGGTAGAAACTAAATGTCTTAATGAGTGTTGTAATTGATTCAATTAGATCAAAGTACAAGCTTAGTACTTTTCCCCTAATATGTGAGCCTTTAATCAATTGTGATAGACTATGATTAAGCTAAGTAGACATCGTTCTTTATAAATTATTTTCATTTCAATCAATTAAGTGGATTTCAGTTCATTTTGAATGACTTTTGACTTGGCATTTTTTTTTTTTTTTCAGTACATTTTAGCATTATTTAGTTTCATTCAAGCCATTTCAAATAAGTTTAGAAGAACATAATTTACCCTGCTAATTAAATTAGGAAAAGATTTGTTGAAGTTGATATTGTTATCTTGCAATCAATTACATGTGATTTGAAAAGGGTACCTTTTTAGCCTTGTAAAGTGGACTTTACTACTTTAATGATGAGTACTACACAAACTTGTACAATGTATTAAACATTGCACGGTATCTAAACAAGATTGTACTCGAGCTTTGAAAGAACTATAAAATATTTTTAAACAAATAAATACAAAGAACTTTTAGTTCGTTGCTTGTTTTTGTTGACTTTCTTTTTCTCTTAAAAACCAAATTCTACGAGTACAAAATTATTTTTACAATGAGTTAGGGATAGGAGATGGTAAAATTACGTTACCACAAAAAATCATTGTACTCCGTATTTAATTATCAAATCTTTGTTTTAAGGTTATAATGTTGGAAGTCGTAGTATAACCCTATGGTAAAATCCCGTTTAAAATTTTCTAACAGTTGGGGAGGGTTGACAACGTTTAAAATCAATGAATGATTGTCCGCAAAAGAAGCAAACCTTTTGCCGACCTCTAATTATAGAACAAAAATTTATCATAGACTTGCTAAAACTATAAACTTTAGGGCACAAACTTCCATGACATACAGTCAAACCGCGATCCCGCACACGTGCAAAGATTTTCTTTTTCTTTTATATATTTATATTTTCCCTCAATTTTTTATTTTTTTAAAATTTTTTCCTCATTAGTCATTTACTCATGGTACTAATTATATTTCGATTTCCAAACATGGTAATAATGGCATGGAGCTAAACCTCATGCCATGAAATTTATCTTTGTCAGTTACCACTTTCATGTAAGTGCATTAAATCTGCCTCAACATTACAAATTCACAATTACTCCTTAAACTTTATAATAAATGCAGGTTGTAGATTGTAGAATAGTCAAACCTGTTGCATTTATATACTTTGTTATGCTATTATGATTGTTCTTTTTGTATTGCTGATAAGGTACATACATATATTATTCCCATTGCTGCGTGCTAAGATTATTAATACTCGTACCCCCTATTATTTATCATATTCAAAGACACTTGATTAATTTATACTCCAAGCATTATAAAGTCTAGTTGAGAGTTGAAATCTTCTAACTCATAGTTAGTGATAGAGTATAAAGAAATTCATGATAAGAAAGGCATCAAACCCGGCGGCTAAATGCATGGATCTTAGCCATCAGCTTAAACTTTTGGTTGAAATGGTACTCTATTATGGTATCAAAGCCAACGTGACACAAAGGTCACGGGTTCGAATCTCATCTACCCCTCCTTTCTAAGTGGAATTATTAAGCGCAGGGTATGAGAGGGCCCGTGATGCATCCACACTTCAAGCCCAATGGCCTCTCGTGTGAGGGAGGGGTGGATGAGATTCGAACCCGTGACCTTTTTATCACATCGGCTCTGATATCATGTTAGATTTCATGTTAAAGATAAATGGGCCTGGGTAACCCAGTAAGGAGGAGGAGAGTCAAACCGGTCCACAAGCCCAAGGAGGTTCCATCCTAAAACCAATTGGTAATAGGAGGAGTAACTCCTAGGCCTATAAACAAGTTCAACATCTCCTCTTTCGGGCCTTAGAATTAGAGCACACCAGAAGACACAATATAATCCTCGTTGGGAATGAACATCCAACAGAGGCCCTTAACCAGTGGCTTAGACAAATACCTTGTTTTTAGAAGAGGCCCAAATAACCTGGGCTCTAATACCATATTAGAGGACCAACTCAACCAGAAGCTTAAGCTAATGGTTGAGGCCCAGGAATATTTTATATACTCTATCAGTTAGAAATGTGTATATTTTTTAGTGTCTCTCCTTTTCATTTGTCTATTGAGTTGGTGCATTCACACACAAAAAAAGCCGAACTATCATGTCATTTCTTCTAATATAGCTAATAAACTTCTTCTAATTTCTTTTAAATGCAACAATTTTACTAAGACACTATTAATCCGGCTACAATTGGACCAATAATTTTGATTCTTATGCAAAGATATATACAACCATAGTTATCATTCAATTTGTGTCAATATGCAAATACAATTTCATGAGTTTTACAATTGTATAACTAAATATATAAGTGAATAAAAATGTGGCTAACGATTTAGATACTGCTAAGCTAAAAAACACTTGGAAACTTCTATACCTATAGTTTCGATATTTCGAAAACTCGGATGATCTTCAAAGACGTTTTTGAAACTTTAATTCTAAATCAAAAGCTTTTCCCATATAAGTAAACTTCATGTTATGAAAATTTTTGAAAACTTTGTGACTTATATGCATTTATTTTCTAATGTGCTCAAGTTAAGTACTCGATTTATGATCTTTCCATGACCCAGCTCACATACCAAGTTATAATATTTTTCGGTTTCCCCCCAAAAACATTAACAAAAAAAGTATATGTTTCTCTCCTATTATTGTGTCATTAACTTTGTAGTCAATTTTATCCAACTAGGGGCCTTCCATAGATTTTAAGATCAACATGTAGAATTTTAGTCAAATATTTTTTTAGGTCCCCAAAAGTCCAAAACCACATAAAAGCGTGACTTATAGCGTTCATTTTCAGCTTCTTGAGGGTCTTCAAGGTCTCAATCTTGTTTTCTCTCTGAATTTCATTCACTTGCTTCTGATGAACCACGATCAGTCGATCACCCTCTAAAAACTTGTTATATTTTCTCTTTATATAATTTTTGAAAAATGGCCGACACACTTGTCTATTTCATTATTCAGAGTCCTTATGACCTTTTAAACCCTAATAAGTTGTTCGAAGGCCCTCTTGAGACCCTGGGAACACCATGTAAGATTTTCGACAATTTTTTGCCGGGATCTCAAAATCTTCAAAAACTGTAAAGTATATTCTTTGTTTTCAACTTTTGGTGGGTTGTTTCGAGCTCCAACTTTTTTTATTCCTGTCTTTCTATCACATATTGAACATGACCCTAGGATATCTTAGCTTACACACGATTTTAACCTCTAAAAACTTAGTATCCTCCCTCTTTAGACAATCTTCAAAAAGGGCATACTAGTCTTTTGCTCTTTTAGGACTCGCCTATGACCTTTTAACACTGAAAATCTTGTTGAGGGCCCTCTTTAGAACATAGGGGCATAGTATAAAATTTTTAGCAATTATTTTAAGGCTCCGGAATCCTCAAAAGTGTGAATTATAACCTTTGTTTTGGGCTTCCCTTTAGGGCTTTCTGAAGCTTCATCTTGTTTTTACCTTGTTTTCTTACTACGTATATTAGGTGACAACAGGACACACCACACTAAATTTTAGCCTGAAAAACTGTGGTATTACAAAGATATTAAAAAATTACAAGGGCACAACTATATAAAAAAATTACAAAGATCACATTGAACATGCTAAGGGTATCGAGCCCTAACCCAAAAACACTTAAAATAAACACTCTTATTCTGTCTTCGTCGACAACTATTATTTGTTGAAAATCTCTTTATTTCAACCTTTACATACCAACTTTAACAATTGTAAGAATACGCAATTTTTAGCTAATGTGGTTGGATAAAAATTTTGTAAGCCAATGCAATTCAGGTAATACATGCACTTATGTGACTCGTACTAATGTTGCGGATTTGAATACTCTAAGAGTCTAAGAGAATAAGATAGATGTCGCATATACATCATGAGATGTACTTCGTACCATATTTCATATAGCAAAATCAAAAAATTGTCAAAAAAACAAAAATCAAGTTCATAAATTACAAAAAACCTATATAAATTGAATATTTATGTCATTGTGTGACATACAAAATGTGTAAGGAAACAAAATAAATAATTTCTCAATAACCATAAATATCTATTGAGAAGAATAAAACTAACAAGGGCTTTGTACATCAGTTCCATTCTACATAGATAACGCACCAATTGATAGAGATGAAGAAACTTATGTATGTAGCTAGAATCTGGATACTGTAATCCCCATCTTATTAATTTCATTGTGATTGAGAAAAAGAAATTAAACAATTAATAATGGGTTATTGTTCTCTTGTTACCTTAAATAACTATGTTTAATCAAAGTAGGAGATGTTTTCATCAGAAATTGAGCTATAATGATCATGATGCACATGAATGGTCGAAGATGGTTGTGTAAACATTGAAGTAGAGATTGTTGAAGAATTATTTGGAGGATCAAGATTATGTAGAGGGGGTGGTGGTGGTGGTGGTGGTTCGGGTGGTGATTGAGGAGGTGGTGGCGGCTGAGTTAGTGGTGGTGGCACGGCTATTGAAATGGCAGCCGAGGAGGAAAAAAAAGAAAGATTATTATTATTGTTATTATGATGAGATAATGAGGATGATGGATTGTTGTTATTAATAGCATTATTAGTAGTACTAATGTTGGAGACATGATTATAATTAGCCTCTCTAAACTTGTACTTAAGAATTTCAGCTCTTACTGCATTAAGTTCAGCTTGCAAAACTTGAACTTGTTGTTGTAAAGCTGAAATAGCACCCATGCAACCATATACTGGATCTCTAAGCCTCACATTTGCTTCATACACCAGACTATTTGCTGCGTCCGCTCGTTGTGTCTCCGGCACCTCCTATAATTTTATGTTCATCATCACAAAACCATTAATATATATATATATATATATATATATTGACACTTATTGCTAGCTAATTTGAGTAACAACTAATAGCAATTGGATTTCAAAAGGTGGCATATATACATATCAGTACGAAGTAGATAAATACCTTATTCAGTATTGTTTAATCTTTTATTGATCATTTTAAGCAGATCCAACTATTATGAATCGATTAGAAGGTTTAAAATAACATTTTATACATATTAATTTCACGTCAATGAAAAATCCAAAATTAAAAGCCTATTTTCTTTTTTAACTAAATTATTAAAGGACCAATTTAACCAAAAGTTTAAGTTGATGGTTGAAGCCCAGAAATATTTTATATACTCTACTTCTAATTAATCAAACAAGAATTTTTTACTTTTTTAAAAAAAAAGTCTAAGAGTTAATAAAATTAAAGAATTAGGGTTTATATTGTACATAAATAAATAATATATTACCATAAGCATCTTGGAAACATTGCTAGCACCAAAAACTTTGTGAACGGATGCAAATTTCTGAGGTTCATGTGGGGAGAAGTAAGGTGAGAAAGGGCACTCTTGAGCACACCTTCTTCTCAAGAGCTTACACGCCGCGCAAGGAGTGATGGTGTTTAAGGTTCCGGGAGGACCTAATTGAATATGCCGTCTTCCTCCTCCTCCTCCTCCTCCTGTTTTCGCAAACGCATCACTATCTCTTTTGATCTTCTTCCCTATCTCATCAAATCTCTCCCTGCCAAAATACAACAAAAAATTATTACAAATATATTAGTATGTATACATTAGAATATACTACACAATATGGCATTCTTAACTTTCAGATACATTGTTTTAAGTATATGTGTTAATTAAATAATAGATAGCATATAATTAATAATTGTGATTAGTGAGTATAATCAATGAAATGATATGATACCGTACCTTTCTCTGGACATTCAGGCATGCTCAAAGGTATGGAGGTGGGGTTTTAGAGAGAGAAAAATAAGAGAGAGAAAATTGGTGCTTAAGGGTATGAATTGAAGGTGAAAGAGGAAAATGAAAGGGAAAGGAGTGCTTAAAAGGCAAGTAAGTTATTACAACACTTGAAGTAAGATTTGAAGTTGCTAGGATAATATTAGCGGACCAACTCTAGATAATATATATATATATATATGGTATAATAATAATAACATTATGCATTATAAAGATATTAATAGAACCTTATTACTAAGCTAGGTGATATAATATTATTATTGATTATTTGTTTTATGTTATTGTATGTGTGTGTGTTTGTTGGTGAACTGACTGTTTGATTGATGTACTATGATTAATGAATCATTTGACTTGAATGGCAGTAGTTAATTAAGCAATAAACTAAATTAAATTAAACATGGGTGAAGTAGTTTAGTTTAATTTGTAGAGTCCAAAAGAGAAGAAATTGTTTGGACTTTGGAGTTTCCTAATTATATGTGAATAAATCAACAGTACTCTTGCAGTCTGAACTTGTTAATGACGATTGTTAAGTAAATCAACACTCTTACATTCACTAAAAGTCGTGCTCCTTAGTCAGCTATCTTAATTAGTTAGAGCTAATTACTATGATGAAATGAGCTAGATTATATTAATTATGTGTGTAAGTTTGAATGCCCCATTTGGATGTGGTCTCTATTCAACTAGCTAGCTGAAAAACTAAGTCAATGAAAACCGGTTTACATGCATACGAAATACTTCAATTCAATAAATAAATAATATATATCAACAATACATTCTATACTCTATCGTAATATAATGTTAAGTAGTATTACTTGTAATGGAATTTATCCCAATTTTTCATTACTTAGGTGATAACATTGGGGAATTGTTGGTTAATATTTGTTAAAAACATAACTTAAAAAATATTCGGGGTGTTTTTGTCTTTTTATTCCACAAGTTTCAAATACTTGTTATATGCCCCTGAAAAAATTACCCTTACACTACATCAAAAATTACAAAAATACTATCATACAAACATAATATCCCTGATAACATTGCTGTGAAAAAATTATTATAAAAAATAGGGATTGAATTTGGAAGGACTAAACTACATTTGACATTTTTAGCTAGCCGTTTGATAAATAACTCTAACTGTTTCTGATAGAGAGAGTTTATAAGGGAGAACCCTTAGGATTAATAGTACCTCCGTACTTAATTAGCGCTAAATTGAAGGTTGACTTCATTTAGTGAAGCAGCCATTTAGATGAAGCCGCACACTAACGTTTTGGAATATCTCAAACAGCTAAAAAATTAAATGTGCATGCTTCCAACAAGCTAGAAAATTGGCTACTGTGTGAAAAGGTGGAAAACAACGTAACAACTTGCATTAGTGTCGTTGATAATGAAAACAATGGCATATTTGAGTTTTTTGAGTTGTCGAGCTTTGTATAGGCTAGGTTTAATTTAAGTGGTGAAAGCTAATGATCGTCCAATGTTGTTCAATGAAATGATTAATTAAAAGTAGAGATATTATTCAAGTTAAACCAAACGTTGGTTATACCGATCGATTTGTTATTTTAGGGATATTTCAATAATAAATCTTTGTTAAACGATTAAAGACGCTTGTTAGCAAGGTTAGCTGCAACATTTAGGTTATTTATAAGATATAAAAAAAAAATCAAATGTTGCAACTAATAAGAAACGGAAGTAATAAAAAAAATGGAAGAAGAAAAGGAGAATGAAGTGAAGCTGTGAAGGGAAAACTTACGTGGCATATTGGAGTAGTAGTTTCTTGTCAAAATCAAGAACCCACTATCATTAAAATTATCACAATCTGGGATCTAGTTCCGAAAACGAAATTAATACTCCTTATATCAACATCCCCGTGTAGATACCGCCACCTTACTTTAAATTATAGCTACCCCTTATTAAAATTATTCACTTAATTATCATATGAGTCATTATTTGAGAATTATGACCCTCTCTACTTGGTAGTTAAATTGGAGTATTAATTTTAGTAGGTCGGTCTTAATTTAATCTTGTACCTCAAAAATTGTTATTTTGGATTATAATAGTTATATATATTTTATCTTTTAATCTTTTATCAAAGTGGAACATAGTCTAACCACATGTAATGTTTGCGAAGATTATGCTTCATTCGTTTTTGCTTAAGTTTTTTCTTTAACTCATTAACATTCATTCAAAACATCTCAAGAACAAGAACCTCCATCAGAGATGTTTCTGTGCAGTATCTTGTTAACACTTTAAAATAACCGTATACCTACAGTTTTTATAATAATCATACTCACTACATATATTCGAATAAACTAAGTATTGTACGTCAACAATCAGTAACATACACGGTGACACGTATGCTCATAGACTCACAGTTAGAAAATTAGTCCATGCACTTGCATATATTATAAAGCCTTGTAATCTTTTTGTATTTTGTTGTTTTTGTCAATGTGGGAAAACTCTCATCTTATATACAGTTACTAATGTGGCATTGCTAAAGTACACAGTTACTTAAAACGATATTTGATGATCATTTGGTAGTATTTCTCTTGGGTTTTCAGCTCAACTGAACTCACTAACATCTAAAATTGAGCTCCAACAAGAGTTGAGCTCGAGTAGCTAGCGAGTTGTTTTATGTCAAAAGTACGCCTACATTCAATAATTAACCACGTACATGATTAAAAAAAGCTTGAGAACTTTGAAATCTTCCCCAAAATATAGTAAGTATTCATAGTTAATATTTGCTGCTTCTAATTAAGAACAAGCTAACAAACAACCCCAAGAGCAAAGGACAAATTGTTAATTAATCCGTTTATTATTATAGTCGTTGTTTGTTGTTGTTAAAGGACTGGTACATGCACTACGCACAATCATGGCATAAATTCATGGATGCTTGACAAATCACCACTCCATGGAATTTCTCGCTCAAATACATTGCTTTGTATGCAAGCGATCTTTTACCTTTGAATTATACCTTACAACGGCTAAAAGCTAACTGTTTGTGTGGGTTTACTCGCTGTCGGTCTCAAACCCTAATCAAAGAGTAGAGTTGCGGTAGATTTGTGACAACCAACGAAAAAAATTATAAAAACTTCGGTCATTTCCATGAGTATGTTATTTATGCAATCGACCCCTTCCTTTAGGGATTAATTAAGGTGATAAATGGTGGTTTGTCAATATAATGTATGTGAAATCATATGATTAATTGATAATGAGTAGTGAAAAAAGAGAGAAAAATAGTACAAGTTGAGAGTACAATCTTGCGTTGGTTGTAAGGAAATGGAACAATCGTTTCTTGTTTGACCCGAATTTTATGGCTACTTAGTCGCTTATTTTGTTCTCACAATTCCAAACCTAAACCCACTTCTTACTTATTTTCATCTTTTAATTCCTTCATTACCAAATAGTGGCCACATTGTCAATTATCCACTATGAAACTTCTAACATTCAGCCTAGCTTGCTTGTGGTTAGAGGGGCAGTTTAGACTTTAGATCTTTAGGCCCAACACATCTGCAGTTGGCCCAATCCAAAAGAATGTCAATCTATGGTTGATTAACGTTACAAGTTTTTAACAATGTCTCCTTTCATCAAATGTCGGAAACTCATATATGTGTTGTTTGGAAGGGCCCGATCAGTTTCAACAATTGCAAGTTTGCGTCAATAATGATAACATTATTTGATTTTCCTTTAAAATTAGGGTTAATGGCTATATTAGTCAATTTATAGAGTCCATAGAATGTGTGTTGTGACAAAGAATTTGACACACAACCTATAAATTTTATAGCCTTATAATTTGAATTTCGATCATAATCATGTGAGTTTGTAATAACCTAAACTTGAAACCAATTTACTCTATATATATATATATAATAGGTCTAGAGTCAAAGATTACACTTGACTCAAAGGACACTTATGGTTAGTAAAAACTAACACAATACATTAATTAAAATATAATTTAAGGTGAGAATGAGGGATAACTCAATTAGTAACAACTTCTTTCCCAATAATTAGTTATTCTAGGATCAATTTTAATCACCGTCTCCTAAACACCACAAAAAAATAATAAGAAAATATTTTGTCTGATATAAGTCAAAACAATTTTTACACACCTAAGCAAGTTAAGAGTTTGGCCTTAATCGATATGATAGATAAAATTCCCCAAATATATCACACGTTCAAAAATGTCCTAAGTAATACGTGGGTGGAGTATATTGTAGAAAATGGCAAGACATGATGACAACTTGTATTCTTAATTTCCGGTCAAAAAAAGATTTTGTATTCTTGTATTGTACTTGATTTTTGCAGCAAGTACTAAATCAACATGTTATGAGATTGATAATCAATGAAATTGTTATATTCGTTGGAAAATGCTGTTGGAAGTATTAATAATTTAGTAAATGGAGGCCAACATTATTCAGTTTACTAAGCTTAGCTAAACCATCAAGCTTGTTGGAGCTTTGATATGTGAATTCAATCCTCACTCATAGAGCTTGATTTAGCAATACTCTACACATATTGTTCATGTATCGTTACTCTTTAATCATTTTCTAAACCCGCTTGCAAGTTGTCCCATATTAATGAAAAAAAAGTGAATTTAAGTCACTTTACAAGCTAAAAATTTTCTTAAAAAACTTTGTTGTGCTATTATTAATCTATGCTAAAGCATGGAGTTTTTATGGGGTTTATATATCTTTCAAAAAACAATAGAGTAGTTTCTGTCCAATAATCAGGGCAACACAACAATGGTACAATGTACAAAATTTTCCATGCAATCTCTAATATTTGAAGTAAATTTACAAATTACAATCAAATGTAGCTTCACAATCATGGGACCAATAGTGACTTTGTCATGGCTAGCATGCAACATTATTGTAATACTCCACCATTCAAACCAAAGCAAACAAAACACCTTCGATTCAACGTTTAGAAATTAAACCAATATAAGAAAATAAACCTCTGTTTGATATATCAGAAAACTAACTAATTGGTGAAAATGAAAGAAAGCTTCTTTATATCCCATGGAAACCCGATTTTCGTGGTACAAGAAGCTCATCCGTTAAAACCATTCTATGAAAATTGGAAAGAAAAAGTGTATTCAAAGAAGCCAAAAGCAATACTTATAGTTTCTGGACATTGGGAAACTGATCATCCTTGTGTTAGTGGTGTTGTTAATGATACTATCCATGATTTTACTGATTACCCTGCTTCCATGTACCAGGTATTTTCCTCACTTGTAAATTTCCCCACATTGTAAACATTTAAGAAAAAAAAAATAAAAAAAAAAAGTCAATTTTACAATACATATATAAAACTATAATTTCTCAATGTACAATAGTTGTATGAGATAGCAAGTACACCAGAGAAAAGATTCTTTCTAAAGTTTAGGTTATGATTATTATTAGAAATTTGATATGTTAAAAATCAAAATTTAAGTAGTTTACCCCTATTAAAATGTTTGTTACCTATCGATGTGGGATTTTCATCCCATGAAAAATTGTTTTTCACTGGTTGGTCGATATGGGATATCAACATATGTAAACTTTTGAAGCTGCTAAGCATAAACCAACAAGGTCCAATATAAAAATTAATAACACACTTCTTAAATTTTGTTTTTAATGACTAGATGAATTATCTTGCTCCTGGGGATCCAATGTTGGCAAAAAGAGTAGAGGAACTTCTGAAGAAATCGGGATTCGAAAATGTGAAGATCGATCAAGAAAGAGGGCTTGATCATGCATGTTGGGTACCTCTAATGCACATGTACCCTGAAGCTGATATCCCTGTATGCACACTCTCAGTTCAACCACATTTAGATGGTACTCATCACTATAATTTAGGCCGAGCTCTGGCACCTCTCAAAGACGACGACATACTCATCCTTGGTTCTGGAAGTTCAACTCGTCCATTAGACGAAACTCCTCACTTTCATGGTGGTGTTGCTCCTTGGGCTGCTGAGTTTGAATCCTGGCTTCAAAATGCTGTGTTAAATGGAAGGTAACTTTGCTTACCAATTTGCTCTGTATATTGCCCTGTTGATCAATTTTTGGTTCATACAGACAATCCCAATTATGGGATTAAGGCTTCGATTGATTGATTGCCTTGGTGATAAATTGGCGCGCACTATTTCTAGCAGGGTTATTAAACATTTTAGCTTGTGTATGTAGGTATGAAGAAGTGAATGATTTTCAAAACAAAGCACCGAACTGGGAACTAGCACATCCAAACCCGGAACATATGTATCCGTTGAACGTTGTCTTAGGTGCAGCCGGTGAAAATTGCAAAGCAGAACTGATTCATAGCAGTTGGGATCATGGTACCTTGTCTCATGGATCCTACAGATTCACTTCTACCTAATTATTTAGCTTCATTTCACCTTGTTTTATGTTTTATTTATGTATTATGTATATGTTGTCCAATTCGTACTTTAATTGGTCTTGTTGCTGAATTAAGTTTTATCTTATGTTATACTCGACTACTAGTATCATTTTTTACATTGAACATTTGATATATTCATGAATCTGCTACAACTAACAAATAACAAATTACAAATATAAAAACAAAATGTTCAAAACATTATCCAAAGTTCATTGTGTTGATGAACGATGATTTAAAAATACTTCAAAATGAAAAGATTGAATCATTAGGCCAGCCTTGAAAACCCAAATTACACGACAGTGATAATTACGGATCAAAGTATATATAAAGAATAAGCGCGCAAAGTTGAAATTACTCAGCTCGCTTAAATACATCATAGTAGCATTATACTATAGATTTTATCGCTCAACCGTGATTGCTAAAAGAATAATTGCAACTGACTCGAAAACAAGACACAGCAACAAGATTAAAAACGCGGATACAGCAACAAGCAGAAGAAGTGGACAGCAACAACTTCATCGATCAACTAATCTAGCAGCAACATAGGAATATAGTGTAACATATATGGATGGAGTTAAGTAGAAGTGAATTTGTAGGCGCCATGAGATAGAGTACCGTGATCCCAACTGGTATGAATAAGTTCTGCCTTCCAATTTTCGCCAGCAGCGCCTAAGACGACATGTAATGGATAAAAGTGTTCTGGGTATGGATGTGCTAATTCCCAGTTTGGTGCTTTGGTTTCATACACATTCACTTCTTCATGCCTGTTACATTGTTGATTAGAGACCAATTTACTCGTTAGTTGATATTGTTTTTAATTTATGCGTACAATGCAATTTATTTATGAAGTATATCAAGAACGTTGACGTCCATTACAGTTTATTATTTTCGAATAAGCCACAAAGGAACATACTGCATATGAGGGAGAATTGTTTAAAATACAAATGTGTGAAAAATTCATAGGAAGGTTTTTAAACTTCGTAAAGTACCTACATACTTAACTGAATGAAATTGAACTTAAAAACAAAGTCCAAAAAACACAAGCTTAATCGATATTTAATCTTTACGACTATGTTAGGGGAGAGTATACTAGAATAGGTTAGCGAGGTTGAATAATGAAACCAAGAGCGCAGTTTAGTAATTTTTAGGTGTGTATGATCACAATCTACATTCAAGATATGGTGTGCTTTACACATGTAAAAATGCAAGTATTCAAGTCATACAAGTTAATGTTAGTTGAAGTCAAAACAGTTCAAGTCACCGTATACATTATACGAGCATCAAAATTTTCAAGTCATTGGTGACGTTTTTAAATTTATGAATATTGGAGCGCTATCCTGTTTCTATGTCATTCGGTCATACCTCCTATGTTAGAATTGAATATGAAAATAATACTCCTGAATATGCGGTGAATATGATAGCTTCTGGTCGACTTAAATGTAGTGGTACCAAGCCACCAAAGAATTGGTTAAGATAGACAACGATTTCATATACTTGCATAGTTGCATACATGAATCATGATCAATTAACACACCAATCAATGTTTTAACCTAGCAGTATTAATAATTGAATCGGTTTGGTCTGTATTTATTTTTCTTCATTAAAAAGTTTTGTGAAGTAACTCTAATCATTGTTTGTACACCTATTTATTTGTTCTACTTTAGTTGTTTTTTTTTCAAGAAGTTAAGTTTTTGTTTGTTTAGTGATTTAATTTATTTGATACTCCAGTCATTTACAGAACAATAAATGTATTGTTTTTTTTTTTGTGCTAGAATCGATTTCATGATCCCCTGGACTCACTTGAGCTACCCCTCACTATCAGATGTATTGATCTTGTAATTTAGCTAAATCAATACAGTATGCTAAAGTTATAGAGCCAAAAAGTGGTTATAAGTGATTTATTTACTAAACAAAAGTGATTGAAAAAAGTTTAATCTAATATTATTACCTTCCATTTAAAAGAGCAGTTTGAAGCCAACAATCGAAATCGTAAGCCCAAGGAGCAACTCCGCCATAAAAATGGGGAGTTTCGTCCAAAGGGTGTGTCGCGCTTCCTGAACCAATGATGAGCACACCTTCATCCTTAAGAGGAGCCAAAGCTCGTCCTAAGTTATAGTGGTGCGTTCCATCGAGTTTTGGTTGAACTGAGAGCTGACATACAGGTATTTCGGCCTCAGGGTACATGTACATTAGAGGTACCCAAGCACCGTGGTCTAGTCCTCTTTTTCGGTCAATGTCCACTGTTTCATACCCTGATTTCTTTAGTAGTTCTTCTACTCTTTTTGCCAATTTTGGTGCCCCTGGAGCTGGATATTTCATCTGGTTTCACACACACAAAATTAAAAATAATAAATTGTGTTATACTTAACTACTATTAATGCTATATACTTTGTAATTTTGTATATGTTGCATTAAGGATTCCTTTATGGAACTAACACAGGAAAATAGTACTACGTAATAAAGAGCAAAAGGGAAATTTTTAGTATCTAACGGTTAGATGCAAATTTTACTTTAATAAGTCAATTTGGTAAATATAATCAACTTTGAAGATCAATTTATGAGATGTATAAATATACCAATGGTACATGCATACATAGTATTTGTATACGTGTACCGTTAGTGCTCCTTAAAGTTAGCTATATTTACCAAATTGATTTGTTAGAATAAAAGTTGCATATAACCGTTAGATACTAGAAATCCCTCGTAATGTAAGTTGTATGTACAAAAATAAATAATCAAATAATGCGTAGAATGCATTTTGAAATAGAGATAAAATGTTTGAATCGGGACAACTTGGACCTATCTATGAAGTAGTTGGGCATTAAACTAAGCATTTTTACCCATCGCATTATTGTATTTGTTGCAGCCTTAGAGGTAGGGAAGGTCATGGTCATGGGGCAAGTCTAGACATGGGAGAGACCCAGACTCTTATTTTTGGTGGTGGATTTTGACCTGCTTGAGATCTGTTGGGTCTAAAAAATCAAGACTCGTACCCAGACCATTTGGGTCCACTGGGTCTACCGAGTTTGATGGGTCCATAAACGAGTCCAACTGTCTAGTTCATTTAAATAACAGGTTTAAACTTAAAGTTTTTAAACTACAATTATATGATAAGTTCGTAAATCATAACTTAATAAAAATAATATATTGTACGAAGTAGTTATTTATGCATTGAATTATTACATTCGTTTGTACAATAAATAAGTTAAGTTTCAATTTAGATATATTGAGTTATTTTAAATTAATTCATTTCTACAACAACTTATATTTCCTAACTTAATTTATATTCTACAACAACAATTTATATTTAATATAAAAACATATTTTTTTTTTAATATTCCATTTTTTTTTAGTTGCAACAAATCACTTTTTTATACTTACCGAGGCACATTTTAAACAATATAACTCTAATTATGTGCTAGTAGTTGTATAAATTATAAAACTTATATATGAATTAAGTGCACACTAAGACGGATTAAACGAGATTCATATTGACTATATTCTTCCTTATACATTGATCATAAAATTAAATCAAAAGTTAAAAAATAAATAGTGCAACTTTTGAAATGTTGCAACTTAAAAAGAAAAAACGTAGAAAGTATAAATTGGTTCTTGGGGTAAGTTCAAGTAATTTTGGATCTCGAATTCATTTACCCTGACCCAAACCCAAACCAGGACCCTATAATTGGAACGGATCTGTCAACATCTGGGGCGAGTTCTGGACCATGACCATCCCTACTTGGATAAATGATTAGAAAATCCTCACTCACTGAAATACTCAATCACTATTACCCCAACCCCACCACACTACTCTAAAAATAAATGATTACTCAAACAAAAGCCTACCATTAAGACAGTCCAACATAATGGGCCATTTATGTGGGATTTGGACTAGTATCGAAGCCTATAGCATTAATTATATTCAACGAGTCTAAATGGCTAATCATTGGGAATACGTTTTGTTTTTAACAGCTGTACGTACTTGTGCTAAACGTCTTTTCTTCGGTAGGATCCTAAAACGTCTACCAAGTTATCTAAATATAAAGTACTCCGGAGCAATACTATATCTACCTACCAAGTAGATTATCCAATACTGTTAACATGAATTAAAAATTGTATCTCATGTTGGATAGGATTCCGCTAAACTATTATTGTGTCTCCCAATTAAGTGTGGGTATTTCAGTTGGTGGGTGTATATAGTTTCCTTTGTATATAATTAATCTTTTTTCAGATTTTTCATTTTCACGATATAACTCCAAATTTTTATATCCATAATACGAGTATGAGAAATATAAAAATTACACATGTTATATACTTAAAATTCACTCATTAAATTAAATCCAACAATATCTCATGTAACTATATTTTTCTTTACTGTGATTATATTAAAACGACTCATCGATAAATGAGAGTAAATAGTGCTCAAACACTAATGTACGTATCAAATAAAGAGAGTCAAAATAAGGTGTAATAAACACTAATGTATCATGTGTCGTTTTTATTAATCTATAAGGTAATGATATATGTAACCTTAAAAATTATTATAAATAAAAAATTGTTTTTATCACGAAATAAAATGGAAACAATTTGGCATTGTATGACAAGATCATTTGAAAATCTATGTAATAAAATCTATACTTAACTTACTTTTAAGATGGAGTAATGAGTGAATATATAAACAACTAAGTAATGACTAACTCTCATATTATTTTCTATATATATCATTTTCCTATATCAAATAAAGTAATTATTTAATGACGACACAACAAAAAAAAAGAATAATAATTTTAAATCTTTCGTGCAATAATTTATTACAGACTTGTCAAATTATTTCATGTCTCCATGACAAACTATCGCATTATTATTTTATCAAGCAAAAGAAGTTAAACCGTTAAAGCTTTATTCTACATGTTTAAAGGTAAAATACCTAAGTTACTCTGTGATATTTTTTAAGGTAAAAATATAACGGTTATAAATAAATAAGATTATTTACCCACTTTTTTTTAAATGTGGGAGTGTGGGACGATGCATAATGCACCATAATAAAGTTCATTATATTTATCATAAAAACATATATCAACTATTCTTCTTCTTGTTTTGGTATATGTTTAAATAGGAAACCATTCTTTGATTTCGAGCAATTTTTGTAATACCTAAAAATCTATCAATTACGACTGATATTCATAATTTCAAAAGATTTAATTAAAAAAAAAAAAAGAAAAGAAAAGAAAGAGGAAAAACCTGGTACATGGGAGCAGGGTAGTCATCAAAATCATAGATGGTGTCATTAACAACAACAGCATTAACAGCGGGATGATCAGTTTCCCAATGGCCGGAAATTATAAGTATTGCTTTCGGCTTTTTCGAAAAAACATTATTTTTCCAATTTTGGAAAAATGGTCTTAGTGAATGAGTATCTTCTACTGTTAATATAGGGTTTCCATGGGTTATGAAGAAGGTTTCATTAATCATTTCATCAACTACTTTCATGATCAAAGAATTGATGGGGTTTTTTTTTTTTGTTGAAATAATTTATTTTGATGTATGAATGAATAATGAGTTATGTGAATGTTGTAGGTATTTTTTTGCGGTAGATTGGAGAGCATTATAACGATGCATGGGGGATAGTCATGCTGTCATGGTGAAATTAAGAGGTTAGGGGAGCATTCTGGCCCATGCATGGCCACGTAATATTCATGATAAATTGAGAAATTTTATATTAAACAATTACACAAATTATCAAATTACTAGAGATTGTGAAAAGATTACTTGAAAAGTTTTGTCACATAAGTGGTCTTCCCTTACCTAAACTTCACAATATTGACTTATACGACTCTTTATTAGACTTAAATTTTCATGTAATAGTGATAGCATATTTGTTATGTAGTACTAAATGCACACAATAAAATTGGTGCTTTTCTACGTTAATAGTGGACAAATACGAATTGCACTTATTGATTGTCGCTTGTTTGATGTGAAATGTCCTATATTGATGATACAAAACAATGAAATACCCTCAAAGATTCTTTGGCAATTACTCTTTACTTTTCTAGCCTTTTTAAAATGTTTATTGTATTGGACTTTTTAGGCCTAATAATAGTATCTCTATCTTGATTGGAAAAAAAAAAAAAAATACAACAACCAATAACTTGTGTTGTGCTATTTGCAAGATATATTGTCACCACACCCTTTTAAAAATGATTGCAAGATATATTGTCACCACACCCTAAAATAATTATTACTCAATAGCATATATCATTATGACTCTATGTATTTTTTTTTTCACAATAAAGTCTCTCTAATACTATTAGATACAAGCACTACCAGAACTTTTATGCATAGTACATCTTATATATGTGTATTTTAAAGTTGTTTCATATACATCTTAGAAATAGAAAAAAATATATATCAAGTTAATATTTGTTAGAAATATATTATGTTTATATGGTGGCATTTTTGTAATTTTTGATATAGTGTAAGGGTAATATTTTTAAAGGGTATGTAACAAGTATTTGAAACTTGTGGAATAAATAGACGAAAATTCCCCCAATATTTTTTTACTTATGTTTCTAACAAATATTAACTAACAATTCCCCGAAAAAAGTATAAACTATTATATACAAAGTATATTTTACAATGTTAGTAGTCACAATTTCCCTCTTCGATTGGCTCTGTTTTTTTTTTTTTTTTTCCTTTTTTTTAGATGCTAGAAGGAACCTTGATGTACTAATCAATGGAAATGTTGATTGCCATTGAAAGGGTTAAGGTAAATAATGTAAGAGGACCATATATAGGAGGTCTCCAATGCTGGAGAATTTTACCACCTTTTTCTTTATTATCTATGTTTAATCTTGGATGGATGCATATAGATATTTTTATTATATGTAAGAAGATAGGAAAAGTAACACAAGAGTTCTCAAAAGTCATCAAATATAATTGAGATGGATGCCTCTTGAAAGGAAAGTGGAGGAAATCGAATTTTTCTTGTGTTCTTTGATTTCACATCAATAATGCATGCTTAATTTAATTAGATGTCTTACCAAAATACCAATCTAGATAATTTAGACTTTGTGGATGAAGTTTAATTATGTATACCAATTAGATTAGGGTTGTAACGAGTGATGAGTCACTTGATACCTGAATTGTGTCAACATATCTAGTAGTTATTTATTTATTTATTTTATTGTCAATTAGTTATTGTGAAAATATATTATCAACTTTTAATTTGTTGAGTTGTTTTGGTAGGGTCAATTGATCAATGTTTATTTGTTTAGTCTTTAATCTCTATTACGAGAAATTCAAATTCAGAATAACACTATCATGTCATTTTAATGATTATTTTAAGTTCTTCTCTTAAAACCATATTTTTTACTACAGTATAATTTAATACATATATTAACAACCACATATATTCATTAGCAAACATAATAAAAGGAAATGGGAAAGCGCACAACATTGTAAAAATGAACCCAATATCTAATAAACATTAATGATAATATTTAACATGTTTTTTTTTTTTTTCTCTTACTCTCTCGATTGATCTGTAGTCTTGTTTGGTTCAAATTAAAATACCAAATTTATTACTAGTTTATTTCCGCTAAGATAAGTATAACACGCCTACGATAATATTTTATATGAGATTTGCCCGTTTATCAGTTGATTTGCATGTTAAGCAAATCTATATTTATGTATGTATAAAACCCCATAAATGTCATGTTATATGGAATATTACAAAAGTGCTATGACTTGATCTGTACACCAATTCAAGTGATAAAGTAGGAATTTTCATATATCAGAAAATATTATTAAATGGTATAAATAATATCAAATATATGTGTCCATAGACTACTAAAAATCAACAACTACAAGACTAAGATGATAGTGGGCAATAGCATTTCATTTCAAATTTCAACAAGGCCCATGCACGATTTCAATTGGACTCTTATTATATCCTTTTCATTTAGTGTGATCAAATCATCAAATTCATTCACATGTTTTGTAGGCAATACCTAATTAAGTTGCCTCAACATTATAACTGAATCAAGTTTAGTAAACGTGGCAAGATGAATGCCGTTTGATGGTTTTCACTATCACACAGCTATGTATATTACATTTTATTGATTTTTTAGTACTGTCTTTTGGCTCCAAGTTGAAGATGAAATAAATATTCATGGGCCAATAATATGGGTGGATATCCAACCCTTTATCTGCCTCAACAAGGCAAATATCTATAGGCTGGGGGGNNNGGGGGGGTGGATGGGGTTGGCCTCATTTACATTTCTTGATTTCAATTTATCATTTGTTATCACTCATCTAATTATTATGGTTCGTACCGTATCTACTATCTAGTTGTTGGTAGTTACTACTTAGCAGGGTGTTTTTTTGGCCCTATAGCTAGCTAATATGTGGATGGTAGGACGTACCTTACATAAAATTGTGGAAATGCTAGGATTTCGGATCAAAAAGGTAGTTGTGACTTATAAATTGTATTTGATTGATCGAATTTTGGTTATGTGATGACTGCGTATCCTAAAATTCTATTTTTGTATGCTACTATGTAAGACAAGTGCTATAATGTAATATTTAAAGTTGTTGTTGGTGTCTACTACTATTATTAATTATTCATCATATTTGTTACGCAACTACTAGTAATGGAAACACTAATCGTGATCGGTGTTAAGGCAATAGAATTTAAAGTCAGACATATAACAGATTGATAGATAGTTTATGTGCTCATTGACGTACGATTAGATAGTTACTATGTATATATTGAATATGTTCGATATAAAATAATTTTTAATCACATATAATAAGCTGTTAGATTTTAAGTTTGAAATGAAACAAATCATTCGCAAGCTACTCACTTCTTCTTTAACACGATGTATATCAATGCTTAAAAAAAAAAAAAAAAAAAAAAAAAAGGAGATAGCACAAAGTACAGAATGGTCGTTTTATAAATTTCCTTTTCTGGTGCGAGCTTTTCAATGATGTGGTTTGTGATATTACGTTTAATTCCCCAACTACCATATACCAAGTATGTAACAACAACCACATACTTGGTAATAATTTAATCATAAGCAAGTGATTTTTGGGGAAATTGTTGGTAGGGCTACAAATAATTCTTTAATACTCCACTTTATATTTAGGGTAAAATTTTAGGATGAATGTCAAAATACGTGTGAATTAAGTTACTACACCGTTAAGCTACTATATTGGTACTAGTTCGTCGCAACTAAATAATTTTTTAGTACTCACTTTTTTATATATATATACTTAAGATTATTATGAATACATGACATAACTATGTGTATATTGGTGTAATTAATACCTAATTTAATTAAAATTAATCACTTTTACACCTTTAATTACAGCATAGTCTGATCTATAAACCTTATTTTTTAAGCTGAACAAAAAATATATTAAAATAAACCAAATTAATGTATACTCTTATATTGAATAGAAAATACACTTAAAAGAACGGATAATATATAATAAATCACTGTGATATATACATAAATAGCAAATCACATGACATTTTCGTAGGATAAGTAGACAACTTTATTACTACACTACCCCTTAAAGTGCATATAAAAAGACGATATTATCCTTAAATTTCTAGCATATAACCCCAAAATGCCATTATGATATGCAAAATTACATATCACAGTAATTTACTGAATGCACTACTCCTTATATTATATTTTTATTGAATAATATATATGTTTGTATGAGAATCTTACTAAATCATTAATATTCCATATTAAATCTAGTGACAAAATAGATGGGTCCAAAGTCCTCTTTGGCCTGAATAATGACACGCCTTAAGTACTGTACGTAATTTCCATTTCCACGACATAATTACGAGTAGCAACTAGATTTGGGTCGGGTTGCACTAGCATGTGGAAATAAATCAATGGTACAGTGCTGTCATAATTAGATATTTATTTCCCCTTGACCCCCAAAATAAGAAATTTAAGTTTCTTTCTTCTTCTATCATTACACACACACATCACACATGCATTATATAATACTGTATACATTTACGTGACCAAACATACACTCAAATAAATTATAACAAGTTTCATCTATCTCCATTGTTAAACACATACATACATACATCTATCGTTTTACTTTTATATTTATATTTTTAAGACTTTATTATTATTATTATTATTATTAAATTTGATTGTTTTAATAATGGAGCATGCAACTCTAGCTATGTTACTTGCAATTTGGTTTATTTTATTTCATTTTATTAAAATGTTTTTTACACATCAACGTACCAAGCTTCTTCCTCCGGGTCCTAAACCACTTCCAATAATTGGCAACATTCTTGAAGTTGGTCAAAAACCACATCAATCCTTTGCTAACCTTGCCCAAATCCATGGCCCTCTTATATCCCTTCGCCTAGGAAGTGTAACAACCATTGTCGTATCTTCAGCTGAGGTAGCCAAAGAGATGTTCTTAAAAAACGACCATGCTCTCTCTAATCGCACCGTCCCTAATTCTGTCACGGCTGGTGACCACCACAAACTAACCATGTCATGGTTGCCTGTATCTCCAAAATGGCGAACATTTCGAAAAATCACAGCCGTCCATCTACTCTCACCTCAAAGGCTTGACGCTTGTCAAACCCTAAGGCATGCCAAGGTGCAACAACTTTACCAATACGTGCATGAATGTGCACAACAAGGTCAAGCTGTTGACATTGGTAAGGCTGCTTTCACAACATCCTTAAACTTATTATCCAAATTATTCTTCTCAAAAGAATTAGCTAACCACAAATCACAAACTTCACAAGATATGAAGGAGTTAATATGGAACATTATGGAAGATATTGGGAAGCCTAACTACGCTGATTACTTCCCAATCTTAGGATGCATTGATCCATTAGGGATTCGACATCGATTAGCCACGAGTTTTGAAAAATTAATCGCTGTTTTCCAATGTATAATTACTCAAAGGCTAACAAACCATTCTTCATCAAATGCAATGAAAAACACAAGTGATGATGTGTTAGATGTTCTTCTTGAGTTGTACAAACAAAATGAGCTGAGCATGGGCGAAATCAATCATTTGCTTGTCGTAAGTTGACTATATTTTCTCTAATTGTACTCGCATTAATTAGTTAGTTTCTCCTTTCGTTTTCACTAGACAAAACACTCAGCTCACACTTTCTCACTTAATTTCATGGATTTTGGAGTATGTCAAAGTGGTCTATTTGGTGGGAGACAAGGATTATGATTGTTATAAAACCAAAACTATCCTTATCATGTACTGTAGAATTTACTACAATAAGGGTTAGGGACTCAGCGGCACAAATTGTTTGTTTGTTTGTTGGCATGTATTCTATCACTTTTTTTTTAGTTGCAATATTTCAAAAGTCGTACTATTTATCACTTTAATTTTATGATCGGGTGTCTATCATGGATCTTGTCTTGATATGCACTTAATTGATATATAATTTCTATAATTTATACAAATATATAATTAGAGTTATAATATGTTTCGACACAAGTTAAGTGTAAAAAGTGATTTGGTGCATCATAAAAAAAACATGAAAGGAGTAATGTTAGGAGTCAAGATGTTGAATTAAACATTAATAACAATAATACATATATATATATATATATAGGATATATTTGATGCTGGAACCGACACAACGTCAAGTACATTCGAATGGGTGATGGCAGAGTTGATAAGAAACCCTAAGATGATGGAAAAGGCACAACAAGAAATCGAGGTCGTCTTGGGAAAGGATAAACAAATACAAGAAACGGACATCATTAAGCTGCCTTACTTGCAAGCACTAATAAAAGAAACATTGCGACTGCACCCACCAACTGTATTTCTTTTGCCTCGTAAAGCCGATATAGACGTTGAACTATATGGATATGTTGTACCTAAAGGTGCACAAATACTTGTTAACTTATGGGCTATTGGAAGAGATCCTCATGCATGGGAAAATCCTAATACATTTTCCCCTGAAAGATTTATGGGATCCGAAATTGATGTCAAAGGTAGAGATTTCGGACTCTTGCCTTTCGGAGCTGGGAGAAGGATTTGCCCCGGAAGGAACTTGGCTATTAGAATGTTAACTTTGATGCTAGCTACTCTACTTCAATTTTTCAATTGGAAGCTTGAACAAGGCATGAATCCTAAGGATTTGGATATGGATGAGAAATTTGGCATCGCTTTGCAGAAAACTATACCCCTTCGCATTATTCCTGTCCTTAAATATTAATTAATTATTTTAATTCAATGGATTACATTTAATTTGTTATATATGTTTTTTTTTTAATTATGAGGTTTATTGTTAATTTTTATCCATCTCTATGCTTTTGTAATATGTATGTGTAAGTTATATATATATTGAAATTTAGAGTCATTATGTACCAATTATATGTTACCTGGTTGAGAATATTAATTTTTAATTCTTAAATGAGCTTGAAATTTAATATCACTTTCATGTATGTTTGCATTATATTATTCAATTCAAATTACTAATGGTTATATTTTTTAGGGGTATGAGTTACGAAGTTTTTACATGGTTTGTTTCCATGTATATAAAGTAAGCATTTTTCGAGAGCAACTGGAGCACCACATATGATTAACTTTAAGATAAATAAAGTTAATAAAGTAATAAAAAATATCATTATAAAATAAGATATATGGAGCTCATGTTACAAATACGCATTAAATACAAATAAGATAAATAAACTTTAAAATACAATTTTTCTTGGGTATTAAATTAATAATATATGTAGCTCATGTTACAAATAAGCGTTAAATACATAGGTTAAAATGGAGAAGGTTTTGAAATTCATAATAAAATCACACGTAAATCGGTGTGATGATTATGTGATTTGGTTTAACATTTCCATTTAATCTTCTTAAGAGTTAAATATATTATTATTATTATTATTTGTGTTAAAAAGTTACAAAGGAGAGGATGAGAATTAATCAAATGACCTCCTGATCAAAATTAGGAGAAAACCTATAACTATCCGAGCTATCTCTTATTCTTTAAAGTTTGTGTACATCATTTTCTATTTTTTTAATACTAACCCCAAGCAACACACCAACTTTAAGGCTAGTAATATTCTACTTTAAACATTTTTAATTGTTTTGTTTAAATTGAAAGTCAATTCCTCTACTATGCGGAAAAAAAAAAAAAATCTACTCTGAGCTTTCTTCCCTCTCCACCGATCCGACAATAAATATAGTCTCATCGGTGCTGTTGCCTGTCGGATCAATAAAATATACATTTGGGTTGATATTTTATGCAGCAACAAAATTACTACATTTGGATAAATAACTTATGCTGCATAAGCACACCTCTAATTTGTCGTATTCGTGTTTGTCATCGACACGATACATCAACACACGTTAGATAAATAAATCCACGTTAATATAATTGATTAGACTTACTTGAATATCCTATAACTTTTAAGGTATTTTTCACGCTTTTATTATTTATGTGTTTAAGGTTGTGAATAATTTTTAATAGTCGTATTATCATTACCACATTTAATATTTAACTCAATATTCTATTGAAATTATATAAAAAAATTTATAAATTCTCTTATTATTTTCTTTCACGTATCGGTATTATCAATTTTTTTTAATGACATTTTTCCATACCCATTTTATTGCAACTTAGAAAATAAGTACAGAGAAGTAGAGGACCCCAAGTCACCTTATAAAATATCTTGTGCTATATGTCATAATTGGACAGGGGCAAATGTCAGTAACCGAAGTACAACTGTACCAGTGATGAGTCATGACTTTCAACAAGTTGCAATCTACCGAGTATATAGTATATACTTCCGGAATATTTGGTCACGTGTAAATTTTCTTATCTCCTTATTATTTTTGCATTGCATTATTTGCTTCATATTATCCAGATGACCGAATGAATGCCACGTGTTAAAAAAATATTAGTTCTACTCTCGGTCCATTTTTGTTTAATACATTTATATTCTAATACTATTTATATAATGAGATAAACTTTTAAATTACATTCGATATATATAATATAATATAGTCATATGAAATCTTGTTTGATTCGACTCAATGAGTACAATATTAATATGTAATTATTATAATTTTTACATGTATATAAGAGAAGATATTTAAGGTTAAACAAGAGCATTAGCATACATGCGAGTTAAAATGCATTAAAAAAAGAACAAAGGGATTATTAATTAAAATTATTAAAGTTTGATATGACAGGAAATTTGGCTAAGCCAATACGAAGGGAATTATTAATTAAAAACATTGTTGTCACTTGTAAATGATCAAGTACAAGTCATATTTGGAGGTAGTTTCAATCAATTTGCTAAGAACATGGGAGATTACTTTTGATGTCTACTTTATTAACTTTTCTTACGATACTTCATTTTAGAACTATGCTTTTCAATTCAGGCTAATAGGCTATGTTACTTGTAAAGTTGTAAATAGTTTTGTTTTTTGATGGAATACATATTTTTGTTGTTTGTAGGACATAGCTCATATATTTAGTTTTTCTTACCCTTTAACCAATGTCATCTTTTTAAAAATCAAAAGTATATACTTTTTTACTGAATTTGAAAATTAAGTTTGTTATTTTTCATTTCAACTAATTTTTTAGTTGTAATTAATATTCAAAACATTTAGATCTATCTCTTAGATAACTTTCAAAGATTATGTTTGAATAAAACTAGTCAAATTAAAAGAGGAACAACTTAATAATATTAGCTACTTTAAGAGTACTGTGAGAATCTTGAAAATCATAAGTAGAGTACAACTTAAAAAATGCAAAAAGTTATGGGTACATCTTTACAAATTCCAAAGATTTATAAAGTACACATAAGGTATATATATTTTGAAAAGACATATATATGGAAACAAATTGAGCAAACTCACATAAGTCGGATGATGTTTGTCCTCACAAGTATTAAACAAAGACGGTCAATTATAAGTTATAACATAGGTGTAAACAAATTCAATCGCATGGGATGATGCTCATGTAACATAAGTACGTAATGCAATTAACCTTATGAATAGTGAGCCTATAGACTCAACATATAAGATTGGATGCAATCAACTTAACTCAAATAAGTTTGAAAGAATATGGTACATTATATATGGTCTTAATGTTACCCTTAGATTATTTTTTTTAGAGACAAGATCGAGAATTCTCCTTTTTTTGGATGTAATAAGATGATTCTCTAAAAACTAAAAGATGATTGAATTAGCTCTAGTATCACCTTCTTACGTATTATATATAAAGTTAAGTATTATCACGATATTTTATTTTCAGGTTAAACATCATTTTGTATTATTGTTTAGTTATTTTATGATTTATTTATTTAGTTATAACTTATAATTTCAGTTTTAAAATAAGGTGAAGCCACTATATATTGGTATTATAACCTACTCGAAAGATAACTATAATTGCATTTTACTTTGTGTTAACCGAGAATCAATATGTAATTGTATCATTTTTGTATATTTCTAAATCAACATGCATGAAAACACGAGACAGATTCACATATCAAACTATAACTTATTTTTGTAAAGAAATAGTAACAAGTTTACAAATTCCTGCGCAGTCGTTTCAGATATGACCGCATAGTTTTATTAATTAAATACATAATCCAAGTTTATCTGTTTAAGTCAAATTAATTATGGGAAGTTTTAAAAACATTATAAACTAAAATATAAATTATAGTAAACAAATTTTTTTTCGTATATTTTTACAAACTTTTTTAAGATAGTCATAAAACTAGGTATAATAATTAAAAATAATTTACAAAAATATAAAAAAATCACAACATATTTTTTATTATCTATGATTATTACAAAAGAATTTTTTTAGCGAAGATTAAAAAAGAAATTAATATTACTAAGTGATCTTCAACATTAATATAATTAGACATTTAATACATAAAAAATTTGATAGTCGTTTCTCAAATGGCCGCCTAACAATTTTCAAGTATAGAAAGGCTAGCCCAATTGTCCCCATTAATTAAAATATGTTAGCTACAAAATGACCATAACATAAATAAATATAAAAGTATCGTGTAACAGCAAATTATATTAAAATGATCATATATAATTTGGCATTAATAATATAATACACCATGTTATTATTATTATCATTATTATTATTATTATTGTCATTGAAGATTATTATTATTATTATTATTATTGCTATTCTTTTAAATATTACTACGACTGTGATTTTTATTAATTTGTTGTTAATCTACACAACGTTATCTTTGTTCCAAGTAGAATAATTTAATAAATTTCTCCCTAATTAAAAAAAGTGCAATCCATTATAGATATACGCTTTGTTTTGGCATGCATGCATATTCAAAAATAATATCCATTGAGAAAATTAAATTTAAATGCTCACATATATTATTAATCAATAATAATAAATAAAGAGAGAAATATATACCTTGTACATGGGAGCAGGATAATCATCAAAATCATAGATGGTATCATTAACCACAACATCATTAACAGAAGGATAATCAGTTTCCCAATGCCCAGAAATTATAAGTATTGCTTTTGGCTTTTTTGAATACACATTTTTATTCCAATTTTCAAAGAAAGGTCTAAGTGAATGAGTATCTTCTACTGTTAATATAGGGTTTCCATGTGTTATGAAGAAGGTTTCTGTTATAAATTCATCTACTATTTTCATTATTATTAAATATACTTGAAGTAAATGAAGTGATTTGATTTGATGAGTATATTATAAAATATAGAATGTATGTGTGGGTTTGGAGAGTTTTATAACATAATTAAGTATAGAACAATGAGGTAGGTGCTTAGTTCATTAGTTGAGTTGTGAGAACATTCCGAACCGTCTTAGACGGTTCGTAAAGAGATAAATTGTATAGGGTCCCAATATTAGTAAAAATTCTAAATATATTTTATTTTTATTGAGGAAAAAATATTAATGTTAATTAATAATACTCATAAGCCATGGGCCTAATTTCAAATTTAGAACAGTCAAGCCTCTAAAATTTTCAATGTGGCCCTAAGAATGTTATGTCTATTCCGAAGAAAATTTACTGATTAACAATTACCCTATCTATAGACATTTTCATTAGTTATCAATAAATTAAATGAATTATAGAAAATAGTTTTTTTTTGTCTAAGATTTGACCCACAAGCAACTACTCCCTCCGCTCCCTATCTTTCTTTACATATGTTGTTTTTGTATGTTCCATATTTTTCTTTATTACCAAACAACTTTATTAGGTTTATAATATTTTTTATTAAGACGGACCCCACACATCACCCACTATTAATTGCAAGTTGTTTCTCTTCCATCAATTACTACCCCAATTTGACCCCACTACTATATTATATACCATAATGAAGAGATGAATAGTGACGGACAATAAAAATAGGAAACAGATGGAGTAACATGTTTGTACATTTTACCACGGGTTGTAATTTAAGTATGTTTTATGATTATATGCTTATATATTACATATATATAAATACTACTGTAATGCAATAATATTATTATTTTTTCATTATAAGGTATTTATTTTGATCTAGGTTTTGATCGAATTAGTGCATGCCAATCAATGGTGTGGATATGAAAAATATTACGGAGTACATTTAAAACAAGTAAATGATAAAAGTATGTTTAACCTAGCTTAGCTAGTTAAAAACTGAAGATAAAATATTAGCAAATGAAAAAAAAAAAAAAAAAAACCTCAATGGTTTTGACAAACTAATTAATTAAGTATATAACATACAAATAAATAAGATAGGCTATCACTAATTTATTGAAAGGCAATCCAAATTAAAATTTACCCCCGACCTTAGTTAATAGTCTAGAGCTACTCTAAGGGGCTGTTTAATTTAGCTGAAAATAATTAAACCGAATTGAATTGATTGGAGCTGAACTGGATGGAGCTAAATTGAACTAAGTTAAATTAATTTTAAGATGAAGTAATCAAACCCTAATGCATGTTAAAATTTCCCCAAAATTAACCGTCTATCCATAAAGTAAAATCAACGAAAAACAGGTTATCAATGATGGACGACTCTCGTTTGGAATAAAGAATAATGTACGTAGTATACAGTTTATTACCTAATGAACCTATGAGACCATCTTTTTTACCTACTAAATGAAAAACTTGAAGGTAAATTAAAAAGAACAAACAATAATTTCCATGGTTTACCAACAATGCATCGAGTACATTCGTCAGCACATGAAATGATAATTAGTATATTGAGTTGAGTACATTTTAGAGTAAAAGTGTACAAGGAGTTTTACACGTACTATCCCAAGATACGAAAATGAAACAAACTAAGGGTCTGTTTACCTCAGCTTAAAATCAGTTCACTTCAGTTTTTTTTATTTTGCTACTCATTAATCCTTCATAAAAAAAACTTTTATTTCAGTTCAGCTCAGTTCAATTCAACTGTCTTCAGCTGAAGTAAACAAGTCCTAAAAAATTTGTAGCTCAATATAACTGATACGACAAGTTTTGTGATGGGTAAATACATATGACAAGTTAGTCAAGGCTAGGTAGTATATTCAATTATAGGCTGATAAAACAATAGCATGCATTGTCAATATCTAATTTTCAATGCTAACTAAAATTTGATTCATGAAAATTTTATATGACCCTACTGTTTCACAAATAAAGTTGTTTTCTTTTGTTTGTGACATTTACAATCTTTATGTTTATATTACATTCTCATTTGTTGTTAATTGAAAGGGTATAATTACTACAAACTCATGTTCAATTTTTTTTCTACTTGTGATTGGCTAAAGTATACGAAACTACCTACTAAAGTGCAAGATTCCAAATATAATAAATTTTACGAAAAATAATGGAGTACCTAGTAGTTTATTTTTACTTAGACTGATCCCTGTGTTTTAAATGCAAGATTCCAAAAATGATTTTACATCATCTTTCCATTTTCGTAAGGTGTGGAGATCAATCTCCTCTGGGTGGAAAAGTTCTGTTTTATGATTATATGCTTTTAAATTAATAACTCAATGTCTATGCTAATATAATCAATCTTGAACAGGGCACCTTACTGTTTTACAATTGTCTTAGAAAAACAAAGTGTTCAAGATTGATTATATTAGCATAGACATTTGAGTTATTAATTTGTACTTTCATCACTAAAAAAAGTTAATATTCTCCTGATATTATACTGCGGCTCTATTCTTTTGGATTGAAATTTTTGGCACTTTAGTTTAGTTCAATTTATTTCTATTCAATTCAGTTACTTTAGCTCAGCTCTATCATAATTACTACTTCACTTCAATCTTCTGCCGTTCAGTTCAGCTCCATTCAATTAAGTTACGTTCAATTCAGTTTAGTTCAGTTCAATTCAACTATATTTCAGTCCAAAAGAACAGAGCATATATATCTTACACCGCTACACTCCTACGAATCAAAATTCAACACTCAATATGAAATCATTATTTTGAATATCATATCAGACGTTTATATGGAAATATTGAAATTGAAAACATTGCAATATTAATTGAATCTCTGAATCGGAAATACACCGCCTACGAATGGAATACGTTGTTGTACATGCGGATGTAGTGAGAGCAATCAACATGTTACCTGTTGGAATTTTTTTATCAGTAATTGCTTTCGTGAACTAACGTAGACATTTCACCTGAATATTACACTCATATATATCCGACATATAAATAAATGAATAATCAATATATGATTTAGTTGTCTAAAATAAATTGGGCATTTCCAAACAATGAATAAGTATATACATATACCATACAATGAACAAGTATATACAATAGTATTAAGTAACAAAACTTGGACATCCCCAATCTATTTCGAGGAATTCCCAATAAATATTGGGTTGTTCAATCTATTGCAATTTTAGATCATCGTCAAACGTCGCAAACTGAAGAATTAATACAGTTTTACTACTATACTGCAAATAATTGAACTATTAGCTATTTTTGTGGTTTTAATATCATCTTAGGCCCTGTTATTTTGAGCTTATTCTGGCGGAACCGAATTCAACTGAAAGGCACTGGAATTAACTTATATTATTTTTAATTTTTATTTATATTTTTAATTTTTAACTTTTTTTGTTTTTTTTATTTTCATTATTAGTTTTTATTTTATATTTTTAATTTAAACTTTTTAATTATTTTGTACTTTTTATTTTAATTTTTTTTTTAATTTTTATCTTTAAACATAATTAAGAAAATTTAAATTAAAAATAAAAAAATAAATAAAGATTAATATTTTAATTTAAATTAAATTAAAAATAAAAAATTAAATTAAAAATTAAAAAATAAAAATAATAACAAATAAAAATAAGTAAACTGAAAATAAATAAACTAAACTGAAGTGAACTAAAATATACACAACTAAAAATAAGCTCAGAACAACACGGACTTATTTGGCTGGAAATATTTGGACTCCTATAAGCAAATTACACTACTTTATTTATATCTGTTACTTTTTACCACATAAAAAGGTAGGTTTGAGTATGTAATTTCTTAGCCATCCAATTAAGAAAATTTATTACTTTTATGAGGACAATGTTGAGCCACCTTCAAATTGTTGACTGCCATTAATATTTATAACAACGTGCGGTTGAAATAATGCTAATTAATTGATACTATTCCCTCTATCCCTTCTGTTTGATACATTTTAACTTGCATATATATCAATGCACTTGTTTGATCTTAATTATCTCTTGTTGTACATATATAAAAATTATAATAATTGAATATTAATAATGCACTTATTGAGACAAATCAAACAAAATCTCATATGACTATATTACGTTTTATAAATTAAAAGTAATTTACAAGATTCTTCCATCTTATGAATAGTGTCAAGATTTCAAATATATCAAATATCTAGGAACGAAGGGAGTATTATTTTGTGTAAGAATAATTAATTATTTAATTGTATCCTTTTGCATAGCAATCGTGTAGACATTGATGATGATCATCACTTCAAAGAAGTTTACATAATTTATCATGTTAATAATGGTGTAATTTTCTCATCTCGCACTATTGTTAATGGTAGAATATATTAAAACTAGCTTTGAAGCTCGGACATAATATAGAAAACGTTACATGTTTCTATAGTATTTACAGAAAATTTGGTTGATGTCTATTTCGGTGTGATATTTGGTGAAATTTCTATAGCACGAAGAAATTTGGTGTTTATACTATGCTACAAAATTTTACATAAAATGTTAGTATGAATTATGAAACATCACAAGCACCAAATTCTATAGAAATTTTATAAACCATTTTGTATAGAATGAGTTGTCAATGCACCGACGCTAACGAATTAAAGATCTTGCGTATAATTTTATGGGTAGTTATATATAGCCCTTAGGGATAAGTATATGCATTAAATACTCCTAATTGTACGGAGTAATAATTTATGAAACTCAACAAAAACCATACAAATATCTATGTAATAATGTTTCAATGAAAAAATAATATCTATTTTAAGCAACTTATTCATAGTCTTTAGGGCTACCAATAACATTTTCCTAACGGGGTGTTTGTTTGGAGAGATAGGAAAGGAGAGATAAGGATAAGTGGGAGGATTTGAGAAGTGTTTTGTTTGTTTGGAAGGATATGGATAGTGAAAGGAATGGGAATAGAGATAAAATGAGTACTTATCCCTCAAAAATAATACCTAAGGGGGGGTGGTATAAGAAAAGGGGGATAATTTTAATGATGTAAAAGACGATTTCACCCTTAGTGAAAGAGAAGGAGAAACAAAATTAAGAAATTTAAATAAGGGTAATTATGTAAATTTTTTTGTTATCCCTATCTAATTCCCTACTCATTCCAAACAAGGGATTGTGTCAATTTTATCTTTATCCCACCTACTAATTTCCTATCCCTATCCTACCTTCTTATCCTTCTTATCCCTATCCCTCAAACCAAACGCCCCGTAATTTTATAAACCAAATTTCATACTCTACACATAAAATTCTATGCCAAAGTTTATATCAATGAGATATAACAGTGAAGATAAACTATATTTAAGAAGTTGGTAATTTTTAAGGAAATCCCTTAACAAATTTTTTATTTATAAAAAAAAACTAATGTAATGCTCTAAAACTTTTCAAAAAACCTACTATATATATGTACTATGGAGTAAACATTATCTTGTGTATATTTTGATGGAGTTCAATGTGAAGCCTCACGGCTTAATTTCATTTTGAACTTGCATTGCATCCATTTTGGGCCTGTTTACTTAAGCTTAAAATCCGTTTGGTTAAGGTCGGTTCAGTTCTGCTCTTCTCTTATTTTGATATTTATTAATCCTTCATAAAAAAAACTTTCAATTAAGTTCAATTCAGCTATTTTCAGCTGAAATAAACAGGTCCTTCGTTATGTCATAATCTTTACCTCACTTGATTAGGAGAGTTATTGCCAACAGTAGTGAAATAATAATAATAATAATAATAATAATAATAATAATAATAATAATAATAATAATAATAATAATAATAATAATAATAATGAGGTATTGAAACAAAGAAAACGATATTAGTAGGCACTACTAGACTACTGGTGTGTCATGGTAAATTGAATTCTGATAGATAAGCAATATTAAATTAAAGTAAATAAAAAGTTATGATAAGTTGATAATAACGTGGTTTTTGTATTTTGGGCAAAGTACAAAACTAAAAATTTCCTCTAATCATGTGTTGTAGAATGTAGACATGTATGATATATTGTCATTACTTCAATGTCTTTACTCACTCTTTAGCTTGGTCCTTGGGTAGTTAGAGGCCTTGGAGCCACAACTAGAACGTGGCTTGCCCATAATCGTTAGATTGGGGTATCGTACACGCCTACACCCACTTTGTTCTGTCTCTTTTGATTGAGATCTTTTGGATTGGTTTTTGGTTAGGTGATTAATTAGTTAACCTCTCACTCTTGTAATTAGCCAATTATATACGCTATTCTTTTTTCAAAAAACAAAAAAAAAAAGACAAGTATCGCAGAATACCAAGCATTTCATATGACAAATTTTGTATAGCATAATTCTTTTTGTGATGGATTAAAACCAACTAAAGTAAAGATTATAACTCTTATGGAGTAGCTCATGGATTGCTAAATTGCTAAAACGACCGACACAATTTTTTTAATTCATCAATAATCTATTACCTTTTTTTTTTTTTTGAGGTAAATAATCTATTACTTTGCATATAATTATTTCGTTTTCATCTTCTAAGACAATCAATTATGGGTTTACTTTTTAACATTTCAGCTTAGTACATTTTTGTAAATTAAATTCGTTTCACCAGAATAAGACCGAAAAAATAAATAAATTAATTAATTGATTAATTAAATGACCCTTATTCCATGTCAATTGTTACATATTTGAGTTCTTGTTTTTTTTTAGAATTCTTTTAATATTTGTGCACTCGTCCTTTTTTATCCATGTCTTTAGTTTGGCCCTCGGGTAGTTGGAGCCACAAGAAGAACGTGGCTTGACCATAATCATTAGATTGTGTCTCGTTCACTGTTTTCAGTCTCTTTCTGATCGATTTCTTTTGGTTTTTTGATTAGGTCAATTATCAAACTCTTAATTAATCTTTCAATCTCATAATTAGCCGTTGATATATATACGCATGCATGGTTAAAAATGGACAGTATCTTTTCCCAAAACCCCACATCAATTTTGAAAAATAAAATAAAATGCGGAGTACTAATTTCTCCATTATTATTCTAATCAGATTACATCAATTAGTAATTACAGAGTAGCTACTTTTGAATACACAGCTGTGCAGACAATAGGCGCATAAAATAAGATACTGGAATACCATCATAGGGTAAAATTCTATTGTCTCAAGTTTTGCCTACCACTTATATGTCATTATTATTAAATTTAAAAGTAATGGGTCCAATGTTAAAATTAACGTGGCTGACACACAAATAGTTTACAAAATGGGACAATAGATTTGAACTCTAATTCAAGGGTAAATGTTATAGCGTAAATTTTTGTAATTCGTACTTTACAAAGTACGAGCAAATTACATTTTCATTTGGCTCTGAGAGTACACGAGCAAATTAGCGGAAAATAGAATCAAAGAGAGTATCTACTGTCTAAACATCTGTTAGATTAAATTCCACAAAATTGTCAAGCCCGCCATCATAAATGTATTTGGGCCATTATTCGCGGACGTAACGATTAAATGTTGCAGGCATGATGCTATTCTAAATCGTACATAGTATAAAATTTATAATAATATTGTACATCTGTACGCTACTTAAATTGTACGTTTTTTTTTTTTTTGCTTGATAGGGAGTCATAAAGGCGGGATGAAAATCGATCTGAGGATCTTCTGGAACCGGGAGGGGAGTTTTAACCCTTTGTTTACCCCTCACTCTCTCCTCTAATTGCACTTAGTATGGGAGTATGTAGTCTTAGATTGCATATACAAATTGGGCATTCATACACTTGATCCATGCATGTTTACCCTTTTGTTATGAAGATGTAAAGGTTGACGTACTGAAGATGAAATTGATAGAAATAGTTTGGAAGGACATGACGAAGTTGGATTTACAATTACTATCTCCGGTTAAAAATAAATACAACAATGAGGTTTTATTTGTGGGTATTAAAAATTATTTTGTTACTTATATTTTGAACCAGAGATAGTATATTTTGTATTAGATAGAATTGAATGAAGGAGAAAGATAAGTGGATTGTGGATTGTGGATTAAGGATGACTGTATGGCCAAGTTAAAAATTGGTTCATGTACATAGTTTGACCCCATTTTTCCCGAATTATGGATTTGGTGGTGGTGGTGGTTTGATAAGAGAATTCCGATCCCCCATTCTTTGGAAAATAAAATTTTCTAATAATTTCCGTTTCCAAAATATCTACATTTAGTTTTTAGGGAGTCAAAATATATTGTTCCACTTTGTGTGTATCATTCGTGTGTCACCCTTTTTGATTGGTTGTTAATAATAAATTTTAATTTTTTAATTCAAAATTAATGCACCCTTGTTCGGAAATCAGCAATAATAATATCAATTGGCACGCAGATGATACACAAAATACGAGACACCAGATTTAAACTCGTTCTTAGGATTGCCCCCTCCAAATCAAACTACTTAGTAAAATCAAATGTTCAAACGTTTATTTGTCAATGAAACAACCACTAATTGGCTTAATATATAAGCAATAATTGTGTAAATTAAAAAAAAAAAAAACAAATATGTTTTAAACATTCAAACAATTAAATAATTGCAAAGTAAGTAACACTCGATAATCATATTCAAATAAGGTGGCATTGTATGCTTATGTTCTCTTTAATTCATAGGAATTGGATTTATTATAGCTTGTGGAAACTTATTAAATGAAATCTCATAATTGTATTATTATATTTGAATTTATCGGAACTTATCAATATAAATTGCACTATGTAACTTTTGTTGTTGTTGAAGAATACGAACACACTTGTCCTAAGTTTATATATCATTTTACTTCTGTTATAGTCTTTGAAAACGAAATATTGAATCAATAGCCAACAAAAAGTCGACGATATATGGAATGGATGAGAGTAAAAGTGTTTTGGATAGAAAAAAATACTTAAACGCTATTCATCGCCAGCAATACCCTTACTATCGCCCGTATTTTATGCAAAACTTTCCTTTTTGGTCTTTTCTCACAAACACGACCACTTGTCACCGCACCGCCACCTAGCCCACTTACCACCAGCCATTGCACCACCTAGCAGCCTAGCTGCTGCACCACCAAGCCGCACAACCTGGCCGCAACACCACTACCACCTTTTAAAAGTTAAAAATTAAAAAAAGTTAAACAACTACCAAACCTCCCAACCACCACCAGCCCACCTACCACCAAGGCCGGCGCACCACCAAGGCCGGCGCACCACCAGAGCGGGTAACCATCAGACATCGCCACTCTACCATCACCAACACCCTTTAACAAATTTAAAGCAAAAATAAAAGAAAAAATAACAACCTCCTAACCACCACCAGCGCACCTACCACCGGCCACCGCACTAAGTCGCTGCACCACCGATCCTCGCACCACCATTCCGGCACACCATTACTCCACCACCACCCTCTAATAATTTAAAACAAAATTAAAAAAATTAAACAACCACCCAACCACCACCAGCCCACCTACCACCAGCCACCACACCACTAGGCTTCCGCGCTACCACTCCTTGTACCACCATACCAGCTCACCACCACTCCTCCACCACCACCACTGTAGGTTTAAAAATAAAAATAAAAAAGATGAAACTTGCGCCTTGCTTGGACGCAGCCATGTGGGACCTGCGTCTGGGTTAGGCGCAGCCACCGTTTCATCTTTTCTTTTGTTTTTTTTTAAAATTTAAAGTTGCAGTGGTGGTGGTTGGACAGTGTTGAGGTGGTGGTTGGGAGGTGGTGTGAAGTATAAAGGAGGAAGTGAAGAAAGGTAAAAAAGGAAAATGATGCAAAACTACGGGCGATAATAAGGAATTTTCGGGCGATAAATAGCATTCCCCACAAAATATACATGTTGTCAAGGGATTACAATTGTATACGACCTTCGTATGTCACATTTTCACTCACAATTATTGACTTTACAACAATTCAAAAACAATTACTCTGTCGGTATGTCCGATATGATGGAAAAAAATCACTCTTATTTTCAACGTTAAAAATGAATAAAAATATGAAATAAATCTACTTTAATTTCTTTTTCCTTGTATCAAATTAAACATGTACGTATTTCATCTCTTATCCTTAAATGGTTCAATAATCACCAATTCATTATACAAGATTAGACATTTAGACATTTTAATGTAGACTAATCAACAAGCAATAGGAACCTCCAACCTTAAATAGTTTAAGGGCCTCTTTACTTTAACTTAAAATCAGTTAGTTCAGCTCAGCTCCGTTCAGTTCAGTTCAACTCTTCACTTATTTTGCTATTCATTAATCATTCATAAAAAACTTTCAGTTTAGTTCAGCTCCAGTCAGTTCAGTTAAGTTCAGCTGTTTTTAGTTAAAGTAAACAGACCCTAAGTTCTTTACATAAACTTTGTAACGTTTCTTCAAAAAATTTGTTTTTATTATTATTATTATTACTAATACCTTATAAAAATTTGTTTTTATTATTATTATTACTAATACCTTAGCCTTTTGTCACTAATCAATTAATAAGCACTTAGCACATCACATGATTCACTTCAAGATATTGTAGTCTTCTTACAAAATTCCATGTATTAGGTTAACTTAGAGAAGTTCAAGCTTTCGATTTGATCTCTCTTTAGGTCATTGGACGTGTAGCATTCAAATCAATCCAATTGTTTGTCGGTTCTTCTTTTGGTCGTATATCATCAATTAAAGACACAAATTTTGCCTTTCTTTGTGTTTTGATTCAAACCACGTATTTCAATTGAGCGGTAAAAGTGCCACAATGGGTACAAAAATGGAGAAAATTGACCAGTAATCTTTATGTAACCCGATGGGCACATAACCCACTTCAAAAAAGGGAATATAAATAATGAAATTTGTTAAGTTTGATTCCACTATTTATAAAAATCTATTATTGATAGGTTGGTTATCCGATGGATAGATGTATTTTTTATTCGGGATGTATCTATTTTATAATAGTTATAAATATGAAGTGTTTATAATGGGGACATTTTGGGGAAATCAAACATAATCAAGAGTACTATAAGTGAGCATATATATAGTTCACTATGGAAAAGACATATATACTCATTACATGTTTTCTTATGTTTCTAACTATTATAGACTAGAAATTTCCCTTTTTTATTCCCCTATTTATCTATATTTATATCTCTACTTCTCTAGACACTCACAACTTTACAGTTCCACAATTCTCCAACTCTAGAGGATTCCAACTCTAATTCTACATAACAAATATTTATTAAACATAAAAAATAAAAAGTTCTTGTGTAAGGCATGTTTTCATTAATGTATTTTAAAGACAATCAACCATAAGGTAAAAATGTCAATTGGCTCTATTCAGAGGCTAACAAGTTTTAAGGTAACTTGAGCTATTTTAAGGTAATTAAAACTCAAAAAAGTGTAAGTTGAACTCAAGAAAGTATACCTTGAGTTGATTTTATAGTAACTGGAACACAAAAAAAGTGTAACTCCAAACCCGTTGTACAATAATTACCGTACACCGGTGTATATAATACTTTGTCTTTTTTAAAGTTAAATAAAGATAATAATAATAAATTAAAAAAGGAAAATAAGAATTTATAAATATAATTAAATACAAACAAATACATATATTAATAAATATAAATAAGTGATAAAAGATGAATTATAAAATAAGTAAAAATTAAAATAAGTGATTTAATTGAATTGAACTGGATTAGACCAAACTCAAATATATTAATTTTAAATGAACCGAACTAAATAAAATTGAAAATATGTGTAAAAACATGGTATAATTGCTCCATTTAAATAATCTTAGATTTTTATTATCTCTAAAAAAAAACAAAAAATTATTCTTAGATTTTTTATTTGTCTCAAATATCTTTCCCAACGTCGCTCTTTTAGAAAGACGATCAAGTATGTTAACTACTCAAATGGAGTACTTTAAGTAGAAAACAATTCTTCGAAAGAAAATGACACTTAGATATTGGAGACAAAGAGTCCCTGATGCCAGCAAATCTGTCAATCGTTTTCATGCATAATTGTTCTTACTCCCTTTGTTTTTTTTAATTGCTATATTTTTCTTAAATGGAAGTTTTTATTTATTTGCTACATTACTATTCTGGGTATGTGAGTCTTACATGAGAATTGTTATTTTATCACCATTTTGTACTTTTTTTTTTTTTTGTATTTTTATTCCTATTTACATCACTAATAATATTTTTGGCCTCATATAATTTTTACCTAATAATTTTGACTCACCCTAAAGCTGAAAAGGTGTACCCACATGAGATCTCATCTGATTTTTCTCAATGTGTACTTTTTAATGATATAATTTTTTTATAATTTTTAATTATACATAATAAGATATATCAACGTTTTATGTTATATCTGAAAAATTATGAGCATAAAAATTATTTTCTTTCATCAAATTAATATTTTTCAAATGGATAATAAGATATAATTATAAATATTTTGAAAGCATTATCTTACGCGGCATTCGAAAAACTCATCAAAAAAACCTCTACAAACTTGTTATTCTTCCTCTTTTTAAATTAAGTTTCAAAAATGTTTTGCTAGAGTTTTCTATATGTTTTCGAGTACCCAAGTTTCTGAAACGTCAGAACTTTAGATCCTATATGTTTCCATGCTCTGTACTTTCAAATTAATCAAAAATCTCTTACAAAGTTCCCTTTTGTAAATACGAGTATACGAAGTTATTAACCATTATTATTAAAATGAACCAACTCTAACAAAAATTCTTTTCGCACTTTTTTTTTTTTAAGTTAAAGGGAGCAATATTTTAAAATCCATTTCTTTCAAATTTATGGTTCGAATTGAAAGTAATATTTAAATGGTACACTAGTACATTAGTACCGGATTCTAATACTACTAGTTGTATCTCTTTTGAATCTAATTCTATGTTTAGTAGTTCAGTAATTTAAGCAAAAACTTGCATGTTTCAACCAAGCCATCTAATTACATAATTTTGTTTTTCATTTAATTAATTCCTACCATATACAGAGTATTTTTTTTATCGTACTCCTTAACTACTACTAGTTACAAAAATCCAACATATTATAAAAAGGTACACATTAAATCGAGACTAACAACATTGTACGTATTTGATAATCTTTTGTCTTCATATTATAGCTTAATGTTGTTGTAGCTAATGGGGTGGGGTGGTAGTGTTTGAGCTTATAAACAAATCATTTTTTTTTTTTTTGGGGAAAATCAAATCAATTAATTAAGTTCATAAGTTGGATGTTCGTGACCAACTCTAATTGGCAACCTAAAAAGAAAATTGAAGAAGGGTCCATGCAGCCAAAATCATAAATAATTAATTAATTAATTAATTAATTAATTCCGTGCATAAGAAGGTCCACTTATTATTGTAACATTGATTTGTATAAAAACACAATTTATCATTCGAAGTCTTATTCATACATCTTATTTCTCATTGGTGTAAATGCCAACTAACAGAGTGCACTAGTGTTTGTTGACGTGGTTGCATGAATTACATGGATTTGGGAATATCATTACCAACCTACCGTTTTCTAGCTAGGGTTAGTTGTCCCCTCTATTCAACATTTGGGTCCAAATAAAAATAATGACGCACAACAATGTTGATTAAGTTGTATTGTAGCATGTTTCATTATGAATGTCAATGGTATTAATTACTGTTCGTCGAATATTCGGTTCATTCCATAAAATTATCTTAAAATAATGCGATCATACTAATTATAGTATCTCCTTGGTTATCAAATACAAGGTTGACAAGTACTCATATCTTATTGAAGACAAGTTTAGGCCACACAAAACACCGAGAAAAAAAAAAAATGCACGATCAAAAGCTTAAAAGATTACACTTTAAAATCATATACATGTAAGTTGGTAAGGGGAGGCTAAGAGCAAGTGAGCAACCCCTTAGCCACATTATATAGTTTTGAATGTTCTCTTCTTCTATCACTGTTGGATATTTATATGTGTTGTTTGAAGATAATATTATCGGCTTCAATGTTATTATGTTATGATGAATTTATAAATTCAAATTTGTAGGCCAGGGCTCTATTTTGTATAGCTTGTGATACTGTATTTACAAATATGCTAATCGAGACAAATTATATCGAATTACTAATAAAGTAAAGAATGTTCTTGATCAAATTTCTCTAGTGTGAGATGAATGAAAGGATTGTTAATTTGTTTTAAGTTAAGGAGAATTTGGTTTGCTTATTTAAGGAAGAGAAAAGTCAAAAAACTTTGAAAAATGTGTTATTTACTTGCATATTAGTAATTAGTTTCTTTTTTTGAAAAAATTTATTTATTTTCGATGTGGAGAAATAAAATGAATGACATGATAATACTTTGTATTACTTTTAAATATATGTTTTAAAAAAAACTAACTATATGAAATATAGTATTATTGCATTAATAGCTTAAAGAAAATAGTTTGGGAGGTTTGTCTTCTATATACACATCCAAAACATCAAAATTAATAGGTACAACACAGTAATTTAATTATGACAAATATTTTAATAAGACGGTCTCATATTCAATCACAAATAAGAAATAAAATTGAGTGTTTATATAAGAGTATTGAGTATGTAGTTGCAGAGCCACCGACAAGTTAGTCTTATTTTAGGGATGTCAAATGTCTAATACAGTATGAAAAATTCTTGGTAAAACGTTTGAGAAATTACTACCAAAATTTTATTGACCAAACTGATGTTACAATTTATTTATTATATTCAAATTAATTATGAAGACATTTTAAAATATTGGCCATTTTTTTAATCAATTAAAGTAAATGAAATATTTTCATATTTTTTAGCGTAATAATCCCATAACATGATTGTAAAAATAGTTAATAATTAGAAACACTTATTCAAAATTATAAAAAAGAATCATACTCCGAAAGTATCTATAATAATTTCAAAGAAATTAAAATTGCTAATGATCTCCATCGCTAAAATAATTAGACATTTGACGACATATGAAAATTTTAATTGTCGGTTCACAAACTGCCATATGTTAATAATTTTTATTTTTTACCTAGTGATCGACTACTCACATTGAATTCAATCCTCATGTGGATACATTACAATTTAGAATAAATCTATTACACGACTTTAAACTGTAGTTGCAATTAGCATTGTTGTTTTGCTTTTTCTTCGCAATGCATTAAAGGCTTGTTTAATTCAACTGAAAATAGCTAAATTGAACTGATTGGAGCTAAATTGCACTGTAAGTTTTTTATGAAGGATTAATAAATAGCAAAATAAGAGAAGTGGTGAACTGAACTGAATACATATATGTTGCTTAGCCATTTTGATTTGTTTAATAAAAAGTTACGATCAAAGTTTGCTAATTTTAATTACCAAGAAGAATAGTATGCGGATAGCATTTTAATAGTGGGAACCATTTTTGATTAATGCTTGTTAGGCTAAAACAAAATTTACGTGGCAATAAAGGGAAAAGGTGAATGCATGCATGTTACCATACACTACAAATTAAACTGAATATATACGACTTGATTTTCGAAATTATTTTGTCCCAAACATGACAAGTTGTCTTGTTATATTGAATTTTATTACAAAGTACGCATGTATTTAGATTTATTAGATTTTGATCCAAGCGTCTCAATTTATATAATAAAATAAGGGGGTATCAAGTTAATATTTGTTAGAAACATATTATGTTTATATGGTGGTATTTTTTGTAATTTTTGATGTAGTGTAAAGGTAGTATTTTTAGGGGTATATAACAAGTATTTGAAACTTGTGAAAACAAAAGACGAAAATACCCCCAATATTTTTTTAGTTATAGTTGTAACAAATATTAACCAACAATTCCCCTATAATAATAAGAAGCAATTTGCAGCTAGGATCTTTAACGATCGGAAGTAAAATTTTTACCACTTCATCATCAAATATTTAAAATTGATTGCTAATAGCTACAAAAATCCAAATAATGTTATTAATCATGTATTAAAATACAAACCTAGAAGAAACCCCAAATAACATCATTAATTAGTGAGATACCACTCTAAATTACTCTAACGGACTGAAAATAGATCAACAAAAGAACCAACAAATTAAGTCATATTCCACAAAATTAAATACACTATTAACTGAAAACACTCTAAAAGTCCTCCAAAACCTTCATGTATTGATCCCAATTACCGACTATTGCACAATGCCACAGTCTTAAAACAATGCATACTTATCATAAAATGAACATATGGCCATGGAAAATGCTATGACAAGGTGGTAAAAACAAAAACATACTACTCCGTATAAGGAAATCGTGTTAATTAGAGTGTAAATATTATTTTGGGGATACGATTTTAGCACATGCAACTGATCAATCAACTCATTGCTACAAATTTACAACCAATCACAGTTTAAAAGAGTTACTAAGCTCATTGATGATGCCAGAGTCAGTTAATTGTGATGTCATACAGCCATCTATGAACAATTCATCTCCAAGTCCTTATTAGCAAGTGAATATTTTCTATTGATGTCACAGGATGTATGTTTTACACTCTATTTCAGTCTCTAAAACCTTATTCTTCTTGTATAGAGGATTCTATAAGTAAGGATACATTGGTTTTACTCACTGCCCTGTGACTGTCTTATTACCTTTCTAACCCCGAAAAGCTGCTCGGATTGGAGGAGCTCTTTCGACCTTAGGGGCACCAAGTGAGATTTTCGACAATTTTTTTCCACGGACTTCGAAACCCCCAAAATTGTGATTTATAGTCATCATTTTCAACTTTCAGATGGTTGTCCCAAACTCCATCTTGTTTTCGCCCTATATTTTCTACCACGAGTTATAGATGACCACCTGATGCACCACGCTTGCTTCTAGCCTCTAAAACCTTGTTAAGTTCCCTATAAAGTATTTTCAAATATGAAGACATTAGTTTTTCTGGCTATCCCGGGACCGTCATATGACCTCTTGAACCCCAAAAAGCTTGTTGAGTGCCCTCAATCTTTTGAACTTATAGACACCAAATAAAATTTTTAGAATTTATTTTCCCAAGACTTTCGAGCCCCCTAAAACTGTGAGTTATAGCCTTTGTTTTCGACTTTGAGGGCTTCATCTTGTTTCGCCATGCTTTTTTACCAAATGTTGTAAGTGAATCTCAGATACCGTATGCTTAATTTCGGCTTCTAACATCTTGTTAAGTTCCCTTATAAAAGATTTCTAACACATTAGTCATTCTAATCTCCAGCCTCCAGGGACCACCTTATCACTTTTGAATCACAAAAAGCTGCTTGAGGGGCCTATAAAATAGTTATTGACAATGTAGCTTTTACAATATGAATATTTAGCTTATACCGTTTATGGAAATTGACTATCAAACATATGGAGTAGAGTAAAAATATGTTAAGAAGGACGTTGAAAAATAAAAATGAAGGATATTTTTTCTTCTAATTAATGATTAAGAGTTGATTAAAAAAATTGAGAAAATGATGAAAAGTAAAGTGCAAATAAGGGGTGAACGGAGTATTATATATTAATACAGTCCATTATTTACGTGAGCAAAGCATTCTAAGTTGTAATACACACATACAGCAACTTCATCTCAGATATCTATAACTGAACTCTTAAGCATTTTTCTTTCCATTCCTATCTATTGAATAAACACCATGGATCACATTTTTCTAGCAATAATGGTACTTGCTATTTGTTTCATTTCTTTCTATTTCGCGAAATTTATTTTTAGCTACCATACTAAGACCACCAAGCCTCTTCCTCCAGGACCTAAACCGCTACCAATAATTGGCAACATTCTTGAAGTTGGTCAAAAACCACATCGATCATTTGCTAACCTAGCCAAAATTCATGGCCCTCTTATTTCTTTACGTTTAGGAAGTGTCACAACCGTTGTAGTATCATCTGCAAAGGTAGCCAAAGAAATGTTCTTAACAAATGTTCTTAGCCGTTGATATATATACGCATGCATGGTTAAAAATTGACAGTATCTTTTCCCAAAACCCCACATCAATTTTGAAAAATAAAATAAAATGCGGAGTACTAATTTCTCCATTATTATTCTAATTAGATTACATCAATTAGTAATTACAGAGTAGCTACTTTTGAATACACAGTTGTGCAGACAATAGGCGCATAAAATAAGATACTGGAATACCATGATAGGGTAAAATTCTATTGTCTCAAGTTTTGCCTACCACTTATATGTCATTATTATTAAATTTAAAAGTAATGGGTCCAATATTAAATTAACGTGGCTGACACACAAATAGTTTACAAAATGGGACAATAGATTTGAACTCTAATTCAAGGGTAAATGTTATAGCGTAAATTTTTGTAATTCGTACTTTACAAAGTACGAGCAAATTACATTTTCATTTGGCTCTGAGAGTACACGAGCAAATTAGCGGAAAATAGAATCAAAGAGAGTATCTACTGTCTAAACATCTATTAGATTAAATTCCACAAAATTGTCAAGCCCGCCATCATAAATGTATTTGGGCCATTATTCGCGGACGTAACGATTAATGTTGCAGGCATGACGCTATTCTAAATCGTACATAGTATAAAATTTATAATAATATTGTACGTCTGTACGCTACTTAAATTGTACGTTTTTTTTTTTTTTTTTTGCTAGATAGGGAGTCATAAAGGCGGGATGAAAATCGATCTGAGGATCTTCTGGAACCGGGAGGGGAGTTTTAACCCTTTGATTACCCCTCACTCTCTCCTCTAATTGCACTTAGTATGGGAATATGTAGTCTTAGATTGCATATACAAATTGGGCATTCATACACTTGATCCATGCATGTTTACCCTTTTGTTATGAAGATGTAAAGGTTGACGTACTGAAGATGAAATTGATAGAAATAGTTTGGAAGGACATGACGAAGTTGGATTTACAATTACTATCTCCGGTTAAAAATAAATACAACAATGAGGTTTTATTTGTGGATATTAAAAAATTATTTTGTTACTTATATTTTGAACCAGAGATAGTATATTTTGTATTAGATAGAATTGAATGAAGGAGAAAGACAAGTGGATTGTGGATTGTGGATTGTGGACTGTGGACTGTGGATGACTGTATGGCCAAGTTAAAAATTGGTTCATGTACATAGTTTGACCCCATTTTTCCCGAATTATGGATTTGGTGGTGGTGGTGGTGGTTTGATAAGAGAATTCCGATCCCCCATTCTTTGGAAAATAAATTTTTCTAATAATTTTCGTTTCCAAAATATCTACATTTAGTTTTTAGGGAGTCAAAATATATTGTTCCACTTTGTGTGTATCATTCGTGTGTCCCCCTTTTTGATTGGTTGTTAATAATAAATTTTAATTTTTTAATTCAAAATTAATGCACCGTTGTTCGGAAATCACCAACAATAATATTAATTGGCACGCAGATGATACACAAAATATGAGACACCAGATTTAAACTCGTTCTTAGGATTGCACCCTCCAAATCAAACTACTTAGTAAAATCAAATGTTCAAACGTTTATTTGTCAATGAAACAACCACTAATTTGCTTAATATATATGCAATAATTGTGTAAAATTTTTTTTTTAAAAAAAAAACAAATATGTTTTATACATTCAAACAATTAAATAATTGCAAAGTAAGTAACACTCGATAATCATATTCAAATAAGGTGGCATTGTATGCTTATGTTTTCTTTAATTCATAGGAATTGGATTTATTATAGCTTGTCGAAACTTATTAAATGAAATCTCATAATTGTATTATTATATTTGAATTTATCGGAACTTATCAATATAAATTGCACTATGTAACTTTTGTTGTTGTTGAAGAATACGAACACACTTGTCCTAAGTTTATATATCATTTTACTTCTGTTATAGTCTTTGAAAACGAAATATTGAATCAATAGCCAACAAAAAGTCGACGATATATGGAATGGATGAGAGTAAAAGTGTTTTGGATAGAAAAAATACTTAAACGCTATTCATCGCCAGCAATATCCTAACTATCGCCCTTTTTTTATGCAAAACTTTCCTTTTTGGTCTTTTCTCACAAACACGACCACTTGTTACCGCACCGCCACCTGGCCTACTTACCACCAGCCATTGCACCACCTAGCAGCCTAGCTGCTGCACCACCAAGCCGCATAACCTGGCCGCAACACCACTACCACCTTTTAAAAGTTAAAAATTAAAAAAAGTTAAACAACTACCAAACCTCCCAACCACCACAAGGCGGTGCACCACCAAGGCCGGCGCACCACCAGAGCGGGTAACCATCAGACATCGCCACTCTACCATCACCAACGCCCTTTAACAAATTTAAAGCAAAATTAAAAGAAAAAATAACAACCTCCTAACCACCACCAGCGCACCTACCACCGGCCACCGCTCTAAGTCGCTGCACCACCGATCCTCGCACCACCATTCCGGCACACCATTACTCCACCACCACCCTCTAATAATTTAAAACAAAATTAAAAAAAATTAAACAACCACCCAACCACCACCAGCCCACCTACCACCAGCCACCGCACCACTAGGCTTCCGCGCTACCACTCCTTGTACCACCATACCAGCTCACCACCACTCCTCCACCACCACCACTGTAGCTTTAAAAATAAAAATAAAAAAGATGAAACTTGCGCCTTGCTTGGACGCAGCCATGTGGGACCTGCGTCTGGGTTAGGCGCAGCCACCGTTTCATCTTTTCTTTTGTTTTTTTTTTAAATGTAAAGTTGCAGTGGTGGTGGTTGGACAGTGTTGAGGTGGTGGTTCGGAGGTGGTGTGAAGTATAAAGGAGGAAGTGAAGAAAGGTAAAAAAGGAAAATGATGCAAAACTACGGGCGATAATAAGGAATTTTCGGGCGATAAATAGCATTCCCCACAAAATATACATGTATTGTCAAGGGATTACAATTGTATACGACCTTCGTATGTCATATTGTCACTCACAATTATTAACTTCACAACAATTCAAAAACAATTACTCTGTCGGTATGTCCGATGGAAAAAAATCACTCTTATTTTCAACGTTAAAAATGAATAAAAACATGAAATAAATCTACTATAGTTCTTTTTTAATTTCTTTTTCCTTGTATCAAATTAAACATGTACGTATTTCCTCTCTTATCCTTAAATGGTTCAATAATCACCAATTCATTGTACAAGATTAGACATTTAGACATTTTAATGTAGACTAATCAACAAGCAATATGAACCTCCAACCTTGAATAGTTTAAGGGCCTCTTTACTTTAACTTAAAATCAGTTAGTTCAGTTCAGTTCAGCTCAGCTCTTCACTTATTTTGCTATTCATTAATCATTCATAAAAAACTTTCAGTTTAGTTCAGCTCCAGTCAGTTCAGTTAAGTTCAGCTGTTTTTAGTTAAAGTAAACAGACCCTAAGTTCTTTACATAAACTTTGTAACGTTTCTTCAAAAAGTTTGTTTTTATTATTATTATTATTATTATTATTATTATTATTATTATTACTAATACCTTATAAAAATTTGTTTTTATTATTATTATTACTAATACCTTAGCCTTTTGTCACTAATCAATTAATAAGCACTTAGCACATCACATGATTCACTTCAAGATATTGTAGTCTTCTTACAAAATTCCATGTATTAGGTTAACTTAGAGAAGTTCAAGCTTTCGATTTGATCTCTCTTTAGGTCATTGGACGTGTAGCATTCAAATCAATCCAATTGTTTGTCGGTTCTTCTTTTGGTCGTATATCATCAATTAAAGACACAAATTTTGCCTTTCTTTGTGTTTTGATTCAAACCACGTATTTCAATTGAGCGGTAAAAGTGCCACAATGGGTACAAAAATGGAGAAAATTGACCAGTAATCTTTATGTAACCCGATGGGCACATAACCCACTTCAAAAAAGGGAATATAAATAATGAAATTTGTTAAGTTTGATTCCACTATTTATAAAAATCTATTATTGATAGGTTGGTTATCCGATGGATAGATGTATTTTTTATTCGGGATGTATCTATTTTATAATAGTTATAAATATGAAGTGTTTATAATGGGGACATTTTGGGGAAATCAAACATAATCAAGAGTACTATAAGTGAGCATATATATAGTTCACTATGGAAAAGACATATATACTCATTACATGTTTTCTTATGTTTCTAACTATTATAGACTAGAAATTTCCCTTTTTTATTCCCCTATTTATCTATATTTATATCTCTACTTCTCTAGACACTCACAACTTTACAGTTCCACAATTCTCCAACTCTAGAGGATTCCAACTCTAATTCTACATAACAAATATTTATTAAACATAAAAAATAAAAAGTTCTTGTGTAAGGCATGTTTTCATTAATGTATTTTAAAGACAATCAACCATAAGGTAAAAATGTCAATTGGCTCTATTCAGAGGCTAACAAGTTTTAAGGTAACTTGAGCTATTTTAAGGTAATTAAAACTCAAAAAAGTGTAAGTTGAACTCAAGAAAGTATACCTTGAGTTGATTTTATAGTAACTGGAACACAAAAAAAGTGTAACTCCAAACCCGTTGTACAATAATTACCGTACACCGGTGTATATAATACTTTGTCTTTTTTAAAGTTAAATAAAGATAATAATAATAAATTAAAAAAGGAAAATAAGAATTTATAAATATAATTAAATACAAACAAATACATATATTAATAAATATAAATAAGTGATAAAAGATGAATTATAAAATAAGTAAAAATTAAAATAAGTGATTTAATTGAATTGAACTGGATTAGACCAAACTCAAATATATTAATTTTAAATGAACCGAACTAAATAAAATTGAAAATATGTGTAAAAACATGGTATAATTGCTCCATTTAAATAATCTTAGATTTTTATTATCTCTAAAAAAAAACAAAAAATTATTCTTAGATTTTTTATTTGTCTCAAATATCTTTCCCAACGTCGCTCTTTTAGAAAGACGATCAAGTATGTTAACTACTCAAATGGAGTACTTTAAGTAGAAAACAATTCTTCGAAAGAAAATGACACTTAGATATTGGAGACAAAGAGTCCCTGATGCCAGCAAATCTGTCAATCGTTTTCATGCATAATTGTTCTTACTCCCTTTGTTTTTTTTAATTGCTATATTTTTCTTAAATGGAAGTTTTTATTTATTTGCTACATTACTATTCTGGGTATGTGAGTCTTACATGAGAATTGTTATTTTATCACCATTTTGTACTTTTTTTTTTGTATTTTTATTCCTATTTACATCACTAATAATATTTTTGGCCTCATATAATTTTTACCTAATAATTTTGACTCACCCTAAAACTGAAAAGGTGTACCCACATGAGATCTCATCTGATTTTTCTCAATGTGTACTTTTTAATGATATAATTTTTTATAATTTTTAATTATACATAATAAGATATATCAACGTTTTATGTTATATCTGAAAAATTATGAGCATAAAAATTATTTTCTTTCATCAAATTAATATTTTTCAAATGGATAATAAGATATAATTATAAATATTTTGAAAGCATTATCTTACGCGGCATTCGAAAAACTCATCAAAAAAACCTCTACAAACTTGTTATTCTTCCTCTTTTTAAATTAAGTTTCAAAAATGTTTTGCTAGAGTTTTCTATAAGTTTTCGAGTACCCAAGTTTCTGAAACGTCAGAACTTTAGATCCTATATGTTTCCATGCTTTGTACTTTCAAATTAATCAAAAATCTCTTACAAAGTTCCTTTTTGTAAATACGAGTATATGAAGTTATTAACCATTATTATAAAAATGAACCAACTCTAACAAAAATCCTTTTCACACTTATTTTTTAAGTTAAAGGGAGCAATATTTTAAAATCCATTTCTTTCAAATTTATGGTTCGAATGGAAACTAATATTAACCAAGTCTTATACTCCGTATGTAATATTTAAATGGTACAATAGTACATTAGTACCGGATTCTAATACTACTAGTTGTATCTCTTTTGAATCTAATTCTATGTTTAGTAGTTCAATAATTTAAGAAAAAATTTGCATGTTTCAACCAAGCCATCTAATTCCTTGAGTTTGTTTCTCATTTAACTAATTAATATCATATGCATAGTATTTTTTATCGTACTCCTTAACTGCTGTGAGTTACAAAAAACCAACATATTATAAAAAAGTACACGTTAAATCGTGACTAACAAGATTATTGTACGTATTTGATAATCTTTTGTCTTCTTATGATAGCTTAATATGTTATTGTAGCTAATTGGGCGGTGGTGTTTAAACTTATGAACAAATCATATCAATTTTTTTTTTTTTTTTTTTTTTTGGGGGAAACAAANTGAGGGGAAATCAAATCAATTAATTAAGTTCATAGGTTGCATGTTCGTGACCAACTGACCACCTCAGCACCTCTAATGGGCAACCTAAGAAGAAAATTGAAGAAGGGTCCATGCAGCCAAAAACATATATAATTAATTAATTCCGTGCATAAGAAGGTCCACTTATTATTGTAACATTGATTTGTATAAAAACACAATTTATCATTCGAAGTCTTATTCATACATCTTATTTCTCATTGGTGTAAATGCCAACTAACAGAGTGCACTAGTGTTTGTTGACGTGGTTGCATGAATTACATGAATTTGGGAATATCATTACCAACCTACGGTTTTCTAACTAGGGTTAGTTGTCCCCTCTATTCAACATTTGGGTCTAAATAAAAATAATGACGCACAAATTAAAAATGTTGATTAAGATATATTGTAGCATGTTTCTTTATAAATGTCAATGGTATTAGTTACTGTTCGTCGAATATTCGGTTCATTCCATAAAAAGTTTTATCTTAAAATAATGCGATCATACTAATTATAGTATCTCCTTGGTTATCAAATACAAGGTTGACAAGTACTCATATCTTATTGAAGACAAGTTTAGGCCACACAAAACACCGAGGAAAAAAAAAAAAAAAATGCACGATCAAAAGCTTAAAAGATTACACTTTAAAATCATATACATGTAAGTTGGTAAGGGGAGGCTAAGAGCAAGTGAGCAACCCCTTAGCCACATTATATAGTTTTGAATGTTCTCTTCTTCTATCACTGTTGGATATTTATATGTGTTGTTTGAAGATAATATTATCGGCTTCAATGTTATTATGTTATGATGAATTTATAAATTCAAATTTGTAGGCCAGGGCTCTATTTTGTATAGCTTGTGATACTGTATTTACAAATATGCTAATCGAGACAAATTATATCGAATTACTAATAAAGTAAGAATGTTCTTGATCAAATTTCTCTAGTGTGAGATGAATGAAAGGATTGTTAATTTGTTTTAAGTTAAGGATAATTTGGTTTGCTTATTTAAGGAAGAGAAAAGTCAAAAAACTTTGAAAAATGTGTTATTTACTTGCATATTAGTAATTAGTTTCTTTTTTTGAAAAAATTTATTTATTTTCGATGTGGAGAAATAAAATGAATGACATGATAATACTTTGTATTACTTTTAAATATATGTTTTAAAAAAAACTAACTTTATGAAATATAGTATTATTGCATTAATAGCTTAAAGAAAATAGTTTGGGAGGTTTGTCTTCTATATACACATCCAAAACATCAAAATTAATAGGTACAACACAGTAATTTAATTATGACAAATATTTTAATAAGACGGTCTCATATTCAATCACAAATAAGAAATAAAATTGAGTGTTTATATAAGAGTATTGAGTATGTAGTTGCAGAGCCACCGACAAGTTAGTCTTATTTTAGGGATGTCAAATGTCTAATACAGTATGAAAAATTCTTGGTAAAACGTTTGAGAAATTACTACCAAAATTTTATTGACCAAACTGATGTTACAATTTATTTATTATATTCAAATTAATTATGAAGACATTTTAAAATATTGGCCATTTTTTTAATCAATTAAAGTAAATGAAATATTTTCATATTTTTTAGCGTAATAATCCCATAACATGATTGTAAAAATAGTTAATAATTAGAAACACTTATTCAAAATTATAAAAAAGAATCATACTCCGAAAGTATCTATAATAATTTCAAAGAAATTAAAATTGCTAATGATCTCCATCGCTAAAATAATTAGACATTTGATGACATATGAAAATTTTAATTGTCGGTTCACAAACTGCCATATGTTAATAATTTTTATTTTTTACCTAGTGATCGACTACTCACATTGAATTCAATCCTCATGTGGATACATTACAATTTAGAATAAATCTATTACACGACTTTAAACTGTAGTTGCAATTAGCATTGTTGTTTTGCTTTTTCTTCGCAATGCATTAAGGGCTTGTTTAATTCAACTGAAAATAGCTAAATTGAATTGATTAGAGCTAAATTGCACTGTAAGTTTTTTATGAAGGATTAATGAATAGCAAAATAAGAGAAGTGGTGAACTGAACTGAATACATATATGTTGCTTAGCCATTTTGATTTGTTTAATAAAAAGTTATGATCAAAGTTTGCTAATTTTAATTACCAAGAAGAATAGTATGCGGATAGCATTTTAATAGTGGGAACCATTTTTGATTAATGCTTGTTAGGCTAAAACAAAATTTACGTGGCAATAAAGGGAAAAGGTGAATGCATGCATGTTACCATACACTACAAATTAAACTGAATATATACGACTTGATTTTCGAAATTATTTTGTCCCAAACATGACAAGTTGTCTTGTTATATTGAATTTTATTACAAAGTACGCATGTATTTAGATTTATTAGATTTTGATCCAAGCGTCTCAATTTATATAATAAAATAAGGGGGTATCAAGTTAATATTTGTTAGAAACATATTATGTTTATATGGTGGTATTTTTTGTAATTTTTGATGTAGTGTAAAGGTAGTATTTTTAGGGGTATATAACAAGTATTTGAAACTTGTGAAAACCAAAGACGAAAATACCCCCAATATTTTTTTAGTTATAGTTGTAACAAATATTAACCAACAATTCCCCTATAATAATAAGAAGCAATTTGCAGCTAGGATCTTTAACGATCGGAAGTAAAATTTTTACCACTTCATCATCAAATATTTAAAATTGATTGCTAATAGCTACAAAAATCCAAATAATGTTATTAATCATGTATTAAAATACAAACCTAGAAGAAACCCCAAATAACATCATTAATTAGTGAGATACCACTCTAAATTACTCTAACGGACTGAAAATAGATCAACAAAAGAACCAACAAATTAAGTCATATTCCACAAAATTAAATACACTATTAACTGAAAACACTCTAAAAGTCCTCCAAAACCTTCATGTATTGATCCCAATTACCGACTATTGCACAATGCCACAGTCTTAAAACAATGCATACTTATCATAAAATGAACATATGGCCATGGAAAATGCTATGACAAGGTGGTAAAAACAAAAACATACTACTCCGTATAAGGAAATCGTGTTAATTAGAGTGTAAATATTATTTTGGGGATACGATTTTAGCACATGCAACTGATCAATCAACTCATTGCTACAAATTTACAACCAATCACAGTTTAAAAGAGTTACTAAGCTCATTGATGATGCCAGAGTCAGTTAATTGTGATGTCATACAGCCATCTATGAACAATTCATCTCCAAGTCCTTATTAGCAAGTGAATATTTTCTATTGATGTCACAGGATGTATGTTTTACCCTCTATTTCAGTCTCTAAAACCTTATTCTTCTTGTATAGAGGATTCTATAAGTAAGGATACATTGGTTTTACTCACTGCCCTGTGACTGTCTTATTACCTTTCTAACCCCGAAAAGCTGCTCGGATTGGAGGAGCTCTTTCGACCTTAGGGGCACCAAGTGAGATTTTCGACAATTTTTTTCCACGGACTTCGAAACCCCCAAAATTGTGATTTATAGTCATCATTTTCAACTTTCAGATGGTTGTCCCAAACTCCATCTTGTTTTCGCCCTATATTTTCTACCACGAGTTATAGATGACCACCTGATGCACCACGCTCGCTTCTAGCCTCTAAAACCTTGTTAAGTTCCCTATAAAGTATTTTCAAATATGAAGACATTAGTTTTTCTGGCTATCCCGGGACCGTCATATGACCTCTTGAACCCCAAAAAGCTTGTTGAGTGCCCTCAATCTTTTGAACTTATAGACACCAAATAAAATTTTTAGAATTTATTTTCCCAAGACTTTCGAGCCCCCTAAAACTGTGAGTTATAGCCTTTGTTTTCGACTTTGAGGGCTTCATCTTGTTTCGCCATGCTTTTTTACCAAATGTTGTAAGTGAATCTCAGATACCGTATGCTTAATTTCGGCTTCTAACATCTTGTTAAGTTCCCTTATAAAAGATTTCTAACACATTAGTCATTCTAATCTCCGGCCTCCAGGGACTACCTTATCACTTTTGAATCACAAAAAGCTGATTGAGGGGCCTATAAAATAGTTATTGACAATGTAGCTTTTACAATATGAATATTTAGCTTATACCGTTTATGGAAATTGACTATCAAACATATGGAGTAGAGTAAAAATATGTTAAGAAGGACGTTGAAAAATAAAAATGAAGGATATTTTTTCTTCTAATTAATGATTAAGAGTTGATTAAAAAAATTGAGAAAATGATGAAAAGTAAAGTGCAAATAAGGGGTGAACGGAGTATTATATATTAATACAGTCCATTATTTACGTGAGCAAAGCATTCTAAGTTGTAATACACACATACAGCAACTTCATCTCAGATATCTATAACTGAACTCTTAAGCATTTTTCTTTCCATTCCTATCTATTGAATAAACACCATGGATCACATTTTTCTAGCAATAATGGTACTTGCTATTTGTTTCATTTCTTTCTATTTCGCGAAATTTATTTTTAGCTACCATACTAAGACCACCAAGCCTCTTCCTCCAGGACCTAAACCGCTACCAATAATTGGCAACATTCTTGAAGTTGGTCAAAAACCACATCGATCATTTGCTAACCTAGCCAAAATTCATGGCCCTCTTATTTCTTTACGTTTAGGAAGTGTCACAACCGTTGTAGTATCATCTGCAAAGGTAGCCAAAGAAATGTTCTTAACAAATGACCATGCACTTTCTAATCGTACTGTCCCTAACTCTGTCACGGCTGGTGACCACCACAAACTAACCATGTCGTGGTTGCCTGTATCAATCAAGTGGCGGAACTTTCGAAAGATCACAGCCGTTCATTTACTCTCACCTCTAAGGCTTGATGCTTGCCAAACTCTGAGGCATGCCAAGGTGCAACAACTTTACCAATACGTACAAGAATGTGCACAACAAGGTCAAGCTGTTGACATTGGTAAGGCTGCTTTCACCACATCTTTAAACTTATTATCCAAATTATTCTTCTCAAAAGAATTAGCCAACCATAAATCACAAACTTCCCAAGAGTTTAAGCAGTTAATATGGAATATTATGGAAGATATTGGGAAGCCTAATTATGCTGATTACTTCCCAATCTTAGGATGTGTTGATCCACTAGGGATTCGACGTCGTTTAGCTTCCAGTTTTGACAAATTAATTGGTGTTTTTCAAACCATAATCACTCAAAGGCTTGCAACAACAAAGACAACAGATGATGTGCTTGATGTTCTTCTTGACCTCTACAAACAAAATGAGCTAAGCATGGGGGAGATTAATCATTTGCTCGTCGTAAGTTCATACATATACTACTACATTCGTCCTTTAATTTTTACAACAAGGGTCCACTTTTTGTGAGAGCTTTGCTTAAATATTGCAAGCATTAAGGGATGGAGGGAGTAATATATTATCCTTTCATTTTATTTTATGTGTACTCGTAGTATTTAACAAATGAAATTGACAAAAAAAAAAAAAACTAAATTAAATCATTTATTTCGGAAACAACATATTTTCTTTGTATATTATTGGACCATTTAGTTGGTCAAAGATTAAACAGCACTATCAGCAACGAAAAAGTTGGGTTACGCGCGATGTTTTCGATAAATATTTCCGCATTCGTAACCAAAAACTTCTATTCATACCATTTATAACCTCTTAGTTATTACTCGTACTTATTACATTAAATGCATTAAATATTAATCTGAACTTCAAACTTTGGTAAGCTTATTTTCACTAATTTTAAATTTTGATGGGAACTTATTGTTTAGTGAATGATTGAAACTTGAAAGTGATTTATGTATCTTTCGTACTTGTTTCTAAACGTTTTTTAAACCTTTTATTTTTAGAACTAAACGTTGAATTGGGTTATTTCCATTTTAAGTAGTATGCCCATATAATATATGGAGTAATACTCCATATATAATGTAATAATTAAAGGAACGCCTATTGTTTAGACGGCATGATTACATAAATGATAACGAGATTTATCTTAAAAAATGGAATGTGATTTGATTAATAACCAAATTACACATATGGCATAACTCTTATCGTAATTATTACATGACATGATTTCAATTAAATTGTTTATGAAGGTCATATTCTTTAAAAAAAATGAACTTGTAAAATAAATCACTGTAATTTTTTAAGAATTTCTCATTCTTAACTCCTAATCGCACTGTAAATTATTTACTCAACGAGTTTAAACTTATGATTAGACGGATAGTAAATTAGAACCTACTACAAAGAAACTAAACACTGTCCTTTATTCATCAAATCTGTTAAAAATAAGTAATAACTTAAAGATCATTCTAGGACTAATTTTTATCAGTTCTAGGTATAGAATTAAGATTAGTTACATAATTTCAATTTGGGAAATTCCTAGTATCTAACTGTTAGATGCAAATTTCGCATCTAACAAGTCAATTTGATAAATATATGTGTACCATTAGTGTCTCTCAAAGTTAGCTATATTTATCAAATTGAATTGTTAGATGCAAAATTAATTTTCAACATCAGATTCTTATTTTACCATACTTGACAATTATTACATTAATACAATAATCTTAATACGTGCATGATATATATAGGATATTTTTGATGCTGGAACTGACACCACATCGAGTACTTTTGAGTGGGTGATGGCGGAATTGATTAGAAATCCAAAAATGATGGAAAAAGCTCAAGAAGAGATAGAGCAAGTTTTAGGAAAGGAGAAACAAATTCAAGAATCGGATATTATTAAGCTACCTTATTTACAAGCCATCATAAAAGAAACATTGCGACTGCATCCACCAACTGTATTTCTGTTGCCTCGTAAAGCTGATGCTAGTGTTGAACTATATGGATATGTTGTGCCCAAAGGTGCACAAATACTTGTTAACTTATGGGCAATCGGAAGAGATCCTCTTGCATGGGAATGCCCTGATACCTTTTCACCTGAAAGATTTATGGGATCCGACATTGATGTGAAGGGAAGAGATTTCGGACTCTTACCATTTGGTGCTGGAAGAAGGATTTGTCCCGGAATGAATTTAGCTATAAGAATGTTAACCTTGATGTTAGCAACTCTACTTCAATTTTTTAATTGGAAGCTTAAACAAGGTATTAATCCACAACATTTGGACATGGATGAGAAATTTGGAATTGCTTTACAGAAGAATGAACCACTCCAAATTATTCCAGTGCTCAAGTATTGATAATACTTTTGGCTTCATTTGGATTTTATTTTGAGTGAGCCTTTGTTACCTTAATATCTCGGTGAGTAGATTCAAAAGTTATTTTTTTTTTTTTTTAATGTATGTTTGAATTATTGTATTCACATATATATTTTATATATCATATATTAATATACAAGATTTATAGTATGCCAATATCAAACTAACATCTTATACAATTGGGATAGTATTAAATAATCAATGCAATAACAGAGCTATGTTAACAAAGACATTATATTGCCACTAACTTATAACAGTGAAGACACTGAAGTAGTAATAGAGCAACATTCACAAAACTAGTAACAAAGTATAATTCTTATTAGTTGTTACATCAAAAAATTTTTACCTTGCAAGCATGAGCAAACAATAGAAGTAATTATGAAGCAAAATCACATCTCAGTACACCACACAACGACATATATTGACTAACGAAGACTCGACCAAGTAGCATGCGCAAATTAAGTATTGTGCTCTGCCTCTCGATCATAAGACCATTTACCTAGCCATTAATCTACTGATGCTACCAATTTTTACTAGTACAAAATTACTGCTCCATATGTACTTTGTTAGTTCCCTTGTGCGTGTACGTGTTATATTGCAATTTATAGCTTAAAGGAAGTAGAAGTGCATATTTTACAGACTGGTGGAAAACTTTATAACCCTGTAGTGTTGCTCACTGGCCCTGTTTTTATGGGCTGAAAGACGGGACTATTATGGGCTTTCAATCAGCGCCATACTATTATGGGTTTACTAAATACTATGATGGGCTTTTATTTAGCCGTTTGGTGGTGTGAAGCGAATTAGCTGCTACATGGGCCTTGATAAGCCCAAAGTAGTCCAGTATCAAATCTCTAAGAGCCTACAATATATTGCAATTGTAAATTGTAATCGGAGTAATGGGCTTTACAGCAAAATTATAATGGGCTATACGAATCAGTGTAATGTTGGAAATTCAGTGAGATCGCACCTACGGAGACACTGAGTACTATATATATGGCATTGTAATAAATAGTCTTTGGATTGGGTGGTCCTTCACTCCTTGTACTCGTACAAATCCACCCACCTAATTATTTTTTTTATTATTTATTTATTATATAAGTATGTAATTTATCTATTATCTTTTATTTGATATGTTTTGACTTGTATATATGTTAATGGATATTTTTGATTTTGAATATCTTTTGTTGTATGCATATATAAAAATTAAAATAATTGGATACTAATAACGTATTCAGTAAGACGAATCAAACAAGACACCATATGATTATATTATATTTTATATATTAATAGTAATTTAAAAATAATTTCATAAATAGTATCAAAATTCCAAACATATCCAACAAAAACAGAAGTTAAAGTAAGACTCTCTCCTTTTCTTTTTTTTTTTTTATTTGTAATTTTTAACTACTTTACCTACCACAAAAAATACTCAAAAATTATACTCCCTCGGTATTTTTTTACTTGCTACATTAGATTAAAAAAGCTCTCACAGTTTTTAGTCCAATGTAGTAAGTAAAAAAAGACTGAGGGAGTAACTAAACAAAGGAGAGGTATCCTGACATTATGATTTGCCCACATTTTCATACTCCACGTGGTCAGATGTAGACGTGACTAAATTTCCTGACATACATAAAATAAACAATATGGGAGAAGTTTTGTGGATTATAACACTAGTTTCACTACAGCTCTACTCCAAAATCTTAGAATAATTAACAAGGTTGGATCTTGGGAAAAATCGACAACAATGGTCTCAAATGTATCATCTTTACACTACATATTAAAAGATTGTCTATCATGGTTTGATTTAAAATAGTTTGACTCCTTAAACATGATTGACTATATTTAATTCGTACTTGTTTCGTGTGATTTCAATTTATTTATCCTACAGAGTAAAATCTTATGTAACATATATAATAAGAGGGTTAATAATATGCAAATATATAGATAATTAATGTGTTTACCTGTAAATGTCATGAATTTTCATTCATGATAAATATTTTCTATCTTTAATGTATATAGTTTTTTAAATAAATCTATCAACACATCGAAAATGATATATAGTGAATGATCTTGAAAATGAAGTTAGGGATTGATTTGTTAACATTGCAACCATTGATAGAAAGATTTTTATTATTGCTCATCTTTCTCGCATGCCTTAGACATTAGATGCACATAGTTAATCTTATCTTTATGTATATATCAACACGCTTAATTAGTTGAAGTATCGCATTGGGATCGAATTAGGGAGGTTACACTTAAAACATATTTTGAGATAAAATCCCTTTCATGTCGATGGTTAACGGCTCAAACCTTATGCAAGAAAGTTACTAACCATATTTTGGTGCATATAAGAATCCTAATCAAGGCCAATGCTGTGGAGGAGATTTGATCTCAAATATGTCTTGAGTACCACCTTTTATAACTTCAGCTCAACCATTAAGTTAATAACAATACCTATTACTACATACTAGTTACCCGTATTATATATCAATCAAAAACACTTGATTAGTAAAAATCAGCTAATTTATCCCACAGTTCCAACAATAATCGGGCAAAGAAGTAAAAGATCATTTCACATAAATATCAATAATTTCTTTTATAAACAAATATTGTTATTAAGACAATTCATTAAATTCACTGCAGAGTACATGAGCTTGATGAACATATATATATATATATATATAGATCAATATATGGAATGCATGCATACAGTAAATATGAAAATGTTTTTTTTATTTTTTATTTTTACCTTTAGCACGAGGCACGACCTTATTAGACCATGTACAAGCAATTTTCAATTTCTCATTCTCATAAAATTCAAATTGGTCCAACCACTTATTAATAATAAGCTTGGGAGTTCAGTACCAATTTATTTTCACTAGCTCAAACCACTTTGCACGGCACTTCACCATTCAAAATCTATGTTACCTTTTTACTTGTACGAATACTAGATTAAAATACTACTATGAAATTATTTAATACTTTTATATAATAATTGTCCAAATGATTCTTAATCTTTGTTTTATTTTCAAAATTTGAAATTTCATTGGAGGATTTGCGCAAATTTAATTTAGAACATATTATGCCTACTACTTGATTAATTAGCTCCTAGCTTATTCTATCTTAAAATGTCTAACTGTGTAGGGGTCAATCTTAGAAGGGAACATACATGTATTCTCTAGTGTATACACACGGAGTATTAATAATAATTAATTGATTGTTAATATAATGATAAGTAGTAATCACCAGTTAATACTTCATCAGCTCCATGTTACTTGCAAGTTGCAATGTGAGTCATTACATACTTAGCATTATAATATGTAATAGCTCATAGAAGCCATAAATATAAGTTTGCAAACATCATATATATTGAATTACTATACCCTATATATATAATGAGCCCATTGAATTATTTTTGGCACTATTAAAATGTGATCGATTATGAGTTGGATGATAAAGAATGATATACAATTATCAAAACAGTGTGCAAATTTGGAGTCATACAAATTGGCCTACATAAAATTATATCGTGGGAAATAATAACCTCTTTTTTGTAATCAAGCATGGAATGATATAAATCACTTCACCCACGTACAAGTGTTTGGTGTTAAGATCGAATCTCTTTTGTATGGATGCGGTTGGGTGTCTAGTTGCCTATGTTTATTTCAAGTATGTTTTCCTAGTCACAAATTTGATTTTGATTCGTCAAAAATTCTTAATTAAAATCTAGTAATTGACTAAATCGATCTTTTTGTTTTAAATAGCTAACAAACCGTTCAATAGGACTTGATACTTTCACTAAAGTTGTGTTTTCTTTTGTTTTATTTAATACGGAGAAAAACAACAGTATTACATACTATGCATAAATGACACATACATAAGAATGATAAGATACATTAATTTCTTGGTGCATGTACATATATGAATTAGTTTCAGCCTCTAAGGTTGGTGGAACTGTTGTTATGTAATAATGCTTCCTAGAAGTTAATCTCACCAATCATTAATTAACATACCTCAAAACTTTAGGAAACAAAATAGGTAATGAAATTATGATCTAGGAGAACATTAATTAACATATTTCTTACATAAGGTTTAAAAAGAGTACCACATATTTTGAGTAATATAGTAAATTGCTAGTACATTCCATATAATTATAGAAAAAAGGGTACAATATAATGGCAGCAAGAGAACTACCCAAACAACCCTTTTGATGATTCAAACTCAACCAAAAAAAACATAATAATAATAATAATAATAATAATAATAATAGCTTAAGCTATATAACAAAGCTAATAATAAAATTTAAAAAAAATTTTTTTTTTTTTTGTTTTTGAAAAAGAAAAATAAATAAAAAAAACCCCAATATCATGATGTACAAAGATAACATCTCCCAAACCCTTAATTAAAACAACAACATTATATTAAATTTATGCAATAACCCCTAATAGAGTGATAGGCTAATACCCATGTTGTGCCTTAAGACCAAAGCACATGGATGAAGCACGAAAATGCGCATTATTATGCGCTTCTTCCTCTTCAGCAAAGAGTGAAGACTTAGCTCCCGAGGAGCAAAATGAGAAGCTCCTCTTATGAGACTTGTTATACTTCTTCCGAGGCGATGATCGAGGAGAAGACGAGCTAGTCGACGAGGTGGACCACGACAATGGGCTAGAGTACGAGTTACACGAAGACAATGACGAAGTTGGGGTGACATTAGAACGACTCCTACGAGTAATCGAGGATAAAAAAGCTCGGAAAATTTTATTATTTTTCCGAGCTTTTTTTAAAGGGTCCCTTGAAGGCGTCCAGCAATAAGAAGGTGGGGGCGTAAGAGGAGGGACAATAAAGTCATTTTGAGTGTTAAAAATAGGATGTTTAGGAGTACCTGGTTGTGATTCCCACATAAAAGGTACAGCAGCACCTTTTTCACCATAATAAACCCTAAAAGAATTTTCCCCTTCCCCTGTTTCCATAATTCCCTTGTTTTCTTTGGACGATAATGCCCTTGCCCTAGGAAATGGCTTCATCTTCATATTGTTGTTTCCTTTTTCTTCCTTGTTCCCTAGCATTTTTTTTGCACTCTTTCTCTCTCTAAAAAAAGTTTCTCTCACTAGATCTGAATCTTGTATGAAATGAAAAAATGGTTGATATTATTTGAGTTTTGAAAAAATGTATATATTTTTATAATTTTTGAGAAAGGGTTTTAAATAGAAGAAAGTAGCTAATATGAAGGAACCTACCTTCAAGGGATTAACACATGGAATGGAGAAGTTTTATAATATTAGGGGTATTAGTGCATTAATTATTGACTCAGAATGAATGGGTGCATTGTTAGGCTACTGGTCCATATGTGCATTCAATGTAATTTTCCTACTATTATTTTTGGTACCTCTATTATATGATCTCTTTCCTTTTAAATATCTTGTAGATATGGATTTTGATTAAATGTGTAATAGTACTTGAAGCTTTTGAATTGAGTTCTAATAATTGATATCATTGTTGTTATTTATATATAATTTACAGATTGGTTAATTTGTTCGTAACGTTGTTGGATGTTATTAATGCTTGCGTGTGTAAAAGAAAATCATACGATAGTTTGTTGGTTGCAGGTTTGGATGTAAAACCATGGTAATGTATGTTTTTAGTTTCTTTGAATTGGTTAGGCTTACTGGTTTAGAGGTCACTGTAATTTGATTACGTCTTAGAATTCATTGTAGTATATGTTCGAAAGTTAGGTAACTATATATAGGTTTTGCCGAATATTTTCAATCGATGGATAGTGTTCATGGCTAAATGGTAATTTTTCAATTGAAACGCTTCCTTTTATGTTGATGCACGATATAATATAGGTTAATGTTAATGGACTTGTTTATCTAGCTAGATAGTCCAAATTTGATGAGTGTTATACTATTAAGAGTTGTATAGGTGCCTAAAGTGATTACGTGGGGTAATATGAGCTATTGATGGTGGTATGATGGAGCTACCTATATACGGTTACTACTTACTACTTAGTAAGGTCGATGATATATGGTTTATGGTTGTTGTGTTATAATAAATGAAAATCCAAAATTTAAAAAGAAAAAAATAAATCAAATGATAGTGTGTCACAAGCTAAAAATAATTTAAAAAAAAAAAAAAAAAAAAAAAAAAACCACCAAAGTATGCAAGCCAAAGCATAAAAAAATAAATCTTAAAACAGACTGAAATCTGCAGTTGAGTAATCACACATGCACGCGGTTATGCTGTTTTCGGTAATATCCTTTTTCTCCATTGTTTTCATATGATGAGTGAACCTATCTATGTATGAGTCTTACGTATGCTTGGATTTTTTATCAACGGAATTTAACTGCTCTGAAATTCTTGTTATTCCTATTTCTATTTCTATTTCTTGTTGGATGTAAACTTGTAATGTCATTTTGTTATTTTGTGTTGAAAGGCCGCAACAATCTTGTATAAAACGGACTGACCAACAAATTTATAGAAGTATGAAATATTATGTATGATTGTTTTGTTGACACTTAAATATGATGGTATACTAGTGAGTTGTTTTACATTGGAAAACAAAGAACTAATAAATCGATCCATAAATTTGAGAGTTATTCCATTTAACATAAATTGGTTTTATGATGGATTATTCAATAGCCTCCACATTTTTGGGTTTTCGAAGACCATTCTTGTTTGATTACAATCCAAATTTAATGCACATAATTTTGTAAAGCAAACAAGGTGGTGTTGGATAGATGCACCAACAATTTTTTTTAACATACGGTGAACTTTCAAACAAGAGTACTTTTCCACATTCGATGATATTAGAGCCCAAGAAATTTCTTAAACAACATCAAGTTGTTTACCACGTCACTTGAACCGCCAACTTTTGTTGGTTGATACCCAATACCCATAGTATTTACTCCTCTTTATGACATAAAAAGTGACCCAAGGCAAAAAAAAAAAAAAAAACAGCTATTGTAACAAAATAAAGCTGCTACAAATTAAAGTCTTCAATTCAACATATCAAATTGGTTTCTCCTAGCTAATAATCAATCTCCTTAATTAGCATAGGAAGAGTAGAGGATGATTGAAATAGAATAACAAAAATTTTGGAAGTTTCTTAGGGTCATTTGATGAGGACATTGCATATATTACATGAAATTAAGTGCATGCAATTCATGAGGACATCAAATCAGATGGATTATCATGTTATGAATAGTTATAACTTCCAACAACCTCAAGCCTTAGCATCACCTATAATATAATATAATATCTATCTCTTTGGATGAGTATAGACCCTTGGTTCAACCTTCAGGTCCTACCAATATTAATCCGTCTGATGCTCACACTTTCACCATCTTTTTTTTTGTCTTTAATAATTAAGGAAATAGCTATAATGGAAAAATGAAATAACTAAAATGTTTTTTTTTTTTCCTCTCTCTCTCTTGACTCTTAGCTTGAGTATTGATGGCCTTAGGGATTAAGTTAAGTGACTAAAGTGGCCTATTTAAATTGTAAATCTTTCTTCATTTCAGCTTCATACATATCTATGTTTGTCGTACATGAATTGTGTAATTTACATTGACATTATTAGTACTGTAAGTGGTTATTGTTTTTCTTTCGATTTCAGGATATCCTGAAATTGATTCCCAATTTCCCATCCTCTCTTGTGGCTTGTGGATCCCACACAATAATAATAATAATAATAATAATAATAATAATAATAATAATAATAATAATAATAATAATAATCATCGAACTTTGTTTTTACATCTTTTTTTTAAAAGGAGATTGGTTGACCACTTTAATGTTGATAAACTATTGATTTCTTGTAACTTTCAAAGTTATTTATTTTAATTTTTTTTGTGACAAATTAATGTCTTGAAAAAAATTGATATCTCACTTTTTATATACCACTTGTATGTCATTGTTTTTTATTACTTAATAATATTAAAGTTTAATTTTGAAATTCAACGGTAGTGAGGCCTTGTTTAAAAATCAGATCAACCAATGAGATTGATTGATACACAAGCACACAATATATGAGACAACAAATTCGAGCTCATATGTCATCCCTTAATAAAAAATTAAATGCTCTGTATATATATGTGTTAGGCTACTTGGATTAAAAAGTATTTTACGATTAATAATTACATGGTCCATCTTTTGGAATCTACTTAGATTTTGAGGTGATTCCTCCTTGGATTATAAAGTTGAAATTCTCTATTGGTAATCAATGCGGTATAATTAAGTTAGTCTTGTATTTGAAACTCCAAAATTTTCACATAATACTCCAAATAATTTTTAACAATTGTAAAAATTATGATATGAATAAAAATAAAATTCATCAGAACTCAATTTTGTATTTAAGAATCAACTCAACTAAAAACTTAAGTCAATTAACTCAACCAAAAGCCTAAGTTTAAGCTAATACTACATAGCTTATATTCTCTACCCAGTTACATATTTCAAGACTACCAACACCATATACACTTCACAAATCAATATTTTGCTATACCAATACTCGTATAAGTTGTATTTTATTATGAAAGGAAAATAAATCTCCCTTTCATACTATCAAATTTGAATTGATGGAAAAAAAATCCAATTAGTCCATTGTAGTAGTACTATATATAAATATAGCAATCAAAGGGATTACCTTCCACTCATTTACTAAGGTATTGTCCAAATCACTATCAAAACCATGGTACATTGTAATTAAATTAAGTTTACAAAGTGTTTGTGTACCAACAAACTCTAATTTAGCTCTTCATACATTATCATTCTTAATGCTTTAGTTTAATTTTGCAACAATTATTGTACGGATGCTACTCTCCCACAACTACAATAGCTCGAACAAATTCATTACATGGAAGGCAGTGCGGATCCGCTTAATGGGGAATGAAATGTGCACATCAAAATTCACTACGACACGAACTACTAATTACTAAAGGTTTTGGTATGTGATACAAGTAGTAAACATAGGCGTATAACTTGATAGGATTAGTTGGAGTTAGGATAAACTAAAAAATTTAATTTATCGGTTTAAGTTTTCTTTTCAATTTTTCTAACTATTGTGTTCTACTTGAAAATTTCGCGTCAATACTGAATTGATTTTGAAGTTTAGATCAAACTTATTGATGGATAGTATTTGGAGTATTAAACATAGAGTTTATTATGGAATTTAATTTGTACGAAGTCAAATTATATTTAAAATTATGCGTTGCTTCCGATTTAGGTTAAAAATTAAGCTTTTTGTTCATGTACAAAGTTTGATGCTAAAAATTCTTTCCACTAATCTTTTTATAGTAAATTCTTATATATATGTGTTGAACCCTATGTGATTTACACTAGTGAGTTGTCCCATATCGGAGAAATAAGAAATGTTGAACTTGTTTATAGGCCTAGGAGTTACTTCTCCTATTGCCAATTGGTTTTAGGATGGAACCTTCTTGGGCTTGTGGATCGGTTTGACTCTTTCCCTCCTTGTTGGGTTACCTAGACTCATTTATCTTTAACATGAAATTTAACAATTAAGTATGTTTTTGGGATGATAATGAAGTAGTATGTTGATGACTTGATGGCATTGCTTAATTTTGAATTGATCACCCCTAAAAGTAGTCGACCGTACCATAAATTCCAAAAAATCGTTAATTAAGGAGTAATATTTCATGAGACCACGTGCTTCTTCAAGTTGCTTTTTTTTTTTATATATTATTATATGCTCCTCAATCCTCATAAAGTCATAATATTATTCCTTAATGTCTCATGTTAATACCAAAGTCAAAAAGAACAATTTAGCGGCTAATAATTCACTAAAAACTCTCTTAAAAAAATTAATAAACCAAAAATTCACTATTTATATTATTTTATTTATTTGAGAGAAGTTCAGTAAAGTTTTTTTTAAATAAATATGGAGTAAAAAATTATATGGTCTAGATATTTTTGGTTGAATAATTTGGCCCATTGGGCTAAGAAATCAATCTCCTTGTTTTCCCGTTATTGTACCAGCCTACCAGGCCCAATGATTTGGCTTGCGAAAGTGATGATACTGGACCGTTAAGTACAGCACAAAAGGTTGATTGAATTTAGAGATAAGATCCTCTCCGATAAAGGCCATAAAGCCCATTAAAGAGTAAAGACAATATGGTTGTAACTTGTAAGGAGGATAAGAAGCAAAATAAGGGTGCATTATCCATATAGTATAAATTACATAAGCAAGTTTTAATAAGTTTGGAGTAGAACCAATCAATTCTAATTCATTTCAATTACGTCTAAACTCGGGTCTATTTGATCAGGTCAGTACTTAAGGATTACATGACATGCTAATATAAATTTGTATGGATTAGTGGTTTTGTGATAAGGAAAAGAATAGGGACAAGTTTTAGCAAGATCAAATACACTCTCAACTACCAAAAAGAAGTAAAGTTATAAAGACATTTTTGATGCACTCAACCAAAGTATTATTAGTGATGTTGCCTCTTAACTAACGAATTAACGATCCACATGACTAATAACTTCACATCATCAACCACTAGTATCATCATTTTCTGCATTTTGCTATCATTATGATTCACTTTAAATGAGATTCCCCCCAAAAGAGAATAAGGGTAAATTCTCCCAATGGTTAATCAAACAACACATTGGCGGATGTCTTTTATGCCTCAATGTATAGTTTACTAATTAAGTGTATGTAGAGTATCATGTATGTCATATTTCATAGGAGAAGAAAAAACCAGTAAATAATGCAATCTTTCGTCTCAGAACAAGTGATGTCCCCTAATTTTAAATGTAAGACGCGAAAAAATAATTGTTGAATTCTCGAGTCCTTTACTCCATGGCATGTAACATTGATATATATATATTAGGGTATGTAGTGTATTTGTTGATCGAATTTCGGTTCCATAGGATGACTTTGGACCAAATTAAAGTAACCCTAAAAATTAAAACTGCTTTACTAAATGGTTGCCTGGTGCGAGCAGCTAGCTCAGTGCAAGGCTGATTCATACACAAATTAATAAAAGGCGTATTGCATGCATGTTATGAATATCATTTTTGCTAGAGTTAAAGCAAAAGTCATTAACTTCTCAACTTTTTGCGCCCAAAAATAAAAGTGATAAAACAAAAGTGTAGGTTTAAAATCATACGATCGATGTTAGTGAGTGAAGAAATTGGAGCTGAGGCAAGCGGTATTTGCTATTTTGCTCCACAAATCACGCATGTTTTATAGGGTTTACTCCCGCTTTTAGAGGGCCCCTCTACCAACTGTGCCTTTGCCCATTTGCCTCCATCATTAAAAACTCTTTAATGTAACATATCTCCTAATTTCAATTAATTAATTATAGAAATAAAAATATCAAAACATACAAATAGCCAATAAAAATATTGCCTGATATATTTGTCTATACTTAGAGATGCTTCAAGATTCTAGTAAAGTACTAACTACTAAGTAGGGGCGAAGGTATGACTATACTTTATGGCCAAGGCCCGAGCCGAAATAGTTGTATGCTTTAAGATGACGGGTGAATAAGATTTCGATTCGTGACCTTGGAGTCATTTTAGCTCTAATATCATGTTAGAAGATTAACTCAACCAAAAGTTTAAATTGATGATTGAGACTTAGAAATAGTTTATATACTTTATTAGACTATCATAAGCCTATCGATCTCACTGGTTCATGATAATTAGATATACCTATTGGCTACAAATCTACATTGATTATAAATGTATAATGTAGATTAAAAACATACTATCGGATCTTTTAATTTGGTTTGAATGTCATTAACTTTTAAACATAGAAATTATGTTACGTAACATGTTTGATTTACATTCATTGTTCTTTTCATCTGTTATCCCTACGATGATAGAATTAATTAGTACTTATAATTTGAGTGATTACTTATTCAATCAATCACTTACGTATTTTTATTTTTTTTCGTTTTTGTTACATTGTATTTAATGAAGTTGAATTATATTTAACTTAAGATCCAAAACAACGTAAACTAAAACAAAATTCCAATAGAAGCGAGAAAACTATAAACATTCAATTCATTCTTTTCTGCATCATTCCAATAGATCTATGATACCCCAAATAAAATGTCCAAGCTTCAAATAAGGAAATGAATATGACCAATTGACCACACTACGTACCAGTCCCAGTCTACCATAGCATATCATTTGTTGATATACTAATAGTCTGTTTATTTCAACTGAAAATAGGAACTAGACTTATTGGAGCTGAGTTGAACCGAACTGAATTTAAGCTAAAGTAAACATACCCTAATACTAGCGTTAAAGAAAAAAAAAAAAAGTGAAAGTGGGTCAGTGGACCCGACCGATTAACCCCAAAAAAATCACCTTTCGCTAAATATCATGATGACCATGATTTATCATCACAATCAATTAAATTCCCTTTTGTCCTTCATTCCTTCCTCTAATCACTCGCTCATTCCACTTCTTTTTCTACTACCATCTCTTATTTACGTATACAACCTCATATCAATAAAATCCGAACATTTTTCCTTACCTCTTTCATTCCCCCTACATTATCACAACACCTTTTTTTTTTTTTTTTTTTTTTTTTTTAAAAAAAAAAGGTACGTAGTTAAATTATAATGGCGGGAAAAGTGGTTGCTGCTGTAGACACCGCAACCCAAACATCAGATTTTGGGTCGGATGATGATGAAGGGTTATACACGGTGCATGAAATGGGCAATGCAAGCCCTAGAGTGATGGTGGATACTTCGCCGCCATTCGGGTCAGTAGAAGAAGCTGTGATTAGGTTTGGTGGGCGTGGGTTTTGGATTCCACAACATATTCTTGCTCTTGATGCTTCTACTGCTACTGATGATCATCCCTCTGTAAGCTTTCCTCTGCTTAAATTAATTCCTTCATCTGAATGTATCTTTAACACCTAAATAATAATTTTTTTTCGACCATATATAATTAGTACATAAACATAGTCGTGTAACATGTTAGTTTATGCGTACCAATAAATGTTTTTTTTTTTTTTTAAATCAATTATAGTTCATTAAAATTTACCTAAGCAAAACTAATAAATTGTCTAAATGTATTAAAGACTGAATTTGACATGATTTATTTTAAATTATTGTTCATCACATAATCACTTTTGTATCAAGGGGTTTTGTCTTTTTGTGTTTATTAATTTATCTTGATTCTTGAAGCCTTTGGAGTAATTAGTTAGTATCGATAGAGTACATAAAATTATTCCATCAGTCTTTTAATCTTTGCAATTTGCATCACATTTCTAGTTTTCTTAATTATATCTCGTAATCGTTGCTCAATTAACAGTCTTTTTACACGATTTCACACATAGTGATCTGACCAAAAATATAATAACCCGGTTGAACTTCATAATATTGTCTTTAATTAGCTTGTCACTCTCGTTGTTTGTTTGCATTTACACAGTAATCATGCATGGTCCAATTTAAGAATATAGGATTTTTTAGGGTAAAACTTTAAAATTAAAAAAAATCATCATATCAAATTATAAGTAGATGAGGAATATGAGTTTGACCTTAACTCCCACATTATCACAGAAAACTTTGCTAAGAACAGGTGTACAAAAGAACCACCTCAAAATGTAGCATTAATTAGTGTTTAAAAGTATGTTCAGTGGTGAACACGTGAATATGTGATACTCATCGATATGGTAGGACAATGCACTATGTAAGGATCATACAAGTACGTATACAACAAAATATTGCAAGTGCTATTACACCACTAATCCTAGCCTTGTCTTTTTACAATCTTAAATTTTGTACACAGAATAATATCCAAAATCTAAGTACATAATCCTGTTTACTTCATGAAGACATTCAGCCTAATTAATAATTTGTTTTGTTAGTCTACTGGACTCTAATATGATAGTTGAAGTCGAAGAATAAATTTTATACTCTATGAAAAGTCAAATTAAATTGTAGTAATAATTAGGAAGAAACAAAATTTTAAATGTGAAACGACAACAAAAATAAAAGGGGATACTTTAATCATATGTGGGAATATGTGTTTACCCTCCCTAAAGGCTAAGGCATTAGTGGACCAAAAACAAAAGCACCAACCAAAGTTGAAGTAGGTAAGGCTATTATGGAACTTTAGAAAACAGGAAATTACATGAAAGTAGTTTTGGTGGTGCACATTTGATTTTTGTCCCATTTTTGTGCAACTTTTTTTTTTTTTTTTTTTAGTTAGATGCTCTAACTAGGAGATGTCACTTCAGTTTCGTTTTTGCAGCTACAATACTTGGGATAAGAAGTTATAATTAGAAACTTTGTATTCATATCATCATATGTGTCGTTGTATACTTGGATGATCGGACTATTTATCTAGTACGTGGTAACTCACGAGCATAAAATTCATGTATTATGTACTGTTCTGAATATTAATTTGAGTTTCAATATTAAGTCATGGAATTTGAATCATGATAGATTTTGTGCATTCATGATATGAATTATGTTCTGAAGTACAATACATAAATTATTGGACATGTACTTTTCAACAAATTGCTATGATATTGCATTTCTTTTGATGGTTTCTCATGTAATGTATGTTTTCTATAACATGTTTTTCGTTACTGATTAATTGTATATTCTGATCCACAGCATAATCTTGAAGATTCGAATGTCCTTAAACTCGATGATCGAGCTGCAGCAATGCTAAAAGATCTGCAAAGGAAAGAACAAGAAACTCATGAAATCTTGAAAGAACTAGAGTTTACTAAAAGACTAGTAGAGGAATTAAAGCAGAAACTTCCACCAGAAACTCCTGAACAATGCACTTCAATTCCTGTCTTAAGTTATGATATGCCAATGTCAACCCCTAACAAAGAGTACGTCAACAAATATCCTATTGATTCCACAAACAAGAATCATGAAGATCATCCTCAACTAAGTAGCGCGTCTTCACTCCCATCATCTGCTGCTGGGCTAATACTGACAGAACTGAAACAGGCAAAACACAACCTGTTTCAGAACACAAACGATCTTGCAGAACTCCGTGCTTCTGTCGAAGCACTCAGCAAGAAAATGGAAGCAGAGAAAGCATCAGTAGAAAAGGCTAGGGAAATGAAAACTGAGCATGCTGCAAACATGAATGGATCAACACTTATTAACCCATTAGCGATCTCAAGAGAGCTTCGTGAACTGAATCACGAGGCAGAACAGTTTATGAAGACAGCAGAAGCAGCAAGATCAGAGGTTCTGAAAGCAATGTCAGATGTTGAGCAGACAAAAACAGGCCTTAAGGTAATAGAAATGAGGTGGGTTGTTGCAAAGAAGCTTGAAGATGCAGCTAAAGCAGCCGAATCACTTGCATTGGCCGAGATTAGAGCTTTATCAAGCAATGAATGCACACAGGAAAAGCCAGGTAGAATAAGTCTATCAGTCGAAGAGTATTCTGCATTGACAGACAAAGCTAAGAAAGCCGAAAATATGTTTAAGAGAAGAGAAATAGACGGTTTTAGGAACTCGTTTCCTACACATCCTAGAAGGGATTCGAGGCTGCTCAATTCAAATGAGTTTGAATATGCAAGAAACGAGTGTAATAAGCCTATTACAAGGCAGACAACAACTTCGATAGGAGACATATTAAGCAGGAAACTTGTGTTGAGGGATGATTTAGAGGTTGGAAGGCATAGACATGAAGAACAAGGAGGCCATGGAGAAGGTGGTGGCAGAGGGAGGCCAAGAGTGTCATTGAATCAAATGCTACGACGACATAGAGGTGAGGAGTCTCCGCCAAAGAGAAGGGAGAAAGAGGGTAATGAAGGAAAGAACAATTTTTTCTCTAAAAGAAAAGGTCTGGGATTTGTGCATATATCACTACCTTTGTCTAAGCAAAGTAAGAATAAGATTACAGCGTTGAATTTTTGGAAAGGCGAAGATGAGTAAAATGGATGATTTCATTTTTAGTTATTGTTCTAAACACATATATATATATTCTTTTTAATGCTTGTTTGTAATGCTGAAGTGTGGTGTTTGCTCACACTAGTTATGCTCATATATGTATGGTGTTGTAAAGGGGTTTGATCTTTTTCTGATTTGTGTATGTCTGTGTTGAATGGATCCGTATATGCCAATACAACATTTGTTGTGTTATATCTTTATGCAAATGACATAATTGTTCTTATCTAGTTCATTTTTCTTGGTTATATATATGTGGTTCTTTAATTTGATGTTATATAATCCAATGAGTTATGAACCTAAGCAATATAATGGTTTATTACAGATGACTGTTAATGCATATATAGTTGCATTTGCTTCTCTCAAATTTTCAGTAGATTGCCATTGAATGAATATGGCATGCATATTGGCATATAGTACTAAAAGCAACCTATTCAAAACACCTTGGTGCACTAAAATAAAGCAATACAAGTATTGGCAAAATGTATGACTGTATATGTTTAGACTTCTAATCCCTTGTCAAATTGATATGTTTTGCTCGTTTCATGCAGGTCCAGCTTCTGATATGCAATATACATCCCAAGAAAACCTATAAGAGATATATCCTAATATGCAATATGTTAAATTTTGTTGAACACTGAACTTGAACAATATGTTAATACATCTTGATAAATTGAGGATGGAGTCATTGGCGACACACTAAATGACTAAAGGTCTATTTTTTTTTTCATCTTCTTTTGGATAATTTGAACCAATCTTTTAATGTTATTTGAAAATAAAGTTTTTTATTTAACGAAAATAAGTTGAAAAGAACCAACACAAAGTGATAAACTATTTAATCCATAACACAAGACAATCTTCAATCTCGTATTACTCCATGACATGTATTGGTAAGTTACTTCATAAACTATTCCATCTCCCCCAAAACATACAATCAAATCAAAGTAGGCATTCAACATTTCTACCCATTGATCATTCAAAAAAAGTGTCAATTTACAATTGGGTATACACATGTCATACCTAATCTATACAATCATCAATTATGAAACTACCCAAATTAGTCCAAGGGTGTCCGTCCAACTACGAAATACTAAAACAGCCCAAATTCTTAAGTGTTGTTTGGTGTTAAGGCTAATAAACCACTTAATGCAGCCCACTCATACCCACACACGTGTGTCTACACTTCTCAAAAAACCAAACACCATTTTTTAAAAAAAACTTTTAAACCTTTTGGCGCATCCACTCCATACTTTTTGCCGGGAAATTTTTTAAAATTTTACCCCCTTCCCAATTTTTATAACCTTGAAAATACAATCATTTTTTTTTTTTTTTTTTTTAATTTTCATAAACAATTTTCAATACCATAACTCCATGTTTCTAAGTTCTAACCCACAAGATAATGCAACCATAAGTCCACAACACCAATTTTATAACAATGGCTATTCGCAAAAGGGTTCGCGCCTTTAACCTCGCCGCGCCTCGCCGCGCCCCGGATGGTAGCGCCTTCATCAAATGGTCTTAATTCTGAAACAATGCCTTTTTTTTTTTGGGTGATTTTTTAAGTACTTTTTTTTAATTTAGATTTTTTTTTATTTTTTTTTGGGTGCAGTGATGAATGTGGAGTTTCGGTTGCAGTAGCATTGATGGATATGCATCAATGTAAATCAAATAGAGATGTTAAGAGATTTAAAGGAGATAATTTGAAGCCTTTAATTCCACAAATTGTTAGCGATTCTGAGCAACCCAGATCATCCTTTGTGTTCTTCATGTACTTTCCCTAATCTCTTTTACTCTTTGTGCAACTTTTCAATTTTGGGTAGTTAGAATTCTAAGAAAAAAACATGTCATTGAATTGAAAATTGAAGCCTAATGATTGTAATTTTGTGTTGGAAAAATTATGTGTTTTAACCGTACAAGTAACATTTTTTGGTTCATGTGGCTGATTCTATTTATGAGACTACTACTTTGATTGATTGATATAAAAAAGTAAAAAACGAATTAAAGTTTGATTTATATTTTTTCCGATTTGTGGTGGTTTTTTTTTTTTCAGGGAAAGTTATTCAAAAACTTGCAAAGGAAAAACTTTGGTTGAGATTAATAGAGAAGCTATTGAGAAATGGAGAAGTATGACATATCAGGTAAATTCATTTAATTACCCTTTTGAATGTCAAAAACTAGGATATGCTCCTATATACGGAGTAGTAAATTAGTATGATTTTCCTGTCAAAAAGAAAAAAATTAGTATGATTTTTTTTTCTCTTTTATATGTTTTTATTTTTATTTTATGGACGACTAAAGTTTTCACAATTTCGAATGTACAGGAGAAGTGTCCATATTTTGAGCAGGCTCAAAAGGTGGATAAAGCTTATTCGAAATTGCTATACAGAGAAGAGCTTGATCACCACTTTCAAGTGAGTTTTCGGAACCAATGATTTTTTTTTTTTTTTTGAAACACCAAGAAATACTCAAGAGTCAAGTATTTTTTTGGGGGGAAAATGATGTATTTTTGATACTGTAAAACACAAAGAATTTTTATTAGATTTATGAGACAGAACATTTATGTAAGTTGGTTTTAAGAAGAAATTTTGGTTACATGGCTGTTGATTTTAGAAGTATGTAGTCTAAGCTAGAGCATGATGACTAATTGGGTATTAGTCTAATTCCATTGTTTCGATTCATTAATCACATTACTTAATTGCATTTTAGGACGGAGAGAGTATGATTCTCCATAGTATGGTTGAAATATGAGATCTTCTGTTGGTGCAAAGGTTCATCTTTGCGCGCATATGAGTTTAGGATAGAAATCATATTGGTTTCACTGATGTAATCACATTAAATGTACTAACCAAAAAAAAGTCTATGATAGATATTCTTTCCATTCTTAGTTAACTTTGAAGCCATTGAATTTCACTTATAAGCACAATCAGTCTCAAAACATCATGATATATGCAGAAAATAGATGATGAAGCAGATTCAGCAAAGTCTACGAAAGGTTATGAGGTTTGCTTGCTTTTATCTACTTGGATTGCATTTATTCAAGTACTTCTCAATCTTTGTTGGTTCTTATATCCTACATGATCTTATGACATCAGATTTACGGCTACTATGATGACTCAGAGGATTCTGAATGTGATGAACTCTGCTAGCGAATGCAGCCTCTCACTCGAAGTTGTTCTGATTCAAGCTTGTGATGTTAAGGCTGCTGTTGATTTCCGAGGCAAGTCATTTTGGCTAATGTATAGACTAGAATTTGATGTACAGGATTTGATGTCTATAAGTTTTCCGGGCTATTGAGTATTGATCTAACAATGCTTTAGTACTAATTAGTAGTAGTAGTATTTTTGTTGTGGGTAAATTTTGCTACAATATTTGCCTTCTGAGGCATTGCACCCACTGTAATTTTTTGCCAAGAGCTCTAATTTTAACTCAATGCTATCCGCGTATCTGGCTTATTTCGAAAACTCTATTTGTAATGCCTGTCAATGGAGTATCAGGATTCAACTCACTTTGCAAGATCGCGTTACTGAAAATATGTTCATGAAGCTTGGTGCATTAATATGGTTGAGCTGAATGAAATGATCTCTTAAGTTTTTTTTTTTCATGTTTAGTGCACACAAGTGATGCTAAATTGCATACCAACCAACTTATCTAGTTTCAGAACACATAAATGATAAATCCTCACAAGTTACAAGTTATAATTATTAAGATAGTATACCATCAATATTATTGCCTAATTATTAAAATTGAGGGCTAGTGTACGATAAGTTATAAGTTTAACTGTATAAATCTCTTATCTCTATTTATAACTTGTACATAATGCCTTTTTGGCTCTTTTGCACTAAAAAATGTTTTAATATGTAACAATAAGACTAATTCAAACTGATAATAATAAATTCAAATAAATCATTGATGCCTTTGATGGTGTCTATGTTGGTTTCTCAAGCAGCAAGTGCTAAAGGAAATTGGAAAATCCTTCTTACCATGAGTTGTGAGATGCTCACAAAGTCACAAGTGACTCAAAATCTATGTAGCATGGATACTTTTAATTCGGTAGCCGTCTCCGAACCCGATTCATCCTCGTATTGGGGACGATTTTGGGTAGCTGTCCCTGAACCCGATATTTTCCCGTAGTGGGGACGATTTTCGATTTTTCATGTTATAATTGGCCGTACCTATTAACAACGTTTTTTTAGATTAGCCATTTTCAGTATCCGTATTCGTTTTCGACCATATTCCCAACTTCGTGCAACCTAGCTCAATACTAAAGAAACTTACAATTTTCCCATGTGAAATTGTGAGTATTATAATATTTGGAAGCATTTATTCTAAACTCACATTGTCGCTCAATCATATCCCCAAATATAATAATGTAAAAGAAGAATAAGGTTTCTACATATATACCACAGAAACAATCATGATGGATATGAAATTCGATCACTAGTTTTTGTAATACTTTTAACCAATCAAATTAGTTGACAGGACGATTATAATTTATAAAAGTAAATGATTTGTTATGCTTTTTTGTGATCATACTTTTAGGAAACAAAAATAGAAAATATATTTTATTTATTTTTACAGACAATGGATAATTTTCGTTTGAAACAAGATTAATGTGCCATCTATTTTCAAATTGGTCCAACAAATAACAATCCAAAAAAAAAGCCCAAACAAGCCCAAAATTGTAAATATCATCTTGCCATTTATATCTGTTACGAGAAATTCATCTAATCATTTTTATATTAGCGGAAAACTAGGGAACCTACAACAAAAAAAGGATATACTTGCAGCAAAATAAAAAGAGAGAAAAATAAATAAAAATTAAATAGCCCTAAAAAAAAATATAAATAAAATCAACATTAAACTCTAAAATTGTTATTGAGTTCAGAAATTTATAGACTATGGAATGCTGCAACATTATCAGAAGTTCTGCTTTACTTCCCAAAAGTCCTTCTCTTTCTTCTGCTATTTCTGACTCTCAATTTCTCACCAAACTCAAATTACCGGTAAAAATTCAATCTTTATTTAATTTTTTATTCAAAAAATGAATCTTTTTCTTTAATTTTACTCTTTTAATTTGTTTAATTTTGTGGGTTTTTTATTAATTGATTTGAAAAGCAGAGATTAAAGCGCCAAAACCCAATTAAACAACGGTTGTTAATCAGAAATGCTTGTGGTTTTGACCCCAATGAGCTTCCTTTTCTCCCTGGAAAACAATTTATGGAAGAGGTAAATAGTTTTTTTGTTTTGGGTTTTTTGTTTTATATGATGATTTTATGAAATTAGGTTAAAATTATTTGTGGGGTTTTGTTGAAAGTTGGAAATTTTGAGTCTTTTGTAGGTTATTTGTGTAATTTGCACAAAAGGGGTTTTTGGGTTTATGAAAGTTTTAATCTTTTGGTACTTTTTGATTGGTTTTGTTGTAATTGTTGCTTAATTTTCATATAATTGTATATGAATGTAAGTATCTTGTTTATTTGGATGATTTGAAGCATTAATTTGGTGTTTTTTCAATTTTCAGACTGTTGGAGCTGAATATGGAGAGGGTTTTGAGACTTTTAGACCTGATGGTCCCTTAAAAGTTGATGTGGTAAGTAATTTTACACACTTTATATTATTATTTTTGGGATCAATGTAAATATGTAATGAAATTATGGTGTTAGGAACTATAATCAATAATATCACATTGCTAAAGAGTGTATGAAATTTATGGATGGTGTTTACGTATGTAAATTAGTGTTACTTGATGAAATTGGATTTGATTCAAAACAAAAGAAGTTTACACATGAGCTATTTGGCGTACATAGGCACCATTTACAATGTAATATTGGACCTTTGGTATTGGTTGTTGGATAAGGATGTTAATGGGTGGTTTATTTTGTTGGATTTTCTTTCTCGGAGACATGTAAATTGCTCGTATTTTGATAGGATTTTTTGAATGACCGGTTGCAAGAAGGGTTTCTCCAACGGATACGATACGCCATGAAACCTGATGAAGCATTTGGACTTGTTTTTTCATGGGATAATGTTGTGGTAATGTCCCGCTTTTCTTTTACAATTGCTTTTTTGTACACTTAGGGCGTGTTTGGTAAGTAACACTAATGGGTGTAATGGACTAATGGGATGGATTTTCTTTTTTAATTACTTAAGTAATACAAAATGAGTAAATGGTGGGTATGATCCAATGCCCATAATTGCTAACCTAGCCCCAAGCATACATATATCTATTCCTTCTTTAATTTTCATATTATTCATTATTATTATTCAAAAGAGTGGTATTGGGTGGTAATGGAAATTCAAGTAGGAAACTAAATGGTTAGGGATGGGGTTGCAATTTAAGGACATTGTCGTCCTTTTCTTGTAAAAATGAATTTGAATCCATTCTCATCACTAATATTTGACTAATTACCAAATGAACCGTTATAGTCTTATACTCTTATGTATTCCTCCTCTATAGGAATGTATTTCCCTTTTTGTCTGTAACGGAAACATCCTTGAAGGGATAATACCGTTGGTTTACTTATAAATATGCTTGCATTAATTGTGATCCGAGAATACGGGATTACAGAGTGATTGGTTTCTTTTTATAAATTGGATTCTTGTTTGCTTCTCAAAAAGTATCTCGAGTTTCGGCAACTTGATCTTGTTCATGACTACTTCTTCCTCAGACCCTCCTATATGATGCCCCTATTTTGTTTGTAGAAGTATAGTATTGAAAGAAGGACCTCATGTTTGTCTATATTTGCATTAACTCGAGGGTCAGGGCAGTTTATTGTTGAACTTCCGAGAGAATCTTGTGCTCTATACACAAGCCTATATAAGCTAGACATTTGTGAATTATTTTGCAGTTTGATTGCTCTTATTTCAATTTATAAAACGATAGCTGATGACTTATGTTACGGACTGATAGCATTATCTATAAATCTATAATTGTTGGAATGAAGTTATGCAAAACTGATACTCCCGTGTGATAGATACAATTCTCTGTTTAACCTATATTGTTTTCTAACTTTCTACTTGCTATAAATTTTACATTAATTCTTTACTGTTCAGGCAGACACCCGAGCATTGAAGTTGGACGCTTGGAAACAGCTTGCCTCTGAGGAGGGTATGTACGCACCTTTTAAAATGAAATTTCACATTTGGCTGATTGATAATAAGTCAAGTTGAAAGCAACTCATTAAAATGGAATCAAGTGCACATAAAAAAGCTTAGCTATGCTAGTAATAATAGAGAGTAACCACTATGCAGAAGAGTAAACACAAATCTAAGATGAATATTTCTCAAAATATCATTTTAACCTAAACAAAGGGTTTATTTTTCAAGCTAGCTATATGACCCTATACCCCGCTTGCACGTCAAAGACATGTGCTTCTTGCTCATAGGAATTAAGTTGCATGGTAATACAGACTTTAACTTCTACTTGCCAAGAATGTTAAATTTTTAACAAACGTGTCTAGGCTATATCCATAGACCACTAGGCCCTGTCATGGGCATCATTTGATGGGATTATAATTGTATTCTTTACTTTTCATTCTTTTTTCACCCCTCTCTTTAAGGTAAAGAAAGAACAATGCTTGTTTCACTGGATGTTTAGATAATTTTATCTACTTCAAGTGCGCTGTCAGCTGCTTTTGCTATTCTGAATTTGATTTATTCCCCTAATTCCCTGTGATATTTTTTCCTGTTAACAGGAAAAGAAATTCCAGAGGATGTTGGTACTCATAGAATGATGCTGTCTACTGGTCCTGATCATGTGCTCAATAAGGTTTGTGAACTACCATGGATGAATTTTTCGATGTAGAATGCATAGTCGTTATAAGCTTAGAAATGTATAACCTTTGACAATGTAATGTTTTAGAAACATTATGACGTTTGTATGCAAAAAGGCTGTCTTCAAAGTCCGAATAAGACCAGCACTTAATGTCTCACTCTGAGCCACATCCACATCCTTCCCATAAATGCTCACAAAAAGATCTTTGCAGCATATTATTAGGAGGGTTTATTAAGGAAAATATTGCATGCTTTTGGGTTTTAGTGGCATTTCAATTTTGTGAATGAGCCCAATGAGGCATTAAGTGCTGTAATTTTCATGGTAGCAGACTAGCAGTGAGTAGGTTTATTATTTGGCTAGCAAGAGTTGAAATTATAGTCGGAGTTTTATCTGACTAGAGTATCTACCTATTATCACTGGATTGGGTTCACACTTTACACCATTCATTTCATATGTTTACTCGCTCAGGATTGGACAAGGAAGTGATTGTTCACTTCTTCTTGTAGTGTTTTCTTGGTTTACTAATATTCTCAAACCCTTTCAGATTTTGGAGTGGAAGATATCAGAAGCTGATGCTGATTTGTTAAAGATGCGGCTTTCACAATTGTATTATGAAAATCTTCTTAAGGTAATTCTTTTTTGTATATGTTTCGAGGCACTCTGCTCTAGTAAGTAAATCAGTAGATGCTCATAATTGACCTTTTTTTCAGCTTGATAAGCCTTTAGAAGGCATGAAAGACTGGCTTGAGGCAGTTTCAACTGCTCGTATACCTTGTGCAGTAGTTTCAAGTCTTGATAGAAGAACCATGTTTGAAGCTTTGGAAAGGATGGGGATCAAGAATTACTTTCAGGTACCTGGCTCTATTAATTGTTATTTTGTACAGAAGCTGTGAAAAGCAGCAATATGTGATGTTTTTAGTGTACTTTGTGATTATGTAATGTCTGAGAAATCGATTTCTCTTTTCATCATACACCCCTTGTAGCATTTTTCGTGCAATACTTTTCAAGCCGCTGTACTTCAGTCATCTAAACAGCTTTCTAACTGTCTTTTTTGGCTTCACAGGCCATTGTGAGTGAAGAAGATGGCATGGACGCCATTGCCCATAGATTTCTTTCTGCGGCTGTGAAGGTTGGATTCTCTGTATTATTATCATATCCTTGCCTTCTTTTGTTAATTATTACACTTGAAATTTTGGCTTTTATTGTGTTTCGCCGGATCAAAGTATCCAATTTCTGTGATTCAATCCTGCTTATTATGGTTTGACTGCAGTTGGATAGGAAACCATCGAAGTGCGTGGTCTTTGAGGATGACCCAAAAGGTGTGACCGCCGCTCATAATTGTACAATGATGGCTGTAGCTCTTATTGGTGCTCACCCAGCGTAAGTATCAGGAAAACTAATTTACAATCTCAAATTGATTGCTGCATTTATCGTTTTACAGGCTGTGCTTAAGTTTATCGTTTTGGATGATTAGTTATCATACAAGAATGATACTGTTACTGTATTTGGTTTATATTTAACTTTTAAGCAGATGATAGGCGTAGATATGACTGTGTTGCTTTCAGGTATGACTTGGTGCAGGCTGATCTTGCAGTAGCCAGCTTCAGCGAGCTATCAGTTATAAATCTTCGAAGATTATTTGCACACAGGGGTTCTAACTTCATGGATTTGCAGAAGCAAGTTACCAAGAAAAGTCCCCCAAAGCGGAGGCTTACTACTGATACAATTTTTTGATTAATGACTCACTAATCGCATTCCGTTCAATCTTCTGTAATAGTTTAAGATAGGAGAATCTCTTTCCATCTGTCTTGCTTTCAAGATTTATGTAGCAGAATTCCTGTATATACTCTGGAATTCAATGTACATTACAAGTTTTAGTTATTAAGTCTCATTTAGTGAACTCTCTCTCTATACGGCTATGATTTTCTCCGTTGGCTTTAAGTTCAGACTTTGCAAAGTTTTTTCACTAAAAGAGGTGTAGAAATAGAACAAGTTATTTGGCAAAAGATGGAATCGACTTGAAAATCACCTGAAAACGGCATATAACCTGAAAATCACTCCATAACTGATGTTTCTAAACTCGAAATTGCGGTAGTATACCTGTTTGTGTCCATGACTTGCCTTAAATTTTCTAGGGTTTAGAATAACTAACTCTATTGAAGGTGAAATTTTTTGTGAATTTCTGGCCATTTGGGACTTGGGGAGTATGTGCAATGTACATACAGTGGGCCAAGTGGTGATAGTGCTGTTTCTGTGATGTGGTGTAGTCTAGAGCAGTATAGTTTGATCAAAGTGTTTTTGCTACCTCCAATGAAAACATTCTAACTGGATAAGATGAGATACGCTCTCATCACAGATAACTCGAGCTAAGTAACTTATGTTCACGGCACCAATTACCATTTATACTGCCACAACAACCAACTTCAACATTGCCCTAAGAGGGTAAAGAAGCTAAGACCAATGGTTCAACCTTCAAATTGTTTGATCTTCAAAGACGATGATTAGATTAGAACCTGCCGTCTTTCAAAATGGAAAAATTAGAAGACCGTGTTTAATTCATGATAATTTGGTTCAAATCCGCATGATTTGGCACAATTTCCTAATGACAATTTTGTTATACACTTTTTAAGTACCTTGTTAGATACCACCGATGGTATAGTGTACAAGCTTCTCACTCTTTACAATTCAAAAGATACTTAATTATATATACAAAATACTTTGATATAATTTATGTTTCGACATTTGCTTGGTTATAAACTTAAAGGTAACTTGAAAATGTGATTTGCTTCACCAAAAGTTTTAAAAATCATTTTTTTTAACTAATTTATGCTTTTGTAACAAGACATCAATGACCCACATTCTTTCACGGGTTCGGGCTCCCACCCACCAAACCAAAACAAAATGATAAAAACATCATCTTATCTCTCAGGATTTGGTAATAAAACCAGGAATTTCCACCTTTTTCCCTCTCCAAATTCTCCCAACTCAACAAGGGAGACTTTCCCATGAACTAAAAGCTTTAAAACCCATAAAATTCCCGCAAAAATTTATCATAAAAATTCAGAAAAAAAATAAAAATGTCTTGCATTTATGGTGGAAGTTGTTCTGTATCTTCCATCTCTACTCATTCTATCTCTCAATCAAAGCTTTCATCTTTATCAAGTTCTAGACCTTCTTCAATCCAATGCTCTGCTGGAGGTACTTTCTTTCATCCCTCATTTCAATTAAAGTTTCCATTTTTAACATGATTTTGGCATTAAAAGCAAATGGGTATACTTGTAATTTGATTATGGTTCAAATTTTCAATGAAAGGTGGAATTTTTGATTGTGAATTTAATAAAGTTTCAATTTTTAACATAATTTTGGCATTAATTTCATATGGGTGTATTTGTAATTTGTTTGTGCTTATATTGGGTTAATTATGGTTCTAATTTAAAACGAAAGATCAAATTTTTGATTGTGAATTGTGTGTGATTAAATGTGTTGAATTATGATGGCATTATTCGATTGGTTAATTCATTGATTGTTAAATGAATTATATAGGGTTAGTAGCAGAAACAAAGGGAGTAAGTACAGCTGAACCTCTTTTGATTGATACTATAAAGGGGTTGGAGGTTGAAAGACCCCCAGTTTGGCTTATGAGGCAAGCTGGAAGATACATGAAGGCAGGTTAATCATAATTCCCTCTTTATTTATTTATTTTTTGTTTTTAAAACCATTGTTTTTATTGGATTGAATCTGGGATTTTGTTCATCTTATTTGGTAAAATATGTATTGGATCTGAGAATGTTGTTTTTGAGTACATTGTGAAAAACTACTCAAAATGTTGTAGCTTTACTGGTTTTTTATGTCTTGAAAATTGCTGCCCAATGGTCCATGTGTTGTATATACATGGGTGTATATTTAACTTGGTGCTAGGGAGCGGTGAGTGGTGACAATCGATCCCAAAATCACTTACAACTGGGAAGGGAAGCTTCAACCAACTGAGCTATCCCTCACTCTATGCGATTCTATATAATGAGTTAGGATAAGGTTGTAATTATGAATTTTCATGTTTGGGTTTTATGTCTTCTAGTTGAGTAGGAACGGCAAACCTATGGCGTTGGCTGAATTTGTAGAGCATGTAATGTGACATTTGTACTGCTAATGCTAACATGAGACACATCTATTAAGGGCTTGACTTGGAGGTTGGATGAACAAAGATGTGTATGACTTATTGATTGTTCAACACGTAATCGATAGGTAGAGTGGCTAGATCTACAACATATTAGATGCTATTGTTTTTAATGATAAATTGATAAGCCGTCAATGCTGAGGGTATGATGCTGTCGAAAACATGTTGACCCTGACCAATTCATCTCAGAGCTGCTTTTCTCATTTCGATAGTTGTGGTTTGCTGCTGGAAGAACTGACATTATCAATTCTAGGTCTTGATTATTTTGATGTCAGTTATATTCCTTGGAAGAACTAGTTTTCTTTCCTGCACAAATTTTGATCCATATACCCGTTGTCATGGACCTCATACGTGGTTCTGACTTCTTGCTGAAAAAAGAAATGTTTTTTAAAATTTTGGCTGTTCAAAGACTATCTATGTCCTTAAAAGAACTGCACAATAACTCTGGAAGACTAATCTATTTAGTCCGTTTGAGTTATTTGTTTCATTCCATCTGAAGCTTAGAAAATGTCATGTTATGTGCTTTGCCGTGTACTCTTATGCTTGCCTGATGCATGACTAGGTTTCCTTTTTTAATTTGTGTTTTCAGAGTTACATGAAACTATGTGAGAAGTATCCTTCATTTCGTCAAAGATCAGAAAACGTGGATCTTGTTGTAGAGATATCATTGCAACCATGGAAAGTTTTTGAACCGGATGGAGTAAGTTCCTGCTGTACTGGTCCTCATCTAAGCCTCTTCTTTACCACTGATGTCTTGGTCTAGTGGTTAAGATGGTCACATGCTCAACACCCCCCCTTCCCCTCCTCTTTGCCATTGAGCCTCTTTCTTTCTAAAACCTCAATATCCTGACTTGTTTTTGCTTGTATTGAAATGACGAATATGTCGTGTTGATAGGTTATATTATTTTCGGACATTTTGACTCCACTCGCTGGAATGAACATTCCATTTGACATTGTGAAAGGGAAGGGTCCGCTCATATTTGATCCTCTAAGCACGCAAAGTGATGTTGATAAGGTTACAGAGTTTGATCCTGTGGAGTCAGTTCCATATGTTGGGGAAGCCTTGACAATTTTGCGGAAGGAGGTACTGCATATATCTTAATGCTCCCTTTTTGTATTTGCTCTGTTTATCCAGTGTTTCTCCAATGCATTTCATTCTTGTCCTTATAAGTTTTCATGGGCACCGTAAGCTAGAAAAAAGAAAATCATTCTGAATATTGTCCTCTATATTCTATGGATGAATTTCTTGTATAGATAAAAGCATGCATCTTTTATTTTCTGTCAACAATGTGACATTTATTTATGCTTTGTAATATAAATGAGTTTTTAAGTCTTTGTGGTCTAATGTAAAATTTCTCTTGGAAGCTTATATCCTGACTCTTGAAACCGTAACTTATGAGATTTCTTAGGTGCTATGTGGCAGACTTACTGCATCTGTCTCCTGTTTGTTGTAAGTGTGCCTTCGGCTGTCAAAGGTATTGAGTGATATTAATGTGTTTTGTGTCTATTCTGGGTCTAATCTACTATCTTTTTTTGCTCTTCACCCCCTGGTTTGGAAATACTTTTCGCTGTAAATTGTACTAGCAATGTAACAATCTTACGACTCTAATCTAGATAACAAAGTGGTAATCTGAAACTACAATGTCGTAACTTTGTAAGCTACCCTTCTTCACCCCCACCCTGCTTGTGGGGTTCAAAAAGCCTTGTGATATACTGATTTGCATGCTCTTATGGCGAGTAAGTTTTTATTACCTGGAAATTCAACTTGGTAATGCGGAACCCTTTAACTTGCAGGTGAAATCTACATTGATTATCATGAGAAATAACTTGTACAGTGTTTGGAGCTTCTAGAACTAATTTAGAAAGGCATTTAGTTTCTGACTTTCAATTATTTAGTGAAGTATTGATGAGTATTAAAATTAATCTGCGTGGCTTAGAAGTGCAATAAAAGTTGAAATGCTCTATATACACCGTGGAATGAATTCACACGTATTTCGAAATATTCATCCTGCAAGCTCTCTTCCTCAGGTGGACAACAAGGCTGCTGTTCTCGGTTTTGTTGGGGCCCCTTTTACCCTAGCATCATATGTTGTTGAAGGTGGTTCATCTAAGCACTTCAGCAAAATTAAGAGACTTGCTTTCTCAGAACCCAAGGTAATCTTAGGCTTTGTTATTTTTTCTCAGGGGGAAAAAAGATTAAAAATAGGCTTGATAAGTTCATGACGAGGTTCAGATAAGTTAAAATAATTTGAATAAAACACACCCTTAATGTGCTTCCAAAATTCAGCCGGTACATGTAAACTGTGCCGAAGCCATAAAACTTGTTTAGCGTGACCATCTATATGTTGCTACTACAGGTTTTGCATGCTCTTCTTCAAAAATTCGCAACTTCAATGGCAAGTTATATTAAGTACCAAGCTGATAATGGTGCACAAGCAGTTCAGATCTTCGACTCTTGGGCAACTGAGCTCAGCCCTGTAGATTTTGAAGAGTTCAGTTTACCATACTTGAAGCAGATAGTTGACTCAGTGAAGCAGACTCATCCAAATTTGCCTCTCATACTCTATGCTAGTGGCTCTGGTGGTTTGCTAGAGAGGCTGCCTCTGACAGGTGTTGACGTGGTGAGCTTGGATTGGACGGTTGACATGGCAGAAGGCAGGAAGCGACTAGGATCAGACGTTGTAGTGCAGGGCAATGTTGATCCTGGCGTGCTATTTGGTTCAAAAGAATTCATAACAAGTCGGATAATGGATACTGTGAACAAAGCCGGGAAAGGGAAACACATTTTAAATCTTGGTCATGGGATTGTTGTTGGTACACCGGAAGAGAATGTCGCTCATTTCTTTGAGGTTGCAAAGGGTATTAGATACTAATCTCGGATTATTCTTTCTACCCACTGTGTTGAGCAAGTATATGATTACCTACTGAGTTGTGTATTTTTCACTGTGGTTCAATAACAGAAGTTGAATGATTTTTGACACTCATAGCTCCTCTGGCCTAATATCAGCAAAATTTTAATGCACTGTCAGTTGGGCTTTGTAATGATGAATCTTTCTGTTCGTTGTTGCATTTTTGCATGTTTCTGATGTTCTGTCACACTCTTGACTCATTGGGCCAAGCCCAGTCGATTTGGGGTGATGAAAAGACCGTGAATATTTTGCTGCAGCCCAGCCCAAAAAAATAGCTTCCTTCCAAAAACAGAAATATTTGGCCAAAGAACAAATTGTGAAAAAGATGCAATGTCACATTATTTATTGTGACGATCGAATAATTCATACATACTACGTATATATTTTTTGAGAGCAATCAAATAATTCATATAGATCTGACAACATTTACCTTTGCAATGAGTCTGTATTTTTAAAATATCTCGCTTTCATTACACTTGTAACGTTTTTTTCTTTTGTGGAATCATTTCACACGAGAATCGATTCTAGATAATATTAGCGGTATAGCGTACTATCCTAAGATTAAAAAAAAAATTGTTATCTTTATTTATAGTCTTATTGGGTGACTTACGACATGTAATGTATTGTTGAATAAAAGATTAAAAGTTATATTCACAAGAAAGAGATATTTTATCAATCAGTCAATAAAACTAGAGAAAAATATCATAAATATGTCATTTTCTTTAACTTACATTTGTGTAAGATATTTGTTGAACTTGGTATAACTTTATTATAATGCTTAAGCTGATGGGAGATGTCACCATTCACCATGAAAAAAAGTAGACACTAAAATGATGAACAAATAATCCATGCCATCTCAACCGTTAAGGTGGTCGTTGCTTTCCTTTGTCTTTATCTCACCCTCCCCTGAATTTTTTACCTTTTATTTCGATTCAAACAAGGCAAGCTGTCCAATATTAATCACACATGTGATGGTAATTGGTAAACACCAAATTATATCATCAAGTTTCATTTAAATATCATAGAATTTCTTAAAAGAAAATAATACCACTTCATTGACTTCATAACTCAAACAAATATTGATGCATCTAATTTAACTTTAAGCAAACCCAAGCTACTATAATAAAAGCATACTTTTAATTACATATATACGTATAAACTTTGATTAACTTTAATTATAATGGTACCGGCTAGATAAGTAAATGAATCCTATCATATCAGAATCTCACGATTTGAGGCAATTATATTCAATTAGCCCTTCAAGTTAAACCATTGAAAAGAATATTTATAAAAATCCTTGAATCTCTATCCAATATCGTAAATTTAAAATCGGTCAGGCAATAATACATGTAATAAGACGAGAATACTCCCAATAAACGAAGCAACATTGGTAGGGTATGTTGTACGTATACTTGAGTTTAGGTCCATTATTGAGGATTGAGAAGCATGGGCAAATCCACTAGAAGCAGGCAAATTCCAACGACTATGATGGCTCGGTGGCTCCTCTCCACTCCACTCCAATATCATTAACATGATGCATGACTTCTTCTCCCAAAGATGATGACTTAATCAATTAAGTATTATAAGTATTTACGGAATAGACGATCTTAAATCAAAATCATTCACTCTCAATAGACCCCTAGAATTATTTATTTTATTTTGTATTATTTTATTTCCTACAAAAAAAAAACATGGTTTAAGTTTCATTTCATGCCTTAATCAATGTTCTGTTGAGCTAATCACTATTACTGATTAAAAATTCTTATGTATAGTCTTAATCAATATAATTTTGAGCTAATCACTATTATTGGTTGATAGTTATGCACTCAATTGATTATTTAGAATTTTAGATGGTTTCAAATAAGCAAAATATAGCGTGTTATTACACAAATACCACTAGAGGTACTTTTTTACTATGTATTTCTAAGGAGAAAAATCAGTCTAATTTGAGATCAAAATTTCCCATATGATCACAATTGCTTAGTGGAAATCGAATTAACACAATAATAACGTCCTTGATAGCAAGTATGAAAAATGTGTCAATAGAACATATGCAAACAAGTATATATCATTATAGCCTTTCATGTACTTACTACACCATTGATGTGTCTTCTAAAAACAAGGTGGAGAAAAATTTATGGACTTCCCAAAACGTACTCTCATAATTAATTTAACATGAAATTCGTGTTTTATATTGTTTGAGGGTCTACACAAAAGAAAATCCACTAGAGGACACTATATTTGTTCAAACCTCTTGCATCATTTTAGGAACCCAAGTTAGGTGTAAGAATTGATCGGAGCTTGGGCAGTGGGCACATCCTAAGGACATATAGTATTCCTTAATAATTTTCTAATTTTACTTATTTGATACTTCAACGCCCCCCCCCCCCCAAAATAAAAAAATAAAATAAATAATAATAATTCAAAGGAAAGTTATTAATTTTAATGGCCAAATTCTCTCAAAATAATAATAATAATAATAATAATAATAATAATGGTCAAATAATGAGCAACGCTATCAAAGTTCACAATGGTCTTTTGTATTCAACTATATAGTATAATGGATTGAAAAATATCATATAAGCGGTTAAAACGGGTAGTGAGGCACTAATATAATATTGGGTGGCATTTCGATTATGTCACATAGATGAACAAGTTAGCGAGGGATTGTTCAATTGTTAGAAGTTTCCCATGATTTGATTATGTCGGAAAAAAAATCATCTCCATACCCTATCTTCTTATTTTGGTCATTCGGATTTACTACTCAAAGGTGGAAGAGACCGATAGCATGCATCAAGATTCAAGAGGTTCACAAGACTAACGTTATGAACTTTAAAAGTTGAGAGGTTAGTAGGTTACGCACAAATGTACAACAAAACTACAAAAGTGTGTTATTACCTACAATTGTACGTTACAAATTACAACTCATCACAAATGAAAATAATAAGCTACTACCACAATTCATAACCAAAGTACACACCAATCTCTCAACTAAAAGTGTGAAACCAATAAAAATTAAAGAGATATTTCATATATTTGTATATAAAGTATAACTGTATAACCGCAATTGCAGCAAATGAATAACAAACTTTGCAGAAATGTAGGCAAGTAGACTATTAGCAAAACAAAGGGCGGTTCATAAAAAGGGCGGTTCAAACGGAAATAACGTTTTCCAACAAAACTCAGTAACTAATATGTTATTATGTGACAGACTTCACAGTAGTGTTACAGATGATTAAAGTGTTTTATATATAATACTTGTTTTACACTGCTCACATGATTTTTCTAATAACCCCCACATTCAGGGAAATACGCACTTTTTTTTATTATTATTTTTTTTATTCTAAAATAACCCTTTTATTGTTTCAACACAAATTTATTTTTTAGAAAAATTATTTTTTAAAATTTGTTTTCATGTGATTCTACTTTATATCTTCGTGATGCAATCAAGAAGAATAATAGCCTAAAAATAATAGAGGCAGTTGTTTTATTAATCCTCTAAAAAGTTTGTATTCATCTGCTTGAAGATTAGCTGATTAGGTTCTGCCATGGGATACTATTGTCGTCCAATTTGATACTTGTTTTTGTCACAAGTACTTCTTGCTTATTATTTGTTATGTTGCATCAATTTCATTCATTATCCTAACTTAATTACAACTCCATATCTTTTTTAGTCAATCAAGATACTTCGTACATTGATGCTAAAAGAAGTTTAAAAAAATTATGTAGTTTATGAATTCATGACCTAGTTATGTCACAGATTTAACTAGATAAAGTAGCGATAATATTCTGAACTATTCATGACTGCTCTTTGTATTTGTTAAACTTGATTTTATGAGTTATTACAATACATTTAATTTCAACAAACCTATACTACCTATTAATCTAATATAGTTATCATCACTATAATAAGATGCATGTATACAAAAGTAAATGAGTTTAATTAGCCTATCCTTGTGAAAATGTAAAATTAAATGTAACTTAATGTCAAAGGATGTTGTGACATTCATATCAGGAATCGTATTGAGAAATACTTGTTAGCAACAAGGAATATATATATGATAAAGATGATCAAATTCTAAATGAAACTAAAATCTTTTGATTTGTTTCAAAATGATTAGATTAATTAATTAAATTTGATTCACTTAATTGCAAACCTAAGTACAAATGAATCTATGATTGCAAAGTCGACAAGCAAGGCAAGTTAATATAGTATGATTTGTGGTTGAATTAGGCCAAAATTGACCTTACAAACTCCAATACGATCCTAAAATAATAAGTATGTAATGCAATAATAGCTAGCTAATGCAAATGTCGTCAACAATAACTGCACTATTTTTAGTAATTAGGTTTTAAACATATTATCACAACCTTGCGTTGTATAATTACCATTGAAATTCGTAATCAACTTTCATTAAAATAATCAAGGCAAGTAAATAGAGTATAGTTTGTCATATCATTGGGCCAAATTTGACCTAATTAACGAGCTCTATCACCTGAAATATGAGCTTGAGACGCAAGCAACCGATGACAACACTATTTTTTGACCAATTTTAGCAAATGTGCAATATATATCAACCAATTTAACACAGCTCAATTTGTAGGCAATCTGCATATTTTTGTTTTCACCAAAATCAAAATCAATAATAAACTTTAAAAATCATTAAGCAAACATTCCTACAAAATAAATACTATAATGAAATTTGAATGAAGAGTCACTAACAAGCAAGTGACACATATTAATTGAATATCAACCAAGAGCTAATCAAATCTCTTTAAAAAAAAAATAAAATAATTAAAAATGAAATCTCTTTCAAAAAAGTTAATGAAATCAAAACACCATCACATCATAATATGGTTGTTTCTACACTAAACTTTATAATCAAATCAAACAAAAAGTTGTATGTTTGTATTAGGCTTTAAAAAAAAAGTAGTTCTAAAAACCAATTATAGTTAGCCAACACATTAGCAAGTATTAGTGCTAAGTAAATTGTCTTCAAATTGAAGCAAAATTCCTTCACTCACCCTTTACACCCTTAGCTTATTCTTAGAGCCAAAGCATAAAAAGTAGACCCATTTTAGACCAACCCACAAAATTAATGCTTTCTTCAACAACAACAACAACAACATAATATTATTTTCTTATTATAATATGATAATGATTGATGACTATTGGTTACAAAATCAAATTAAATAGGTATATACCATATTATACCATATAATAATAATGTATTATTTCCCCTAAAATATAATTTTTAAAAGGAAATAATTTTGAATGGTGAACAATGAAGGTAGCCAACTCTTATAAAAATTGTGTTAGTTATAAGAATTATGGTCCATTCATAGTATATTCCGTTTTCATTTTTACCTCACAATAATTAATATCCCTAAGTACCTAACCTCTTATATAGCCCCCCTTCTCAGACTTTGCTTCTTCATACTATTATTATTATACCTTTCATTTTTCTCTCTTAAGATATTTTTTTTTCTCTTCTTTCTTTCACGAAGGGTTCACTCAAGATCCAAAGATTACATCTTTTTTAGGTAATTTCATGATTTTTTGTTTTGATTTTGTTATTTAATTGGTTTTATGTTGTGGGTTAATGAAATTTGGTGTTTTTTTTTTTTTTTTTTTTTTTTATTTAAAGTTTTGATTTTTATTTGAGTTTTTGACATTTGGAAATGAAAAGTTTAGAACTTTATTAATGTTGTTTGTAGTTTTGAATTTTATGTTATTGTTTTTGTGATTATAAGAAATTAAATTTGCAGATTTTATTATGTTATTATGTTTGATTTTATGAAATTATTCCAGAACTTTACTTGTATCACTAGGAATTTCTTAACAATGATTGATTTTGTTGTTGGATTAATATGACTGTTCACTCAGATCTTTGGAATTTCAAGTTAATTTTAATTTTTTATTGGAGATTGTTCATCATTTGCAAAGTTCAAATTTTGATGGTATAATTTATTTTTATTTTTTTAATAGTTGTTTGATTAATGTTTTTCTGAATCTTGGAGTTTGTATAAGTGGTATTTGATTGACTATGAGGATAAAAAACAAGTATGATGAATTAGGTTTTGTATTGTAGAAGATTGAAACAAAGTATAAAAAATAAAATAAATAATCATGTTGTTAATTTAACTAGATTGTTGAGATCTTATATTTCCTGAATCCTAAATATCACATGAATAGAAAAAAGAGTTTTATAATGGTTCATAGTTAAGTGATATTTAGTCTATATTTCTTCTATATAGTGTTGATTTTGTGTTTATTAGTTTATTCCTATTTGGGTTGGTTGGTGAAAGCGAGGGTTGTGGCAGTTTTGGTGGAAGTGTGGGTTAGTCGGTGGAGCCGAAGGCGGTGACGAATGGTGTCTCTATATTTGCATATTAATTGACCTTAATCACATGCTAATTACATGAGTTGTGCCTATATGCCTCTAATTGCTGTATTTGATCAAGTGTGTCATGTTTGGTGCATTAATTAGGTCTATGCTTTGATATGGTATCTGCCTTTTATAGAATCATGATATATAGAGTGCGGTTGAATGAATTCGCTATGTGATTTGTTTGTATGAGCCATTTACATGTATTGTATTTGACAAATAGTTATTTGTGATCGTGAATTGAATGCTAATGAAGCTCACTTTCCATTTTTACAGGGTTTTTTCTGATCTTTGTCGAATCTTGAGTGGAATCTTCGACCACACTGTAAACGACAAATTTTAGGGAATGCAGAAAGATGTGTGTGCATCCGGGAAATTCATTTTGTGAAGATTGTCGTATCGTGTCTCCTTCTGTACATCGCTTGTCTGCCCTTGACGAAGCTGAATATGCCGCTTGCAGCCTGTTTATGCTATCGCCACAAGTCCATTACAAATCCACTGGCAGTAGAATATTTGCTACACTGAAGCACGAAACTGTGGATGACGGCTGAATTAGGTATCTGAAATAATACATCTGTTACATTCAAGTATCATAACTGTTTTAATCTTTTGGACCAACCCTATTTGTAAGTAGAGATGGAGAAGAAGGGAAGTATATTGTTGGAAAGGTACGAGTTAGGCAAGCTGTTAGGGCAGGGTAACTTTGCTAAGGTTTACTATGCTAGGGACCTTAAAAGTGGTCAGAACGTTGCTATTAAGGTCATTGACAAGGAAAAAACTTTGAAGGCAGGGCTGAATGAACAAATCAAGAGAGAAATCTCGGTAATGAAGTTAGCAAAGCATGAAAACGTGTTACAGCTTTATGAGGTGATGGCTACGAAGAGCAAAATTTACATTGTTTTGGAATATGCTAAAGGGGGTGAACTCTTCAACAAGGTGGCTAAAGGCAGGCTGAAGGAAGACATTGCTAGGTGGATTTTCCAACAGTTGATCAGTGCGGTTGATTGTTGCCACAGTGGAGGTGTTTATCACCGTGACCTTAAGCTCGAGAACTTATTGATTGACGAGGATGGTAGCTTGAAGGTTTCCGATTTTGGGCTGAGCGCTCTTATTGATTCAAAGCGACAAGATGGGTTGCTGCACACGATGTGTGGGACCCCTGCCTACGTAGCCCCGGAAGTGATCAATCGAAGAGGCTATGATGGAGCTAAAGCTGATATATGGTCTTGTGGGGTCATCTTGTATGTTCTTCTTGCTGGTCACCTTCCCTTCCAAGACTCAAACTTGATTGAAATGTATAAGAAGATTACAAGGGCGGATTACAGATGCCCTAATTGGTTTCCTCCTGATGTCCGAAGGCTTTTGGTGAAGATACTAGATCCAAACCCGAAGACAAGGATTCCCATTAGTAAGATAATGGAGAATCCTTGGTTCAAGAAAGGGTTAGGGACTCGACCTGTGAAACTACCTAAGATGGAGCCGAAAGAAACAAAGCCTTCAGAAAGCAAGCCAATCGAGAAGCAGCCTGAATTTTCAAAACCATCTAATTTGAATGCTTTCGATATCATCTCCTTGTCATCTGGTCTAGACTTGTCTGGTTTATTTGTTGCGGATGATGGAAGAGAAGATATTCGCTTTACATCAATAGAGCCTGTTTCGGTTATCGTGGCGAAGCTCGAGGAAGTTGCTGCAAATTTGAAACTGAAAGTGACAAAGAAAGATGGAAGATTTCTGAAGTTAATCAGTTCAGGAGGCCGAAGGGTGGAATTAGGAATTGATGTGGACATATTCGAAATAACTCAATCGTTTCATGTGGTAGAGATGAAGAGGTCTAACGGTAACACCTTTGATTATCAGAAGCTAATGAACAATGGCATGCAGTCTGGTCTGAAGGATATTGTTTGGGCTTGGCAACTGCAAAGACAAGAGGCGCATGCACAATGCATTGAGCCCTTGCAAGCTGAAATTAATGTATCATAGATGATGTTGATTTAGTATTAGTCCAGTCCTTAATTGATTAGTTAATTTCGTCATCTGTGTTCTGCTTATTTCTCTTTCTGTTGTGAGCAGTTCTGATGATGTCCTTCATTGATGTATTTGATCTAGGATTGTTGAACACTGAGGTTTTGAATTGTGTCCTCTGTTGTTTAAGGTTAGTTTTAATGAGAAAATTTTCATTTGTCCATTTACTATTGAATCTTGCTTCTCCTTTTTTCCATTACCACACGATACCAATGGTACTTGTTGAGGTTCGTGGTTCAATTCTCACATAGTCATCACCTCGCATAGTCGAGGTTGGTGCAATTGTGGCCATTCTTTGGCAAACTGTTTATTTTCTATGCGTAATCATCAACTTAAGAAAAAAAATATCAAGGGTTGTTGAGCCTGATTCAACTACTGTATTTTGTATTCTAATGTTGCTGTTAGACTGAGATAACTACTCTTAAGAGAGTGATAGACTGATAGGTCCACATAATAATCAAAATAATTGAAAACTCTTTTGTAGTGAGTGGTCTAAAATTTAAACTTTGAAGTAAACGGTTGTCTTTGTACATACCAAACGTTTCAAATGTCCAATGTTGACTTGTTAAATCCTAGTGTGAGCATCACAAGGGAATTTTCATATCTGAACTAGTCAAATTATTCGAGCTTTCTACCCTAGTTTTTGTTTTTAAGCTGAAACTCTAAATTTTGATCAGTTCAATTCAGCTCTTCTTTTATTTTACTATTCATTAATCCTTCATAAAAAAACTTTCAGTTTAATTCAGTCAGTTCAGTTCAACTATTTTCAGTTAAAGTAAACAGACCCTTAGTTTAATTTCAATATATTAAGTATAGAGTATTGGAGTACTAACATGTTATAATACAGAATACTTGTTTAGATATATCTATGGTGGATTGGTGGGTGTAATGAAGACGGTGAACAAATTAGAGATAAAAAGATGAGAGTTGTAGTTATAGTTTATTTTGGTTAAGGTATCGTATCATCAACCGAACGGTATTAGGTTATCATTTATTTTAATATAACCATATGAAGTGCCAAACTATTCTTTGGTATAGATTAGAAGGAAAGTGATTGCTTTGTAATTTGCATGCCAACATTGACCGTATTATCCTCAAGAAGTCTAATTAAGTGGCTTAATTATAGATTTTACAACTAAATTAAGGCACAGCTGTCGACTATATACATAACATGCAATATTTTCTACAATTGTTGTATAAGGTGTACTATAAACATATAAAGTATGCAATTTGGTTATATTAAGAGCCATATAGATTATTAGGTATAAGTGTAATTAGTTGGAACTTCGTTGATCTGTATTCTACAAGTATGATGCAATGCACATTGTTTTCTTTCACTTTCTTCGTTGACCTTTTTGAGCCAAACGTACCGTTGTTGACTTGTTATACGTGCACCTTTATTTCTAGTTTACTTCTTAAAAAACGTAGAGCAACAAAAGTACAACACTTAACATTTTCTAAGTAAAGTTCTATTGACTTACTTCAATAGTTAGGGATTCTTTCATTAACTTTACCCTAGGCGAAATTAGTTGAAGTATCACTACCTTTTGACAAGGTCCAAAGCTTATTGCCCCATCACCCATGGTAGACGAGACTACAAGAGACCACAGGGTGAGTATCCTAAGCTTGTTGTCCTGGGGTAGATAAGAGGACCCCTAGTCCAAGCATGGAAGCTGGCCCACAACACGTTAGCCCAAAGGGTATGAATGACTAATTTGTAAATCGACGGAAACAACAACAAAGCATTAGCCCAAAATATTTTTAAATTAGGTAGACTTCAATAACTTGTTACAAGAATATGAAGACATTACTAAATGTTTTCCGGTAACTAGATAATAAATTCTTTTGTAACAGCCATCATAATTAGTGACTACTATATACCAATGAGGCAATAATGTCGGCATATCGTGCCTATATATAACTGATCATCAATTCGAAACTCCCCTCTCACATTTATATTATGCGTAATTACGTAGTATAATGCCTTAATGGTTCATTTGCACAAAAAAAAAAGACTAAGTCTTATATGTGGCCTGCCACACCATTAATACTCATTATATAACATTGGTTTTAGTTTGAGCTCAATCACCATTAATTTAAGTTTATTTATTTATTTTTTATTTTTACAATTTTCTTCTTTTTTTTCTTTATTCTATGTATTTAATGTTTGATTTGAATTAATACTCATTGATTTATTAACTAGAAACTACAGTGGTGTAATTTAAAGCAATTTTCTGAACTGATTAGTGTTTTTTAATCAAAAGTTAGTTGCTTTTTAAAAATTTGTTGCTTATTATGAACATTATAAGTTACTTTCATGAAATATAGGTATTATTGTATTAACTATATAATATTGTGTGTTCATAAAATGATTTGATTACTAATTAGTTGATTTCTTAGAGTTGCTAACTACGTAATCATTGATTTTGGGTTACTAATTTATGTGTATGGGGTTGGTAACCCCAAAACTACCAGTTAGTTACCCCAAATGCATAGATTAATAACCCCAAATTTAGCACTTAGTAACCTCAGATCCAGAAGTTAGTAACCCCCAAAAATAAGTTAGTAACCTTAAAATATATAAGTCAATAACCAAAAAACACATAAATCATTAACCCCAAATCCATTAGTTAGTAACTCCAAAAAACAAATAATAATAATAGTAATAATAATAATAACAATAATAATAATAATAGTAATAGTAACCCTAAATTTAGTAACTCCAAACACAATAATCGGTGACCTCAAATCTAGCAATATTAACCCCAAATTTACTAGTTAGAAACGTATAAATCAGTAACCTCAAATCAGGTAGTTGGTAACCCTCAAAACATAAATTAGTAACCCTAAACACATATATCAGTAACCCCAAACATATATATATCAGTAGCCCAAAATATAATGGTTAGTAAGTAGTAACCCAAAAACATAAGTTAGTAACTCCAACTCAATATTTTGAATATGGTTAAAAATTTAGTATTATTAAACTATATCAACATGGGTCTCTGAGAATTAAAAAACACGAATTTTGATATTTTTATTTTATTTTTTAGAGTTGTAATAAATTTTGTAATATGTACATTTGAAAAACAAATATTGTTATTATTTTCTCTCTTTAATTGTGATTTGATAAGAATTATTGTTCTTGAAAAATAAAGCAAAGAAATAGAAGCTGACTATTGTAATGGACTAATGATTTATTGAGTATGGCCATACCGTCAATTGAGTGTGTGGCCTGCCACACAAAAAACGGACTCAAAAAAAAAAACTTCTAGTGACTAAAATTATTAGACTTAGGCCCAAAATGGGTCCAATAATTGTATCGACCCATGCTCACTTGTGTAGTTGTGTCTATTGTCCAGAAATACGATCATGCAATTGAATAAGTGATATTGCTATAAACTTTACAGGCTCATTTCCAAGGTTATTGGGCCATTGCAATAATGCTTTCGAAAACCATTAATTTATATAAACAAAGGTTCTATTTACTTCACCTGAAAATAGCTGAACTGAATTGATTGGAGTTGAATTGAAGGTTTTTTTATGAAGTATTATAGCCCTGTTCTTCTAGACTGAAACGGAGTGAGCTGAACTGAACTGAAATGAGCCGAACTAAACTGAATTGAATTGAACTGAAGTGAGCTGAACTGAACTAAAGTGGACTTGAATGAAGTAGTAATGATAATGGAGATGAGCTGAACTGAAGTGAAGTGGACTGAACTGGATTAAATAGAACTGAAACGAACTGAACCGAAGTGTCAAAAAATTAAGTCCAAAAGAACAGGGTGAGATGAGTAGCAAAATAAAAGAAGAGCTGAACTGAACTGAAGTGTCAAAAAATTAAGTCCAAAAGAACAGGGCGAAATGAGTAGCAAAATAAAAGAAAAGTTGAATTGAATTGATTTTAAGCTAAAGTAAACAGGCCCAAAATACTTTCATTTTCTTTTGCTTATCAAAATTTTTCTTTATCAACGTGGTGCATAATTATAATATTATTAATGAAAAAAGAAAGCGTGTGAGTACGTCATTAATTTTAATCATTATATTATGAACTAATGGTTGTTTACCACTCACCGCACAAATTCATGATTCTTCTTTACATGAAATATCTTTTGTTTCACTTTTATACCAGATAATATATAGTAATACTTAATTATTATTACAATTTCCATATTAATCAGTTTCATGTTAGCTCCAATGTTTAACATTTTTTTTTCCAATTAATATAAATTATATATAAACTACAAAAATTGGGACATTAATATGATTTTTTTTAGTAAATTATATTAAAAAGATGTCAATAAAGCATATAGTATAATGTAGAAACCCCCACTTCCTACATGCATATGTCGGCCACCTATATTATAAGTCTTTATCTATGGTCGGCTAACTGCTATGCACCATGAATATTTTATCCCAAAATATTCTTGAAATTTTTATAAAACCAACCCAAAAATTGAAAAATTAAATTAAAAAAAAGGCATCAATTTAATTGATTTGACTATAATCACTAAAAGATTATTATTGGAAAACTTTTACCTTAAAGTTGTTGATTAAGTATTAAGGATAAGATAATTAGTTAGCTGTTTTCAACTAATTGTAAATTTATGAGTTGGAGACATACTAAGCTTATGAATATGCTATAATGAGAGGAATGTAATTAATCGACAATAGACAAACTTAGTTAAGTTAGTAATATCACTGTCTTCCACCATCATAACATGTGTTTTTGAATTTTCATGGTACGTACGTGCTGCGTGCACCAACTTATTATCACCATGCATGTGCTCATGTAGTCATGTGCAATTGTGCATGGATTAAACATATATTATCGCATTTTCTTTGTCTCTCTATATTTGAATTTGTTCTTATATTTGTTCTAACTTATTTAGACTGACTTATAGGAGCACAAACGAAAATTTGTTAAAGAATCAAATTTATTTTAACTTTTTTGGCCGATCTAAATTTATGTTGTCCATCTTTTCGATTACCAAAAAGACAAAAAGTCACAATTTTTAAAAGACAATGTCATGAGTTTCCGCTAAAAATTCTACTATCAGATATAAGGCCATTGAGACTAAGGTATAGCTCAGTTAGTTAGAGTTTTCCTTCCAGTTGTATGAGATTATAGGATCGGTTCTTACTATTTGCTCTTGTGGTTTCCTTAACACCAAAAAATAACATATAAAAGGCCCGATCCTATGAATTTGAGTTGGCCTGCCAGGCCAACCCAATGACTCGAACTGTTGATCATAAGTAGAGCTTGCAAAAATTCAGCAACTTGGGCCGGGCCAATCAATAGTTGTCGTACGTACCTTCAAACTAGACAAACATTTGGACTAGAAATATGAAATTGATGAAATTTCAATAATTGATGAAGTTTTTTTTAATCTTTATTCATAACAAATTAAAGAATAGTATAGAATAGACAAATTATGTTTTAATGGTGAAAAAAACTGTAACATAATCATTAATTGATCATGAAGAAAAGCAATTCTGCATCATTAAGATATGACTAAATAAAGACATATATATAATGAGAGTGTCTTGGTACGTTGGCTTGAATATTGCAATTGCAAATTAATGAGAAGTTCACAAGTGGAATTTGGAATGATTGTGATGTTAGAGACAATTCAATTAAGCTCAAGCATGTTTTTAACACACTAATAAATAAATTAATTAATTAATTAATTAATTAATTAATTAAAAAATAATAATAAAGGTTTGTTGAATGTTTAATTAAGCGTGAATTTGTCATGTTTAATGGTAATTAGTCAAGTCATAAACATGATTAGACAAAGAGTACAAGTTAAAGAGCAAAGAAAAGTCTTTTTTTTTTTTTTTTTTCGGTTCTTGTGGTGGTGGAAAGTATGGATAGGATTAAAGGGGAAGAAGGTAAACAAAAAGGATAGAACGATAAAGAAAGCCATATTGTTGTTTAAAAGTTATTCCCATATATGTATGAAAAGCTTTTTCATATCTCTATCACTTGAAAATTCTTCTATATACATATATGGTTATTAGTCACACAATAATTGTGTGGTCGTTCACGTATATACCCTATATAATTTTTATAAGGGATACCTCTATATATTTGAGTATGAAAGGTAACTCGATGAATGGGAGTACTCTTAAAATAAGTGTGTTCACAAGTCTCATATATTCGGTCACATATAAAACGTAATTGATCTTATCGTTATTGTCACTTATGGTGATCGCATTGCCCTACACTATTCTTAATCAATTAAGTTAAAACTCTTTTCTAGCAATCACGATATGACATTTCAACTTTTTATCATTTGTTTTTGTTTAAGGTTAGAGAATAAAGATTAAAGTATGTACTAACATATTTTCCAATCTAAGTACTCATATTTTGGCTTAGTATAGGAATGGAAATTCTTTATACTTAGTAGTTCTTATTTATCCAATACATTACCTAACTGAATCCAAATCTGTTGTCCCAAACTATTTTTACTACTATACAATAATTCAGAAACTATACTAAATTCGGATATACCATGAGAATATATACATAACAATTAATTAATAAATCATCAAAAGTGGACTATGTTTAGGCAAAATGCATGTAACTATGCGTTTGACTTATGATTGATATCTTGAATATGCATGCCGTCTTTATCTTCCACGGGCAAACCCACTAAATCTTTTTTACAGTAGTCATCCCTATTTTCCTCATGTTGAAAGAATGAAAACCATTTTAACTCATGGAGGAAAATTAAAGAAATAAAAAGTTCATAATTTGGAAAGTATGATGCTCCAATATTGAAGGACCTCAGCAATTTTACTCTAATAATAATAATAATTATTATTATTATTATTATTATTATTATTATTATTATTATATAAACAACCCATTCAAAGCAATACTCATTGATATTCTTTATTTTTTGTGTAACCATCGAAATTTTCTTTTGTACTATTTATCTTTTATAAATTTATGTACTCTTAAGTAAAACCCTGATTAGAAAAACTATCTAATTTAGTATACTTACAATTATCTTATTAAAAAAATATTAAAATTCATGTATAGTAAATATGTAATTGTATTAATACAAAGTAACTTATTAAAAAAAGAAGGGGGGAAAAAAACAAAACAGAGGAGGGTTGCTGTTTGGTGCCTAGTTTAGGGCATAATTCCTTTATCCTTTTCGTGTAAAGCAAAATTAAAGGTTTAAATGACACCCTTTGTTTATCATTAGAAAATAGAAAGGCTACACTAAAGTATATGCTTCATTTACAGTGCAACATCTATTTGGGTGAACTAGTGTATATTGCTAAGTAATAGTGTAACACACATCTAAGCTAGTGTTACTTTTAGGTCAAGTTGGGTAGGGTCAAAATATGAGTCTATACGTTGTGTTAGTCGATTTTGAATTATGAAAATTCAGTCAATTTTGGCCTAGTTTAATTATAGGTAAACTATAAAATTTAGATGCATAGTTTTACATTTACGTTTTGAGCAAGCTAAAACGTACCCCATCATAACGACTCTCCAAATAGAAATGGTCATACTATCTACAATATGCTACCGAAGCATAATTTTGCACTCTAGTGTTTTTACAGAGTTCTTTTTTTTACAAATAAAAATAGTAAATTAAATGACGTGATTGTCTAGCTAAGAAAAGAGATGCATAGAATATAAAAACTTAAACAAACACAAGATATATGGGGTGATGAAAAGTTAATTATATATGAATAGAAACTATATTTTCCTTAGTATTAATAAGAGAATTACATTTTTAAGGCCCGGAAATGAAGTGGAAAACATAATACTAGTATGAAAATTGAAATAGCTTCATATTTCATATACCAATAGATATAGTTATATACCACCCAAGGTGGCATCTGCCAAGGGTTCACTTCTTGTGGGGGACAGGGAAAGAAGCTTTAGGCATATAATTATATAATGGAAGATAAACATTAGGCCCTCTTTTGATAATTTTATTTTTACTTATTTTCATCAAAACTAAGTTCAATCCGTTAAAAATAAATTTAGGCCCTCTTTTGATAATTTTATTTTTACTTATTTTCATCAAAATTAAGTTCAATCCGTTAAAAATAAATGCAAATTAGTAAAATTAATTTCAACTCAGCAAAAATAAGTTTAGTTCAGTAAAAATAAGTTCAGTTCAGTAAAAATAAGTTTAGTTCGATCCTTAATACCTAGTTAATGTTTTCAGCAAAAATAAGTTCAATTCATTACAAATAAATTCAATTCTGCAAAATTATGTTCAGATCATCAAGAATAAGTTGATGATAACATGCCTTAAGGGTGTGTTTATTTCATGGTACCAAAAACATTTTATTTCATTGAGCATGAACACTTCAAATAACACAATCAAGCAATTGCACCACAATGCCCTAATTCATTTTTTTTTTCGTTGAATTAACTCTATTCATACTAATATTTTCCTTCTTACCATAAAAAGTAAATCTATTCCAAAGTCTCATCAATTTATCTATTCTCTTTCATTATTCATAACCTTTTGTTTGCTTCGACATATTCATGATAAATAATAGCCATGTCTTATAACAATTTTCTAAGTTTCCAACATATATATTGCAACACATTGAGTCATAGTTAAACTACAATTCTAGAAGGAAAATTGAGATTATCTTGTACACATATCACTAGTGTACCTTGCTAATTAAATACCACTAAGTGTAAAAACTTTTCATACGAACCAATGTATCTACCAATGCTTATACTTTTATATATATTAGAGGACCATCTCAACCAAAAACTTAAAATGATGGTTGAAGTCCAGGAATAGTTTATATACTCTATCAATACACTTATACAAGTCTATTAGGGTGGGCCAATGTGGCCACTATGTATTTCCTTGAAAAATTCCTCATTGAGAAAGCAACACATACAAATTGATCAAATGTCCTTACAGCATCATGCCATATTGCCATCGACGATCCTATCACATCTTAGTCCATGGGAATAGTCCATATTTCTTTTCTTTACGAAATTAAACACCTTTTAAGTCTTTCTCTTTATTTATTATATGCTTCTTATTTAGAAAAATACATTAGCTAGGGTTGGGACCCATGATCATATGACTTGTTTAATTAATGTGATGTTATTGTGTTTCTATGAGATGTGTAATTAAAGAAAAATCTCATATTCTCATCACCATATTCATCATCATAATATGATATTGAAATTAAATGATCATTAGCATGTGAAGAGAAAGATATATGATGGGGGGTAAGGTCAAATGGAAAATTGGAAATATAGATTTATAAAATTGGACTTGATTTTGAATTCTCCTTTAGTATTAATTCACATATGCATTCAAAACTTCATGTTTAATTGATTATTATAAATTTTCTAGTAAAATGGAGGAATTTTTAATTCTTATGAATTCGTATTGGCTGCAAAATGTAGGAATTAAATTCTCATATATAGATCCAAAATCTTACATCCATATTATCCAAACAACTTGAGACACATAAATTTAACACCCATTAACTAACATCATCTATTACATATTGTAATATTATTTGAAATTATATAAGGTTAAAACTTTATTTACTATTTAATTTAGAGCTTATTTAATATAAAGTACTAATCACATTATACCGTCAATTAATAAATAATGATATAACGTGTCAGCATATAGGAGATCGAGAGGACGACCCACCAATTCAAAAATCATAGATGTTGGAGTATAAATTATAAGGGGGTACGCCCTTTTTGTTGTTTTGCTCCTTAATGTACTTGGAATAGTTAAGTTGTAGAAATTTGTTGTGAAATGTTGTCAATCACTTTCCATTGATGGTAGATGGTGAGTAGGGGAGCTCCAAAATTTCAAATGAGTCCAAAGTCTCAGAAAAAAGAGCTAGAGTTTAAGGAGAAAAAGGATAAAATAGAAAGGTTTTTACAACCAAATATTGTGACCCACTTTTCCCTATTCTTATTCTTTTGTGCTTGTTGGAATGACCGGGTTTTTTCCTATAAAACTCAATAGAATTGACCACCACCATCAACACCGCAAGTGGGGGAAAGGACCCATGTATGTATAATATGACTACACAATGACATAAAATAAGCTTTTATTTAGATGCTTGAGCCATCATTTTGCAAAATACAACACTTTGCTTTCTTATGTAAAAAGAAAAATACTTCTAAGATAAAATTCAAACCATGAACTCCTTTTTCTTTTGTTTATATAAAGTATATAGAGACTCGTATATAGGAATGAGTGTTATGAGGTATCATATTATTATTCATATAAATCAACTCCCTATGTAGTTGAGGATAATAAATTCGGCAAAATTCTAATTGTTAGAAGGACTATCTAATTTATTTTCTTAGAAAAGATTTACGATGTACTTTGTATGTAACACAAGGAAAAAACTCTTACTGTTATAATTTTGACATGAATTAATTCTAGAAGATAGGGTTCAAATTTTTGATCAAAATTGAATCATACAATCATATCATGGGCCTCGGTTATTGAAACGCTTGAATGAGTTATAAGTGATGTAAGCTATCGTGCAGTAGTATTAAGCGTTGCTGTATAGCCCGGTAAATTACCTAATTCATATTGAGTTTGAAGGTCAAACTAAACATCTTAAAATAACAACATTAAAAACGGGTGTATATCATCAGTCATAATGTTAGTTTAACAAGACAAGTGAATCAACCAATCAATAATGACTGAAACCCCATGTTGATGGTTTGCAAGTGTGTTACATGTCCGGACTGAAACCCCATGTTGATGGTTTGCAAGTGTGTTACATGTCCGGTGTCGCCTATTCCATTCACACCAAAAAATTTAAGTGCAGAAACATTAATTGATCGTTGAATGGTGCATTACAACAAAATTGATGGTATAGAGAGATAGGACACAGGACCACGAATTAATAATAATGATGCCCTAGCACAATTGCACAAGGGTATGTGTAGTAGTGTAGTAGTCCATCTATTTCAATTTATTTTTTACATTTTATTTATATATGTTTGCCAATAAAAATCTTTTAATGATTATAACTTTAATTTTGTATTTTTAAAAAATTATAAAAGTTGATTTCTAATAGAATAAATCAAGATAAATATATTTTCACCTACATACAAAGTGAAAACGATAGTCAAAGTGTGATTACTAAATAGTAACAATACTAAAAATGTAAAATAAAATGAAACGGAGGGAGTAAAATAGTAATTGGGTGTTGTCAACTTTTTAGGGAGGTTAGGTATGTGTTAGGCCAAGCCATTTCAATTTTTTAGACAATCATAAACATGAAGCAAAAGCATGATGTAGGTTTTTTTTTTATTTTTTTTTTATTTTTTATTTTTTATGAATGTGACTACTTCAAATAAAGTTAGTTCTAACTCACCTAAATCCTATTATCATCCACTAATAACTTCTGCTATGCTCAATCCTTTTCATAATTTTAAATTTTTTTTCTATGCATTTATAACAACTACTTCCCTTTCCTTTTTGCATTATTGAACATCACCTTCCCAATGAAGATCAACGAGTTCCTTGTGAAAACAATAGTAGTGCATCTATTTCATCTTGTTCTTTTCTTATTTTTAGGCGAATGTTTGACCGTAATGCATGTTGATTGTTTAATATTAGGATATGACATCTTCATTGACATCACAAATGAGGCCCATTAAAAAAAAATTAAACACTTATTTTGGAGTACACCAGTTTGCGAAATTAAAACTATATATAAAGTAGGATGGGTCATTTCGAAAATTTTATCTGATATCTTATAAATTGATTATTAGATCAAGATGCGCGTTTCGTTATATAAAATATAATAAGACAAGTGATTTAATAAGATTAATGTCACATATCATACCCAAGTGATGTGAAGTGTAGAGTGCGTTTTGTGTACAACACGCCGCATTTAATTCAAACTGTGCAGCATAGAAAGACAAACAAAAATCTGACGCGTGTCAGTTGTCAGGAAAAAAAACAAATACACATGCACACCAAATGCGTGAAAACCAAACTTAAACCAACATTTTCTCTTTCCTCCATAAATATGCTGTTTTTTTCTCTCTCCTCCACCTCTTTTATTTATTTCTTCATTCATCATCATTATATAAGTTCTTTAATTCAAGTCCTTATTTTTTTCAAAATCAAGCAAACACAATATTAAAGCCTAATTTTATACAAAAAGTCAAGTAACTCCTTCAATAAAAATTAATAACCCCTGAAAAATTTAAGAAACCCCTTTAACAAACATTAGTAACCCAAAAAAAAAGCCAAATAACATGTTCAACAAAGATTAGTAACCCAGAAAAAAGTTAAGTAACCTATAACCCGTTCAACAAATATTAGTAACCCCTTCAACAAAGATTAGTAGCCTAAATAAAAGTTAAGTAACCCCTTCAACAAAGGTTAGTAACCCCGTCAACAAAGATTAATAACCCCTAAAAAAGTCAAGTAACCCCGTCAAAAAAATTAGTAACCCCTTCAACAAAGATTAGTAACCCCTAAAAAAGTCAAGTAACCCCGTCAAAAAAATTAGTAACCCCTTTAACAAAGATTAGTAA
>PYUH01000062.1:3135459-3207465 GCA_016808085.1 Suaeda aralocaspica | reverse complement strand
TTTTTTTTTTTTTTTTTTTTTTGCAGGGAAAAAGAGTGCTGAAGTTGTTTGAGCTCTTATTTTTGTTGTCATTCACATCCTTGTAGGTTTTGAATTATATGTTAGTTCCAATTGAAAAGGTTGTAGCGGCAAGAATAGTGCTAGAAAGTCTAGTGATACTGTCAAAGCATCATAAGCACTCGAAGAAAAGTAGTATTATGGAATTATCATAAAGAACTTCTCCTTGTCTGGTGGTCGGGGAAGTGGTATGGTTGTCCTCTACAGCTGTTGCACCAACCCTTTGAATGCAGTACAGTTGTGGCTCTCCAGATTTATGTGTGGAACAGAATTCTGTATCATGTTCTTCATATTGCAATACATATAATATGTAAAATTGAAATTAAGGGCGGGTGGAATAATTATAGAGATTACTAAGGCATTATTGTACGATTAAGCTCTTATGTAACATGTACAAGTTTTGGTAGCAAACTAGCAATGCAATACTTAGTGTTATCTTTTTAGCTTTGTTGACAATGATTATGCACCCAGCGTACTACAGTGCATCGGTGCAGTATCTGTCAGTTGGTGCATAATTTCTGATGTTTGAGAATACATGAATTTACAGAACTCAAATATAATTAATATATGAACTAAAGTTGGACTTGAATTTTAAAAATTACCATAGCCCATGTTTTATCATTGTAAAGTAACAGTCTAAATATTTCGTGATTTCTCAAAGCCTGGTTTTTCTTTCTCACACGGTCATGACTAATAGTCTAATATTACCTAAATTAACAGCAAGTCAGCATCAGGAAGTGGAATTGGATAAATTGCAGAAACGCAATTAAAACAAATACAACAGCAACTCTTAAACTTTTTTATATATAGAGGGGTAGGCTACAAAAATTTGTATACAGAACTTCCTGTGATTTCATTATAAGAAGTGCATGTATATTACAACTGATACAAGTCTAGCACAGATGAACAAGTGTTATCTAGGACCATCTTCAGAACCATCTGAGGTTTCAGCGTGTGCCTGTGGCTTTAAAAGTTGTTCTCGTCGACGCCCCAAGTGCAAAGCTGTAAGTATCCACAAGAGACACACCTGTGCGCACAGAAACAGGTAGAAATTGTTCTAATCAGTACCAGGAAAAGGCAAAAGGAGACTACTGCAACAAAACAGATAATCTTGAGACAAGCACGAGTTGACCCGAAGCAAGAAAGTGATTCACTCTTCAACTTTTCCTAGATAAGGAAGCTTATTCCCAAATCCTTTGAGATCAACAGAAAATGACAATTATTAGTCAAATGAGACAAACACAAGGTCCACAACCATAAAAGGCAATAAGACAAAAAAATATCTTTTATGTTGTTCCCATGGTTACAGGGGGTGAGAAGGATCGTCTCTCCTCCACCTAGAGGAAATTAAGTGATATAGAATTGTGAAAGTAACAATTGAATACAGAAATTCAGGTAATTGACTGATTTTCTGCAAGAAGACCAACCATAAAAATTGGTTTTTACTGCATTCTCCCTGTCTCTGAAAGGATAGGTATCCTTGCACATATCTTTATCCCATTTTCATAGTTGTTTCAAAATAATCATAAACAAGCAGACTACCACTTACAGGAAGGGCATAGAGTGATACAGTTGATGTTTTTCCCTTAAATGTTCCAAAAAACAATTTGAACATCCCCGCTGCGGTAGCATCTCCAACCCTTTGCACAATTACATCTATACAGACCTAAATCAACATTAGAACAAGAAAAAGTCATCAACAGGCAGATTAACAAGTCAGGCTGTCTAACAACATTATAGATTCTATGCCAGCTTTTGAATATATTGAACTGGAAAAGGCTTACGAAATATAATTTTAAACAAGGAAGAAGATAAAAGGGAGGAGCTAAAGGTATTGGGGCTCAAATGAATTGCAAGGGGCTCAGGTAATCAGAGCCATACTAAAAAGTATATCACCGAAATCTTAATGACATAGTAATCAACATACGTTGAAAAGGCACATTTAAAAGGTTTCAATTTTCACGGATGAAGTATACCTTAGCTTTGTATTTCTCCTCTCGTGAAACAACAGTAAACAGTAGTTCCCTTCCTGGCCTAGTTACAACATACATCACAACCTGCAGAACGAAAATTACAATTACTCAGTAGTATCAGTGTATCACATTCATGTTAAGTTGCTACACATGGAGCAAAAAATTTGAGGAAATATACAAAACAAACCTTCCTCAGGATTTCACAAACAGCAACAGCAATCCAAGTAGGCCACACAGATATAGCAACCATATTGAGTAAAGCGACTACAGGAGCAGAGCAAATAGCAACAGTGACTCCAGCAATTGTCAGTATGCGCCCCTGTTTCAGTGTACACCAATGTGATTAGCAGCAACAATACTATGAACTGGTCCTCATCAGTGAATTAATGGCGTACAGAATACATTACAACACACCCACCAGCATTCCAAATTAAATGATAATTGTTAAAGCCATAGAAATAACTTAAGCAAGTTCATCATGAAATGCCAAGGTTAGAGCCTTATGCACGCGCGCGCGCGCACACACACACACACACACAGCTACACAAGTTAACAAAAATTTGTAAATACCATATGATTGATCTTCGAGCATTCTATACCAAATAGTGAGATGCCTATTTAGAGAGGCATGATTGGAAGATACTAAACTAAATAATGGGTATGGGACATGGGCATCTATTTAAGCACATCGGTTGCTTAAATAGGCATTGCAGAGTTCATTTCATTTCATTTTTAGTTTGCTATGAACAAGGAGAGGACTTCATCCCAACTCCAATTGAATGGAAATGTAAAAGGGGAGCAGAGAACTTCACCTATTAAGATTTTTGGTGTCCAGTTGAACAGATATGGAATAATTTACAACAACCATCACTATGCTCAAGAATTTACCATAAATTATCATATTAGAATATGTTGCCAACACAGCTTAATTATATGTCACAAGGTTATCCAGAAACAGAATATCAAACCCTTGGCATGACACTGAAAGTGAAGTTACAAATGCAACCAAAGCAAGGTACACACAACTATAGTTCATAGAAAGTCACTTATTATATAGTAACTTCAGATTGCAACGCAAATTGCTCCATATGGAAAAAAATAAAAAATAAAAAAGGAAGAGAAGCTTTAGAAATCATATAGCTTTGCCTCATTATCAAAAGTCATACAGAAAGGAACATCCAAAGCAATATAGCAGCCAATGAACCACTACATGAGCTAGCATAGTATACCGTTAAAGTGATTTGTCCTGAAAAAATAAATAGGGCAATAAAGCTATTGATCTCAGCAAACAACTTTCTTCTACCAGCAGCACTTGATGTTGTCATGGCAATTATAGAAACTTTCTGCAGTGAATGAAATAATAAGAAAACATCAACCCGAATATTACTCACAGTTTAGAATGGCGCAAATGAAACTTAAAATCAGCAGTCCACTTAAAAAATAAATGAAGTTTAAAAAAACATATAGGAATGGCATGTCATAAGTCAGGGCAAGATCCCTGAATTTGTCAAGCAGCGCAAGATCCTAACTCCCAATGAAGATCAGAAAATATCTGTTCCTCAACATAAACTCTATGTGGCATACAGTAAACAGCTAGACTAAATAGAGATAAAAAAATAAGATATTTTTGCAACACTTTCCACAGAAATAACTTCAGATGATCACAAATAACATAATCAACCAGCCAATGAGCATCTAGCTAACTTACCTGAAAGTAAAAAAATGATGAGACTACAGCACTGAGCCATAAAAAGAGTGATACATAGATCAAATACGATGAGGAAAGTATAAGTCGAAGACCATCCATCATGACCCAAAGTTGAAGTTTTTCTGGAGAAGAAACAGAATTTGGAGAAGATCTATCAGAAGGTGACCTTGTATTCCTGATTGCCTCATTTTGTAGCTCATCTTTTGTACTATGAACAACAAGCAAGTCAAATGTTAAGGTTCAAAAAAAAAAAATAAAAAAAAATTAACAGCTTCAATCAAATAACATATTATCATGCCACAAAACATACATATGAATTATTACATTCATCTTATATGCCTTCAGCTACAGCTAAATAAATTGATGATTCAGCTCAGAGGCTCTACACAATAGGTGGCTACATCAACTTTTATTTTCTCTTAATTTTGCCGAAGCTTTATAATTTTATATACTAATATACATCTCAGATAATATGAAAACTACGAAGTGTTTTATTTGGGTATGGGTCACATCTATACACATCAAGAATGAATCATAGTGGTCATAAATTTTTTGCAAAGAACTAACCCTTTCAAAGATTACTCACACAGTTAAACAAAACTAATCTATATGATGGTTTTACAAACATTGTTACTATAATCGTAAAAAAAAATCTATTCTCGTTTAAAGCATGTAGCCTCTCTAGTTGGACCAAATACAACAATCTCCTAAAAGCGTCTGGAAGATTTGCTGAAATCAAGATGAATGCAAATTTCACTCTATTTTACAAGAAACTCAACGCCATTACAATTTACATCATCATAACCTAACCAAAAGATCACATCATTATGCTGCAAGAATCACATCACTAACAAATAGAAAGGATGAAACATCAAGCTACACTAAAGTCCAAAGACAAAACATGAATGACATAGGTACTTACATCATCGGAATATCATCCTCAGAAAATTGGGGTGTCTCTTGTCTAATTCCTTTAGAAGACTGTGCAGCCAGTTCCAATAGGAAAGCAGCTACTAGAAGCAAAACTGAAAGCAGGAGAGAACAAGGAATATGTGAGAGGAACCAAGAGAAAAAATTACTAGCGTTGTATTTTAATAAGAGTACGACATACAAGATCCCAGCCATGCCATTCCAGTTGCAAATAATGACCCGAACAGCTGACCAAGTGTAGCTCCCGCTCCAATAAACCCAAACAATCTAGAACCTGACTGGACATAAATCAAAGTTACATCCTCACGAGAGCTTGTATATGGAACTAAGTTAAAGTATTGTAACTAACCTCACTATCCATAACATCGATTACTCTTGCCCATGTAGAAGAGATAGTTATCAAATTCAACAAAGCAATCTTCAATACCGAAAATGAAAAAGTAAGAAGAAAAACAAAATCAAATTATCGAACTTCATAAATTGACATAGCATTTGACTTCAAGATGAGATGGTATCATACCCAAAGGAATAAGCCAATTCTCACTAAGATGTAATACCATGAGTGGTTACCCCAACCTGGGTGCATGACATTAGCACTATCACCATCAGCATTTTGATCATGTTCTGATGTCGTAGTAGCTGAAATCTGTATATCAGACGGGGAACCAAAAGGAACCATATATCATTAATTGCAAAGATCATGCAGACTGCCTGCACAAGTAACTGCTCATACAGAAGTAGATTTTATTCACCTTAAAGTTGGTTGTGGTGTACCCGTTGGTTGAAGAATGCCATAGAACAAAAAATACAACAAGGGACAAGCTAAAAAATCTGTGTATCAACACTAGAGCCTGAAATCCAAAACTCACTTATGAATAATGAAACAACAACAGCTTCAAAATTGTGCAAGACCATATGCCAATACAAGTTTCGATCTCAAATAGACAAGAATAAGCAAAAATTGAAGAGAAAGCAACAATTGCTATACTAACTATGCCTCAATTTGATAAGACCATCAATATTGTTTTTCATATGATATTAAACCTCCAGTGCTGGATTATAGGATTGCATCATTTCCATATTTGAATCCCCAAATGGAAAAACATGCTAGAGTCGAGGAGATATACATTCACTAAAAACCTAGATTTCTCGCGTAAACTCGCTCTATTTCCTCATAATTGTTTCATTAATTTTCGCATTTGCAAACACACAAGTCACATTGACGTCTTAAACTATCTATCTATTATCTATTATAAATAAATAAAGTTAGAATCTTGAAAACATACCTCTAGACAACTCCGATAATATTATTGGTTTTATTACAAATTGTGATCAAAGTCGAGTATGTAAAATCGCGAATAATACAAAAAAATAACTTTACACAACAAATGGAGTTGAGTTATCAAAGGTACCCTACCATTCACATATCACTATCCTTTCCTCTTTTTTCATCCCACTCTTCCTCATCACCAATTCTACACAATTATACATGTTCAAACACCAAAATCAGCAACACCAATCTATATCTCCTCGAAAACTACTCGACATAATAACTCAAAACACACAACACCAACATCCCCCCCCCCTGCCGTGGCCTTCGCAGGATGACAGCAGATTAACTCCCACATTCTCATACTTTCATCCTAGTACTACAACAATGCAATGCAATGCAATACAACACTCCTATACTACTAACCTATCATAATTCAATCAAACATTTCAATCAAAATTCAAAATTAGGCAAAAATAATGACCTAAATTACAAAATTAAAAACAAGATTGTTAGATTAAAGACAATACCCTGCTTTTAGACAAATTAGGCAACGAAAAAAGGAGCGTAGAAAGTGGCGCAGCAATCAACGTCAAAACTAACGATCCAATGAAAAGTTCTGGAAGATTCGATAACCCTAACGATAATGCTCCTTCATCTCGTAACGGTAATACAACAAAATACGCGCTTAAAATCTGCGAATCAAAAAGAAACGTTTCAAATCATCAGAAGTGATAAAAAAATGGCGAAAAATTGAGCATGAAATTAGGTATTTGAGAATGAAAAATAAAAATTAAAAAAAAAAGAGAGAAAATTAGTTTACGAAGAAGAAGGAAGTTGCAGAGTGAAGGAGTGCAGAGGTTTCGTGAGGTTTAACGTTTACGATTTTCGATAAAATTGACTCCATTTTTCGAGGAATCGCCATATTTCGAGCAATCTTGAGATTAAGGAAGGAGGTGTTGAGCTTGAGGCTAGAGAGGAGTGTAATTGATCATTTTTGATCGGTCAATTCAGTATTTTTTTTTTAACGTTGACTTATTTGGGGTAGATTTACGCTTTTCCCCTTTAGTTTAGGAGGTAAAAGTCATAAAACATTGATAACTCAGGTAATTAGGAGAAAAACTCTATCTAATTAAAGTATCACTCGCTTTATTTAGATTTTATTTTTGCTAACATAAAACTTATGAAATTGAAGTTTAAGCAAATTATGAAGAATTAGGGCTTGGCAAAGTGTTTTTGAGTCGAATTAAAGTTGATACAAATTACTCCATGATATGAATTTCATTGGTATTCAATTGTTAATACAAATCATTTGGTTTTATTATAATTAGCAGTTTTTTTATAATCCTTTACTAGCACAATAATATGGATTATCCTAACAACTTATTCATAAGTATGAGTTTTTTACACTTGTCAAGGTAAGCAAAATAAACTTTCTTGATAATAAAGGAAAAATAGACGGTGTTGTTGCATATTCATTTTGATGGTTTTGATCCGGGTCACCCTTTGGATCTTTCGCACCTTTGCTCTGGACCTTTGGTTGCAGTAATTGCCTCTTATCTTAATTTAGATAATGATTTTTCTTGTAACTTTTTATTATTTTTTCTTCATTAATTTTTAATTGAATTTGATTTCAGTTGTGTGAAGGTAGTGTCTAGTGAGAAGCTTTGTGGAACTTATTTGAATGTTTTGTAATTGTTTGTATATGAAGAGATTGGTTGGTTGTTAATTATGAGAGATGGAATTGTTTCATTTATGAAGTTAGCCAGAAATGTCTTGAAAATTGTTTGAAATTTCGTTTAGATATAACGATTAGGAATTTGGCTATGATTAGATTAATCATCTATGACGTACATATAAGAAATTATTATGTGAATTTTAAATTCATGCACTCCGTTGTTATAATAACATTTTGTTGATATAATCTTGTTGTACCATACCATAAGTTATAATACAATGAAAGTTAGTTATAGTTTAGTTGGTTAGAGCTTTTCTCTCGATCTCATGAGTTCATGGGATATATTCCCACCACTAGCTCTTATGGCTCCCTTGGTGCTCATACAGATTTTTGTTTAATTTTTTCATATTTCATATGAATCCTAACAAGAACCCAAGAGAGCGGCCGAGAGCAAATAAGGATCTTTTAAGATCACTTAAAATTAGACGAGAAGTTCTAACGAGCTGAGCTATCATCCACTGTCATGTAATCATCACATATGTTCGTGCATTCATATGTATGTTTCATTCGGTTCTTAATTTAGTTGTCAAAGTTCACAATTTATTTAGTACTAATAATCCATACAACAGATTGATATGTTTTCTATTATTCATTTTATATATACATAATACAGTAATTGCAGAAAATTTTAGTCTATATATGTAGTGACTAAGAGCATTGCTCAAGCCGACCGCTAGTTTTGTTTCCAGAAGGCAATTGATAATGACCGTTAGTTTATTACCCTTATTACAAGCCGACCGCTAGTTTTATTTTCCAAAGGCAATTGATAATGACCGTTAGTCTATTACCCTTATTACATAGTAATTCTAAGCATGGAATTTAAAATATCTATACTTATATATAGACTATTATAAATTTGAGCCTCTCTATTTCCACAAACTTGTTCAATTATTGTAGGTAAGTGAGCAAGAAAATTTCCCCTATAACTCTATACATTGTTATTTTTTGACTCTTTTGTGACCTTTTGTCACCACTCACCAGTCATCAGATGTTATCATCATCAATTCGCTAATCATGGTACTTTAACAAAACCAAAATGAATTGATGGTTGTGTATTTACATTTTATTTGAAAGGTCATGAGTTCAATTCTTAATGGTTACATGTTGCTTTGAGAGGAAGGGGTAGCTCAAGTGGTTAGAGCTTCCCTCCCGATTCCAGGAGATTCTGGGATCGATTCTCATCTCCGCCTTTATGACTCCCTAGCACCCCAAAAAAAAAAAAAAATAACCATGGTACCCCACTAAATCACTAATGCACAATTGCACATAATGAGAAAATTATGTAGAATTATTTAAATGATTTACATGATAATCTTGAATTAAATGCTTTAATCAATAATTCAATAACTCTATAAATAGCAGCACTTCTAAATGCCACTCTCACTACTATATCTCACTAGCTAGTTAGTGAGCATTATATAATTATTATTATTCCTTATTATTATTATATGATATGATTATGGATTACATTCTACTTTCTATATACTTAGCATTGTTTCTTGCTACACTTTACACCCTTAAGCATGTCTTCCTACGTTACAAGCTTAAAAATAACCTTCCACCAAGCCCATTTCTTTCGTTTCCCATTATAGGCCATCTTTACCTCTTTAAAAAGCCCTTACACCGTTCCCTAGCCCGAGTGGCGAACCAATATGGACCTATCCTCTACTTAAGGTTTGGGTCACGGTCTGTCCTTGTTCTTTCCTCCTCTTCCGCTGCGGAGGAGGGTCTGATCCGAAATGATGTGTTTGTGGACCGGCCTAGACTCCTCCCAGGGAAGTACAATGGTAACAACTATACCAGTATCGCGTGGTCCCCAGCTGGGGACCATTGGAAAAATCTACGTAGGATTGCAGCCGTTGAGATGTTGTCCCCTCAACGAGTGCACATCCTCTCAGAAGTACGAGCCAATGTGGCTCGTTCATTCATAAAAAGAATGTTGAAGCTACAAGTTAGTAGTGTTGATGGTGTGGTTGAGATGAAGTCCGCCCTTTTTGGACTCACCGTGGATAACATGATGAGGATGTTGATGGGGAAGAGTAACTACGACGATGAGGAGAGGGGCAAGGGAGAGGAATATTGTAAAAGGTTTGAAGAGATTGTTGAGGAGAGTTTTAGTAGAAGTGGAGTTTCAAATCTAGAAGATTTCTTACCTATATTGAAGTGGTTTAAGGTGTTTTTAGGTTCAAATGAGGAGACATTGAAGAAAATGAAGGAAGAAAAAGATTATATAATGAGAGCATTTTTGAAAGAACATAGGGAGATTGAGAAAGAGGGAAATTTGTCACAAGAAAGAAAGAGATCAATGTTGCATGTTTTGTTGTCAATGCAAAAACAAGATCCTAGCTATTACACTGATGAAATGATTGGAAGCCTTGTTTTGGTACGTTTTTAATTACTAGTATCTACTTACAATGATGAAATACATTGCATATCATGATATCAATTTTTTCTACTATACGTAGTAATTAGCTTTTATGTGGTAATTTGGTAAATCCAAAGCTCAATAATGTTGGACCGCTCATTAAAGTCATTACTTATTATTGTACTCGTGCAATAATTGATTTGATTGTTACAAATGAAAATATATGCATGGTATGAGTACTATTAACTTGCAAAATAATTTTATCAAGAAAATAACTCTTTCAAAGAAATTCGCAATAATTACTATTGACATGACAAAATATAACTATCAAACTAGTTTTTGTGACTCGTAATCATCTTGAAACTAAGATACCATCTAATCATGTATCATCCTATTGAGCCAATTGGCATGACCAAGTACATACATGGCTAATGTGTTTTTTATGCTACATAACAGTCACTCTTCCAAGGTGGAACCGATACATCAGCAGCAACAGTTGTATGGGCAATTTCACTCCTCCTCAACCATCCCAAAATCCTTAAGAAAGCACAAGATGAGCTTGACAAATATGTAGGACATGAACGTTTGGTGGAAGAGTCAGACAAGAAAAACATCCCTTACATACAATGTATTGTAAACGAGACACTCCGAATGTATCCTACAGGTCCCCTAGGGCTACCTCGTGAGTCCATAAGCGATTGCAACGTAGGGGGCTACCATGTACCACGAGGCTCCATGCTCGTGTACAATATATGGGCAATACACAACGATCCGGAAAATTGGGAGGAACCGCGGAAATTCAAGCCAGAAAGGTTTTTGGGTGTAGAAGGGAATAGGCTAGGGTACAAATTCATGCCTTTTGGCACAGGACGAAGGTCATGCCCTGGAGAACATTTGGCTGGTAGGGTGGTTTGGTTGGCTGTGGCGATATTGATTCAATGCTTTGATTGGGAAAGAGTTGGCAAAGAATTGGTGGATATGAGTGAAATTGGTGGTGTTTCTTTAACAAAGCTTGAACCTCTTAGAAGTAAGTGCTACCCTCGTCCTTGCATGATGAAGCTCCTCTCTCAAATATATTCTAGCTAATTAATATTACCTTATTTATATAAGAGTATGCAAATTTATAAATAAATTGAATGTGTCCTTGTACTATTTTGTTTTATAAGGCCAAATTGATAAGATGTATGATTATAATTCATATATAAGTGTTACCTATGACATTACGACAGTATTAATTACGGAGTAACTATTAACTATTAAGTAATATTAGAAGTGATTTGTATTTAATACTCAATATATATGTATACATCTATAAGAAGTTAAGAACGAACTTAAGCAGGGATTTGGATCATTCGGGTTATGAAGCAAGACATTTACACCAACAAAAACAAAAAGGAGAAAATTTTGAATGCAACAAGACATGTTTACCAACAAAAAAAAAAAAAAAAAATGGAGAAAATTTTGAATGCAACAAGTCAAGTAAGGCTAGTCGACTAGAGGAGCATGGGCCGCAAAAGGTCGAGAACCATGTCTTCGTTTAGCATCCACATATACCAGTAGCAACCGATCGATGAACGATTGAAGGGAGTAGCAAATATCTAAAGCACACCTCTCCAACTCTTCCTACGATTGAATTGAACTAAATTATTAAACTGACTAAAATTAAGCCTGCACAAAAGGACATGTCTAACTCTAGTTTTGCAAGCAAGGGTCGATAATACAACAACGTAATATGGTAAGTAGATTATACAAACCTAAATGTAAAAATGTTAGTTAATTGACCAACCGAGTAACTGATGAACTCTGTTTAGTTACACTTATTAACATCAAGTGAATTTTCGATAGCTATATAATCTTCTAATCACAGTAATTTGAGTTTCAACACCCTCTTTTTTAAGCTTTCTTTTGTTGACTGTAGTTGCTTTCTTTGAAAGCCAACAAGTCTACGCTCATTAATAAAATAAACTACAATTCAATACAAACCAGCAACGATGAGACACTCCTTACCAAAACCCAAAGCCACTATAAATTGGTAAACAACAAGCACATATATAACACTTATAATCACTAGTTTTATTTAGTTTAGATTGCTAGTATTGCATCTTGAAAAAATAAATAATAATAATAAAAAAAAAAAAACTATCCATGATTTGGAATATTGATAGTAGTTATAGTATCGTCAATGTTATCCAATATGTAGCAATTTTTCTTGTTACATACATTACTCTTAAACATACTATCCTGCGTTCGAAATTCGACAAGTTACCACCTAGCCCATTTTTATGCCTCCCAATTATAGGCCATCTATACCTATTTAAGAAGCCTCTCCACCGGTCCCTAGCCCGTTTGGCGGAACAATATGGGCCCGTCCTATATCTTAGGATGGGGGCCCGGCCTGTCCTCTTGCTCTCCTCTCCCTCCGCGGCTGAGGAGTGCCTAGTTAAGAGTGATGTATTTGTAGACCGCCCACTTCTACTCCCTGGGAAACACGGGGGTTATAATTATACTAACATGGCTTGGGCACCACACGGGGACCATTGGAAAAACCTACGGAGGATTGCAGCTGTTGAGATCTTGTCTCCTCAACGGTTACAAAACCTTTCAGGGATTCGAGCTGAAGTGGTCCGGTCCTTTATCCGTAGAACTATGCAAGGGAGCATGGAAAATGGCGGAATAGTGGAAATGAAGTCTGCCATTTTCGGGCTCACCTTAGATAACATGATGAGGATGCTAACGGGGAAGAGTAACTACGATGAGACAAATGAAGGCACGGAAACCTCTAGGAGAACTAAGAGGTTTCAACAAATTGTAGAGGGGAGTTTTAGAGTAAGTGGGGTGAATAATTTAGAAGATTTCTTGCCAATATTAAAGTGGTTTAGGGTGTTTTTAGGATCACCTGAAGATTTCATGAGGAAATTGACTAAAGATAAAGATGAGTTCATGCATGGGTTGATGAAAGAACATAGACAATTGGAAAAGGAAGGGAAATTGTCTGATGGAAGGAAAAGAGCTATGATTCATGTTTTGTTGTCCTTGCAAAAGGAGGATCCTCAGTATTATTCTGATGAAATGATTGGAAGCCTCATTTTGGTATGCTAGCTTCTATATTTATTTGCAAATTCTCTTCTTTCTTATTTTGTTGGCAAGTAACTTCATAACATGTTTAATGGTTACGAAAACTATGTTTAACCATTATCATTTTTAACTACTACTTGCGTAATTGGAATTATATGCATTATCTCCATAACGTAATGAATGCTGCAAACTATTTATTTTAATACTCACACATAATACCTTTTTGTTACATTTTAACAATATTTTCGAGTTTTCGAGGGTATTAGTTACTAACTTACATGAAAATTTGACTAAATGGATATTTGTACGCTCACTTGTGTTGACCTCATCATGCATGAAATTGGTTGACCAGTACTGATGAAGAATTTCTAAAAAGCTGATCTTTAAGACTTTCTTTTGACAAAATGCACCAGCTAACACATAATTTGAATAGTAACATCTTAGACTATTCTACACTGCAAAATGTTAAAAGTGTTAGTCTCAGCAGTCAACACTAATAACATAAGAATTTTGGAGTTGAAAACTCAATTATTAAAGACATTTCAAAATTTTGTAGCTTAAGAAATTGTACTACCTTTATCAATTATTAAGCTCACGATTTATGACTTTACCTAAAACAGGCTCTCTTTCAAGGTGGAACTGATACATCAGCTGCAACAGTTGAGTGGGTGCTTTCACTCCTCCTGAACAATCCCGAAGTCCTAAAGAAAGCGCAAGCTGAAATCGACACAAATGTAGGAAACGATCGTTTAGTAGAAGAGTCGGACAAGAACAACCTCCCTTACATACAATGCATTGTACACGAGACATTACGAATGTTCCCTACAGGTCCATTAGCACTACCTCGTGAGTCTAGGGGCGACTGCCAAGTAGGGGAGTACCATGTCCCTAAAGGGTCCATGCTTATATACAACATATGGGCTATACAAAATGATCCAAAAATTTGGACAGAGCCTCGAAAGTTCAAGCCAGAGAGATTCGAGGGTGTTGAGGGTACTAGGTTGGGATACAAGTACATTCCTTTTGGCACTGGCAAAAGAATTTGCCCAGGGGAACACTTGGCTAGTAAAGTTGTGTGGTTGGCTGTGGCAGTATTGACTCAATGCTTCGAGTGGGAGCGAGTTGGAGAGGAGTTGGTAGATATGGCTGAGACCGGAGGTGTTTCCTTGACTAAGCTTGAGCCTCTTAGAGTAAAGTGTCGCCCTCGTTCTTGCATGATGGATGTTCTTTCTGAACTTTAAACTAAATAAATATGTTTGTGGAATGAAGATGAATGTATTATTGTTGTTAAATTAGCTCTTGTCCCTCCTCTTCAACTGAATAATGAAGCTAATTTAGTGCTTGTACTGTATAATGTCAATATTTATTGAAGTCCATTAAGCAATTTTCCTACTTCTGCTTGAAAGCTTTTGTACATGAATTTTTAGAATGTAGTACTGTCACTTATCTCAGTGCCATATCTGTTTCGATCACATTACTACATAATTGAACATTTTCACCTTAACAAGTATACTCTACATTATCTATATCTAGTACCTACCAAGTGCTCCACATCTTAAGTAATGTTTAGACTTGTTCAGTCCATAAGTAATTATCAAAAAGCTATTGTTGATAGTCAACAATAAGTCAGTACCATGAAAGAGTAGATCAAAGAATTCTTGTTGGTACGACGAGCCATCTTTGAAAACAATGGGATAACACTATTAGCCACAAAGAGCATTTTTTTTCTAAGTCTTTGGCCGTTGATGTCTGTTGCGCAAGACACTTAGTACAAACAACTTCACAGTTAAACAAAGAATCTGGCAGTGATGGAAGCACGAAGTGAAGACTTGACAAATACAGAATCGTGAAAACAATAGATCGTTCAAATTCTTTCAGCTTGAAGTAGCAGCCACTGCCAATAGTCTTGCATACAGGCTACAGCAGCATTATCTTGACCTTAGAGGCCGGCTTTTTAGAGCATTCAAGCTAAACATATTATTATTTGATTTGATCTTTACACATAAAACATACTTCATATTATTACATAAGAAAATACTTACTGTTCTGCAAAGACATCATAACTACAGAGGGACGATACAGTTTGCTATAGCAGCCAACTCTTGTTTACTACTTGCATAATCTTTAAAACTGTATCTACGTGAACATTACAACAAGTTCATCCAAGTCTTTCTTTTCTAAGTCTTTCCAATTCCTTCACCATTTGCCAGTGTTCCATGGATAAGGTTGCCTCACCAAAGCTCAGCGACATAAGTCTACTCATTGTCAGCAATCTGGAACCAAAAATAACCAATCAATGTTACTAAACTTTACAAATCACTTCATCAGAAAACTAGAAATAAAATAAGAGATAAGAAGTACTCCGTCCATCAAGAACTAATATAGCAAATATCTAACAATTAGCAAACCTCCATGATTAAAAGATTTTATCATGAATTCTCTTCTCTTAAACACCCTTTTTAGCTGCTTGATTCCAATATACATATCCTTGAGCTTACCATCAATATAAAAGCTAAATCTGCTAAATGTGCGTCAGGTGCAAACTTTGGCCTCTCATGGCTAGATAATTAGATATATACAGTTCCTTTTGTAATAGTAAACTTTTTTTTTTTGATAGACTGTCCACAACCTGCATCAAATGGGAATAGCCGTATAGGGTTGAAAATAAGCATTACTTATAATTTGTTACTGTGGCAACTCTTTTCAGACATTCCAACATAGTTATGTGAGTTTCTGGACTGTCGATTTTGGATAGGAAATAAGTTATAAAAGGGCTTGAAATAAAATCTAACAACGCTATGTGTTCTGCACTGACCTGCTAAAATCATGGCTCCCTAAGCTCCGATCTGCTTGCCTAGCAGCCACTAGATCCTCCTCAACTACCTGAAAAGTGAATTCCATATCAGTTAAGTAATTCTTACAGCAAGAAAAGAGAATAAACACAAGCAAAAGTCCGAAAAATACGTCCATAGAACGAGCTATAAAAAAAAAGGAAAAATTATACATACCTTCTGCATTTCAGGACTAATTGAATGAGAAAGTGATCTCAGAGTAGCCAAGTACCACCTCCAGGACTGTACTAGTGCTTCATCGACAACATTTGCAGAGCCTGTTGATGAAGGCTGAAAAGGAAGCACTAAATCTGCTGGAAGGATATTGGATTTCCCCTCAGATAGAACAAGCAATTGCACATCTGAAGCCATCTCCATTTTGTAGTACTGGAAGTCATATTCAACCTGAAAATTTTTCTCAGAAGTCAGTAATTTTAATGAAACAAATGGTTAGACCGTCCTCCCACACAGCATACAATGATACAGGAAGTAGACAAGTAGTTAATTATCACAACAATACCAACATGGTTTCCAAAAACCAAGATGTTTGAGTACTACCTGCTGAAACTCTGTCAAAAGCTTCAGTGACTTTGCATTTTCAACCCCAGTCGAGTTAAGTGTCCCAGACTGCAACTGAGTCTCGTCAATGGTCACGTGTGATCCTTCTGCCAGTTGGAGAACTCCGGAAATCAATCTGCCATCAGTGTATAGCAAGTGTTAGAACAAGAAAATTAGGACACTATCTGGAACCAAAAATGTATAAAGTAGGGCTTCACATACTTATTTGCATGATAATCCTTTTTAGGGGAAAGCAAGGCATTATTCAAATACTCGATAGTGAGAGGTATATGCTGTGTAAAAGGAAGAAGTTCTTTCATTGTGAGGGTTAGAGGACTGCCAAAGACAGATGTAGCTTCCTTGTTAAAGTTGGTGAGATTGAGTGAAAGCTTCCCAACAGCAACACCATCAACTCTAGCATGCACCTGCAAATCAAAACTCTATCACGATGCTGCTACCAAAGTAACTGAAAAGTCTCGTAGAGTTACGATGACAAACGCCAACTACAGAGAATTATAAATCATGGAAGGCAGTATGACAACAAAGCAGGAATGTTACCTTGGACAAGAGGTGCAATAACAGATATTGAGCAGCCACTCCATCATTTCCAAGAACAGCAGTGAGATGACTAAGCAAACCATCCCTTATTCCTCTAACCAGAGAAGGATTAGGCTATAAGAAGAGAGTGAGTTAGTTCAAGTACCTCATACAATGCAGAATGAATAAAGAAGATAATACCAAGCAAGGACAAAGCCAATTACATCTGTTATAGGTGAACGATCAACAAAATCACCAACCACAAGCTTCTTGTGTACAAGGCAGTGGATACGAGGTACCTGCACAAAGATAAAGAAAACTATAACAAAGTTGAGCAGAAAGTGCAGAACTAAATAACTATTTAATTGCTAGATTCATGCTTGATCAATTAAGTAGCATCATTAAAAAAGCTAGTAGAGTGAATTGCATAAATCCCAGCACATTTAAAAGGTTTTCATAGTAATAATTAACAAGGGAGAACAGAAATGCAAACCTTGCTAGGGGGCAACTGAACTAAGTTATCTTCATAAAAGCTGTTTGACAGCATATCGGACTCATCCTTATTTACAGGAATTTCTGCATCATGACTAAGGACTCCGATAAACTCAAAAATCTCATTCAGTTTTAGATCAGACTCAGGGGAGTCGTAGACCTGCACATATAAGAGTACAACACTTTACTCTTCTAAAATGATATCGTACATTCACATAATGATAGTAGACAGTTTGACAATCAGGATACATACCTTAACCAGACAAGGAAAAGAATCAATCACTGAATTTCGTGGTTGAAAGGACACGGCTGTAGTGTCATTCACCATGTCTTGCTGCATTGCAGACGAAGAAGGATGCCCCTCTTCCTTCTGTTTTTCGGAAAATTAGACAAATCAGAAACGTTTAACGCCCATTACGCCATTATCATGGAAGGGGTGCAGCTACAACTACCACATGAAGGTGCTAAACCATATAACTCTACTCTCTAAAGTCTAAACAAGACTCATTTATCTTGAAAATATACAAAGGTTTCAATAAGAAAGTTCAGTTGCAGCTAATGGAACACCTACAATATTTCCATACATTTGAGTATTTCACCAAAGTACAACCAGTTAACTAATCAATCAACAATGTATAATACTAGAAAAGTTGTGAGCTTACCATCTTCTTAGAAATCGGAGAATCCTGGGAACCTTGATTTGATTCCTGCCAAGCAGAAAAATCTCACATAAATCAAAATGGGAAAAGCCACAACCGCGACAACAAATGGGAAACAAAGTGCACACACCCATGACCTTCAAGAAGACTACACAAGAATCAACCAAGTGTAATTCATCACAACATACAATTCTCAGCATAAAACACTAAAACTCTTTACATAATGCTTTCCTCATACAAATTTGATTGTGTTTCATCTACAACGTAAATTCAAGTTTATATCTACAAGCAACATCATGTTAGACAAAAACATTAAAAAGCCTTACCATCTCCATATGACCAACAACATCATCACCATCCCTCGGACGCTTCTCTCTCTGATGTGAAGCCATAGTCATTTGCTGATTCGACAACGCTTCCAATGGCTCCGCCCACGAATTCAACCCTGGAACCTATAATTCCGTAAACACAAACAAAACAGTACTATACAATTAGTCAATTACTATTCTCTCCCACTCAAAATGTATGTTACTTTTGCCCATTTTTCTCAATACTTTTAGATTATGAACCTTAACATTACAACTATCCAATCAAAGACATCCTAAAAATTAAAAGCAACTTCTGAGAAAACTAACAAAACAAAATCATAAATTTTCGAAAAAGCGAAAACTCACAGGAACACAGTAGAGCAATCGACGCTCCCATAAGCGCATATCAGGGGATAATTCCACTTCACATTGTGATATATCTGAGTATTTGTTAGTCCTCCAATTTGAACCATCCTTAAAACAAAACAAAAAAAAACACCAAAATTCATAAAATTTCACGCAAAAAAATGTATAAATCCAATTAAAATTCTTTTTTTTTTCCTGGAAATTAAAGTAGTTACCTTATAAGCACCAACGTAGAACTCATTACCAAGCATATCTTGAATCATTCCTCGAAACCGAACCAATGTATTCGGTTCAAGGTACTTGAAACTCGTTGAATTAAGAATTGGAACCTAATTAATAAAACCAGCAATATTAATTAATTGGTTAATTGACTAAGTAATCAGCAATTAAGGATTGAATGAAGATAATGAAAACCCTAACCCTAAAATGGAGTTTTACCTCAGAAAGGTTATCGTCGTCGAAGAGAAATTGGTGGAAGAGATCAACGGCGCCCCAATCAGAGCCGTCGGATGTGGAGGGGTTGAGGCCTGATGATATGGCTTTTTCGAAGGTTAATCGGACGGCTCCTAGTGGGTTTGCCAGACAATCGTACGGTAATCCTACCATTTTTGATTGAGTGTTAGTGTAGTGAGTTTATGGTGGAGTTGAGTGTAGAGGATTGGTGAACTGTTAATGGAGGAGTGCGGCGAAATGGGAAGGTATATAATGAAGGTGGGGCTTTTTGGCGCCAATTTATTGAGGGTGGAGTTTTCCCGCCAATTTGGGGGTAAGTAGTGTTCTAAACGAGGGTGTTTAGGGTGTAATTTCAGTTAAACGCATCGTTTGGTGAATATGTGGAGAGCACTTAAGGATTGCTTTATTGAAAGTGGGCGATACATCATTAATTAATTAATTACTCATGTTAGGCTACACGGCTACTCTTGCATTGAAAGGATAGAGGATTAACCGCAATATGGGATACCTTATAAGTTTTAGAAGTATAAGGATGTTTTCGAGATCTCTATTAACTTGGTTTTCAACTTTTCATTTGGTGCGCCTATGAGTCTATTTTCTTCAACTTATTTTCAATACTTATTGGATAAGTTATGTTTAAATATATACCAATAAATAGCAATAAGTTGAGATAACTTAAGATAACTTTTAATAAGTATCAATCAAATCAATTCAGATGAATTATGATAAATAAAAATAAGTTGAAAAGAACAAACCAACAATCTAATCTAGTGTAACTTGCAAAGTTGCACATCAATACATCATGCATAAAAGACGTGATAGTCATATTTGAATGGGCCGTGGATATGGTAGTGCTGGGCTATGTACTATACCATCAGGCAATGGGCTAAATCTATAAAAAAAACAGTCAGAAGCCCTACCCAATACGCAAATTATCACTTTTCATTTCTCAGGTTACTTTTACTTTTTTTTTTTTTTTCAGTAAGGTGTCCTCTTGCTCAAGAAACAAAGACGAACAATTACTCAATAAGCAGAGAGTAGAAGCACTCCTGTTCCTGTATCACTTAAACAAAACATACATTTGAAATCGCAGATTTAGCAATTATACGATTTTTCCCTAATTACTGTAAGTACAATTTTAATTTTTATCCATTTCAATTTCTTCATTTCTCTCATCTAATTTAGGTTTATGTTTTCCGATTTCCCCAATTTCATTTTTTTTTTTTGTATGATTAACGAAAACAATAGATTAGCTTGTTCGCTATGAATATTGAATGTAATTGTGAAATTGGTTAATTGATTATATGATATGCTGAATTATATGATTATATCTTCGAATTAAGTTAAGTTTTTTTTTTCCTGAATTGAAATTTGTACAAATCTAGACCTACCTTAAATCGATGTTTTTTTTTTTCTGAGGTTTAAAAATTAAACCTTGATTTTGGTGTTTGATTGTTTTGTTTTTTTATTCAAAGAAACAACTTTGTTTATGTTGTAATTGATGGATGAGATTATAACTGTTTCGATTTCAAAATGCGGTAAAAATTTGAGTTTTGAGTTGTTTTATGGACAAGATCATATTGATTACCAATGTTGTGCTTTTAAATTTTTAATTCAAACTACAATTAAGTGAAATGATAATTGTGCTATACGAACTGGTATTATGATTTGCTATATTGTAGGATTGTAACTACTTAGTGTAGACGCTGAAACGGTTTAGTTAGTCCACTGTTTGCCTTAATGGAATGGTTCATGCATGATTTGTTGTTGTCTCTATTGTAGTGAATCATGTCTCGAAGGTATGATAGTCGCACAACGATCTTTTCTCCTGAAGGTAGGCTCTACCAGGTTGAATATGCAATGGAGGCTATTGGGAATGCTGGAAGTGCCTTAGGTATATTGGCGAAAGATGGGGTTGTTTTGGTTGGCGAAAAGAAGGTCACGTCCAAGCTTCTTCAGACCTCCACTTCAAATGAGAAGATGTACAAGATCGATGATCATGTTGCCTGTGCTGTGGCCGGTATCATGTCTGATGCCAATATTCTTATCAACACAGCTCGAGTCCAAGCTCAACGCTACACTTTTTCGTACCAAGAACCAATGCCTGTTGAGCAGTTGGTTCAGTCTCTATCTGATACTAAACAAGGTTACACTCAGTTTGGTGGGCTTCGTCCTTTTGGCGTTTCCTTTTTATTTGCTGGGTGGGACAAGAATTATGGGTTCCAGCTTTACATGAGCGACCCAAGTGGAAATTATGGTGGGTGGAAAGCTACTGCAATTGGAGCCAACAATCAAGCTGCACAGTCGATGCTTAAGCAGGATTACAAGGACGATATCAGCCGTGAAGATGCTGTTCAGCTAGCATTGAAGGTCCTCAGCAAGACTATGGACAGCACTAGTCTTACTTCTGAGAAGCTTGAGTTGGCTGAGGTTTATCTTCAGCCTTCTGGCAAAGTCAAGTATCAGGTGCACTCTGCAGACTCCTTGAACAAACTGTTGGTTAAATCTGGACTGACTCAAGCTACCACAGAAGCCTCTTAAGTCAAAGGTACCTCATGTATCATTCAGATGCTTTTCGTTATCAGATACTGTGATGTACTCTTTATTAGATATTAGTCTGTCTTACTTAAATATCCGTCTTTGTTGAACTTTTGAGGATGAGAAAGGCACGCTTTGTTTAATCACTGTTTGACCTGTTTCTATGTGTTGTTATTCTTACTGTGGTTAGTCATTGCCTCACTGGTTTTCATGTACTCGGCATAACAAATGTTGATTTAACTAGATGAGGCTTTCACTTATTTCTTGATTCAAATGTCCTCCTTCCCGTGAACAACATACCAATTATAGAGCTCTGGCGGGTGACTGATTGGGATTTCCATGGACTGGACGACCATTCTAAGCTACCATAGCCGCATGTTTTAATGATCTGTTCCATTGTTTGTCACTCCGAACTCAGGGTCTTCATTATGTTAAGCTCATATGTTGAACAACGTCAAATGAAAAGATCATTTTAAGTTTCTTATTCAAATTGGTGCAGAACATAATTTATTCATTGGCTTTGTATGCTGAATGCATTGGCAGCAGACAATTATGTTAGATGTCAGTTCTTGATTTTAGAAAATTCTTATGCATAACCATTCTATTTCAATTATCTTCTGAGTATCATTCATTGATTAAGTGATACTAATCTCTCCACTTCCTCTAGAATTTGAAGATTGCTTTGATTTTGGTGCTTACTGGTTTACTGCTTATTGGTACTAGAAAACTCACCATGGCAAAAATCAGTACCAAGATTACTTCTGTTAGCTATAATGGTTCTTTACCTTTCCTTGCAATGTCAATGACACTGATTATTCTGTAGCATTATATTGTAGAGATGATAAAAATCAGTTCACGCCCAAGGCATGGCTTCGAACCAGGAGCTAGAGTGATGCAGCCTAGTAATGGAGTAGAGCCTATCCTACCTTAGGCTTTAGTGATTTGCCTTATGTTGTCTGAAAGTTCAATTGATCCATAATCCATTATATTTTCTTCCAATATAATTAAGCAATTGTATTTCACAATATGCTTACAATCATCAAACTAATCCATTGTGAATCGAATAAGCTGAAATCATTTCTGGCACGAGTGTTAACATACTGGGGAAATCCAACATTTTGATGCATTACATTATACATTCAAAAAATTTGAGTAGGAAACTACATACAAGTATATATATATATTTCTATGCTACAATCTTTCAATTCACTACTTCCTGTTATTATCCAGTAAAGAGTCTAGTAAAAAAGTTGCCAGACTTCTTTTTCTCAAGGCAAGCAACATGAGCATATCTCCCTAAACTGTCCTTTTGCCTTGCTTCGCCTGCTGTGTCTTTCTTGCATACTTTACAGGTTTTGTCCACCCATCCTTCCTCTACATATTGTCCATCGACTATATGACCCAGAGAAATAAAAACCGAATCAGTAAGCATCAAAAATTGCATCAGTGAATCAAGAAGATGCATAATTGGGCATATGTAAGTACCTTCGACATAAGACTTGAAGAAATCCTTGTATGTCCCTCCGATTTTCCTCCGAAGAGCTCCATACTAAACCAAAATAACCCAAACAGTTTAGGATCGGAAGTTCGAAACTATGTAATAGTAGGTCAAGCAATCATGAATTCAATTCCTTTTTTGTACTACTCGCTTCACTACTTGTATGCAACTTGTTTCATTGATAAACAATGAGTGATACACAAATCATTAGCAAAAAACTGAAAATTTGAGCTTATATAAGTACCTGTTCTCGGTTCATTTGGCCCCCTGACTGGGTGGCATCTCTAGCGTCATCAATAAGCTGAGCATCCTCTACTGACCTTGGTTGAGCAAAATCTAATGCATCAGTCACACTAGTGAATAACGATTGCTTCTTCTTCGGTTCTTCGTTTTCTTCAGAGCTATCTTCAGTTTTTGCAGCCGATACAACTTTCAATCTGTAAATCTTTCTGTAATTATGTCTAAGCATAGGTTGAGGAGCTAATGATGTTTGGAAAAGCCCCTTTTGGGGAGTTGATAGTGGTAAAGTTCGAAATCCCATGTTTGGTTTCGTTCTTTGAGATAATGTTATATTTCAACAGTCTAAAGAACAAATATATATATATATATATGTATGAGGTAATGAAGAATGTCATATATTGTATGTGGAACATAAGAGAAGTTTAATTTTGTGGGGCTAAGAAAGTAAGGTGCCACGTATTGTGGGAGATTAGTTACCACTCAGAAAGTCTGGTTTAGATAGAGAGAAGACGTGGATCTTTAGGCTGCTTGTCAATTGAAAGGCTTTGCTTTAGAATTTGAGATTCCTTTGTATGACTTACTCTGAATTACTGTAATTTGCAACTTGCAAGTGACTACCAAAGGTTGAAATAGCCAAAGCTCTCAAGCCACATTTTACACTTGTGGGGAATCACCACATTCTTTTTAATTTTTCCAAAACCTTTTTCCCGAGTTCGCTTCTAAAACAGCTTGACGGGCTACCCGTCCATGAACAACTCAACAATAAATGACAATGAATGAGCAATCTATTTCTAGGAATCTATGCAATGGAACCATCAGGCATCAACTATGAAATTTTGCAACTTTAGTAATGTGAGATCGATAACATGAGGTATTAAGGTTTCAAAAACAATAGTACCTTTGACCACATGATGTTTTAAAACCTTCTAAGAAAATTTTTCTCTTACAAAAGTTTCTTCATTACTACTTCGTCCCAACTTTCGAATAGGACATATACTGAAGAAGTTTCTTAAACTGTACAAAGCACTTCCTGTTATGTGACAATGCACAAAGAGCATATTTCTTCCTCTCGCTTTTTACGTATCAACAAAACCGAATAGATAAAACTAATTACACAGCAAAATCCCAGTTTCAAACAACATAGACCATGCCAACCTCAAGAAGTGATACTGGTGGCACCCTGAGCGCAACATCAGGTCCCCTACAGTTCCTTCTAAGAAAATTATACCCAAAATTTATAGCAATCCTCTTAAGAAATGAAGATCCTTGCTTAGCTCTAACATGGGAGTGCCCTATGATAAAGGCACTACCCGATTGCTGAGCATCTGATAGATCATCTAGTTCTTGCAGCATCTGAATTTCCCTCTCATCACTTGCAGAAGAATCATCAGTGAATCTCACACGTCTTTTCACAGGTCCCATTTCCATGATATCTCGAACACTCTCGACAGTTGGCAGTCCTATGGACACGCTTGCTGGCTGTGGATTTTCATCGATCTCATATGGAGGTTGACGGGAATACCTCACAGTTCCTGTAACAGCCAATCTACAGCTATGAGACTCATTTAATCGAGCCTCATCATTCTCAAAGGATTGTCGGCCTTCCCTGTGGTCTTGGGCCCAGTCAAAACGGATAAATTCATCCAACTTGGCAGCAAGCTCAGACTCGAAGGAATCAACATCCTGGTGCACATCACGATAACCGTATCGGATGATGCATCGATATGACCGATGGGCTGAGGGGCCCACTCGGCTAACAAGGTATCTCTCAGCTGGAGGGACATAGGGAACAGGAACAGACTTCACACAGACAAAAACCAGTATCTTGTGGAATGCAGGAAGATTGGTGACGAATCGAGAGAAGTTTGCAGGGATGCCAGAAGTAAGGTCAGTGAAGACCATGCCAATTCCTGGGACTCGTGATATACCAAGGCTTGGGCCTAAGGCTAGCAACCATTCCAAGGACACTTTGTTGTGGAGGTCAAATTCGTACTTTTTGATTGTGGCGTAGTGCCATACAAACATTATAGTCATGAGAATGAGGGCTAGGAGGATTGGGAGCCAAGCTCCCTCAGTAAATTTCACCAAAGAAGCTGAAAAGTAGAGGATTTCAATTGAACCGAAGAAGAAAAGGAAACACAGGGCTAAAATGGGAGGTTTACGCCAGCACAGAACAATGACCAAGGACATTAGACACGTTGTCACCAACATCACTGTCATCACTGCTAAACCTGCAGCATAGTTGATATTCTAACTTTTCTCAGTATGCCAGCTAATAAGGCTCCCAGAAGATAGATACTTCACAATAAATAAGTAAGAAAGGGAGTCAACTCCAACAACATCACTAAAACTAGGATGAAATCAAAGATATAATCAGAATTGATGTGAAGGCATAGAATAACCAATGTGAACATTTAATTACCTGATGCATTCCCCAAGTGTTTCGTATCTCTGAATCCTATCGTAACAGCAATACAGAGGATCATCAGTATCCAGTTGATCTCAGGAATATATATCTGTCCATGTATCTTATCTGATGTGTGAATCACTTTGACTCGGGGGAAACAACCAAGTGACTGGCTTTGATTAATGATAGAGAACGTTCCACTTATAATTGCTTGACTTCCCACAACCGAAGCAAGAATTGCTACCAGAATCACTGGCCATTTGACTTTTTCTGCACACCCATAAGTTTCAGCATCAATTTTTTACTGCTAAACCTAATGCCATGGACTGCTTGTGAAGTTACAGCAACAAGTGTAATGAATTAAAAACACAGCACAAACAAAATACATCTATAATTATAGAAATCCAAAAGGTTAGTCTGTTAATGCGTTATTGCATAACAACCAAGTTAGCACTTAGCATCATGAAATTTTTCTGCAGTGAACTTTTTAGGCTTTGTTTTTGTGACCTTATTATTCCTAACTTGCCGTATTACAACTTAAGTATGCAATATTCAAGACAAAAGTCAATTTAAGCACACTCCAAGGCCTAAGGTGGAAGACCACTAGTAAATTGCTTCAAGCCTTCATGCTGCCCAAGTATACAAGAGATAGCATCAAGTTTTTTGTTTTTGTTTTTTATTTTTCTGTTTTTTTTGGGCCTGAACCATATGAAGCAGCATAAGAAGTTATGCAGACAAATATGGTACCTGGAACTGAAAGATAAAAGCTGATTGCATCAGCATTCTCATGATGCATTGACAAATAAGCTGCTTGACCCATATAAGCTAGTATCAGAGTTGGATATACCAGAAAAGTGAAAGCGATCTGCAAAACAAATGTGGGATCGTTATTCCTGTTTGCATCAACCATGTCCAAGAGCAACAACAGACAATAAACACTGGTACATATGATCAAAACTTCTTGGACATCAAAATTGCAAAAACGTTACCTGAATTGCCATGTAAGAGAAGTGTCCTAAATCAGCAAACATTGCCTCGGAACCTACAAGAAAAATTAGCATGCGATTGAATAAAACTAAGGAGACTCTTGCAGCTATATGCAATCAAGACAATACTGACCCTGAAATGAAATATTTGAGTAAGCAAAAAGGTGCATGTTTTCACCTGTAATGCACAGCAAAACACCTCCCAAAGACATCCATCCACTAATCCTAGTCTTCTCCAAGAACTTGTACATATAATAAGGTGAGATAGCTTGATAAACACGTGGGTTCCAGCGAAAGATATTGTACAACCCCAGACCACTTATGCATAGCAGCCAGATCAAAACTACTGGTGCAAAGACAAATCCAACACGATGTGTGCCATAGTGTTGCAGGGCAAAAAGACAGACTAAGATAAAGCATGTAATCGGAATCACAGCATCTGCAAGTGGAAAGTGTAAGTTAGCAAGTAAACAATTATTCAGTGTAGTGAACACACAAAGGCTCACATATCATAATTGTTTTTCCAGTAAAAATATCAATTTTTATTTTTGGTTATCATGGTGTACCAAGTTATAATTTACATCTTTACATGAATCTTTTTCTTAATGATTTTTTAGAGGTCCTGTTTTAATATCATAACTCAAAGCAACATAACTATTTTACAGTAAAACCTGTTCAGTTTTATTGTTGGGTTTCCTTGCCAAAATGGGGAAAGCGCGGGGGAAGAGAGCCATCATTTACTGATCAATTGAAGGCCACAAGTCTTTGGTATGCATTTTAGGTGGAAAGTTCTTTCTTGAAGTTCTTTTCAATACCAAACGAACCCAGATTAATAATCATTTCCCATTTCCAGCAAAATCCCAAATTAGCTAATTACCAAATAAATGAATAATACCTAAAAAGGGGGTCAAAATGACCTCTCAACTAAAATGTGCAGAAAATAAAACTCAAGAATAGCAACCATGAAAATTCAAAAACAAGTTGCATTAGGGTCTCATTGAAATGACTACACTAAGACAATTCAATACTACATAACGATGATCACAATGAGCTAGTCAAAATGATGGCTGTGAAAAGGAATTACTAATTAGTCTGATTTGATTAAATCCTCGCATAAGATGTGAAATGATACATGGGCAAAAACTAGAATTGTTTTAAGAAAATTTACTGCAAATCCTGGGATTCACTATGCCACGGACCATAAATAAACACGAAAGACTGATAGAAAGTTTCACCGATTACTAAAAGCATGTAACAGTTTACAGATGAACATTACACAGATCAGAAAGTCTAAGATCAGCAATCAAACAGACAATCGGAAGTCGAAAAGGCAGAGTGCTACAGGAGTTTAGAAAGCTTACATTGGTGATTCTCATGGGTCATCAACGACTCAAGGCCAGAAACAGCAGTAAAAACTACATTTATAAGAGACAAACACAAACTCGCATCAGCAGGGGAAGAGGAGGGCCTGTAGGGCCATTAATCCACTTAGATGGAAGAAAAGTAGTATATTACATTGAAAAGCAAATGATCTCCTTAACATCATTTTCTGGACATAATAGAAAACTGACACCAATTCAACTATTCAGTCATATCTTATTCCTAATTTGTGCAACTTAATTCGCGATACTCTCTAATAGCTGAACAGGCATCAAAACGCAAATTTGTTACATATTTTGTTGAACTACTACAAACCTGTACCAATTCGCACCTTTCAGATTGTAGTTTTAGAAGGCGATAAGCAAATTACAACATTGTTCATTTGTTCTCTCTTTATGTGACACAATTTAATGAACCTACAGCCTCTAAAAACAAACATGTTTGTCCAACAAAACTCAATTCAAAGTCATCCGCCTACGAAAAAAATGTTCATATCAGCCAAATAACACCAAAACAAGAAAACAGAAATATACCAGAAATAGCAGGAGTAAGAAGGCCATCTCCAATAACCATACAAGTACCAAGAAGAACCAACACGAGCAACGCGGTACGCAAACACTTGTGTTTCTCAAGCACCATTTTAACCTTAGATGTGCTATTACTTTCAGGAGGGTGCTCCAACTTATAAGTAGACACATCTTCATCAGATGCATGTCTATTTGGCAAAAGACTCACTCTAGCATGTCTACATATCAATGAATATAGAGCAAATGTACCACCTAAAACAAACAATACAATATCAAAACTCAAATTCAAAAGATTACAACTAAAACTAAAATAAACCCTTGATTTATTATATTATGAAATGATTATATTACCTTCACCATTGTCATCTGCTCTAAGTACAATGAAAACATACTTGAACAAAGGAAGTAAAGTAAGAGTCCAAAACACAAAAGAAAGAACTCCAAATATTTCTTCATTTGATTCTGAATGATGAATATCTTCTGCAAATGTACTCTTGAACACATACAATGGTGAAATACTCAAGTCACCATATACTACTCCTAAACTTTGATATGCTAACAACAATACTGCTCTCCATGATTTGTCCTACCCACAAAACAACACATATAAAATAAAGTTAGTTTCTTTTTTTTTTTTTTTGGCATTTCAAAATCAATTGAAATAGAATAAAATGAAGAAAATATAATTAAACCCAGAAAAATGATGAAACAAAGGGTGAAAATAAACTAACCTTGTTATTATTAGAACCCCAGCAATTATTATTAGCATGAATATCCATGATTTTCTGGGATTAAAACCCAGAAAATAAGGGAAGTTGGAAACTTTGTATGAGTGATGATGTAAGCTTCTAGAACAAAATCAAAGAGGCAAAATTTGGATATACCCACATGAAAATTGAACACATATCTTCATAATTTTCACTTCATTTACACTACACAAAAATAAATAAAACAAAATAAAATTAAAAATACTATAAAAATAAGCAAAAAGAGAAAGTCTTTATCAGAAAATAATGTGCAAAAATTAGCAACTTTTTGGGGTACCCACATGCCATGATCAACTTTAACAACGTCATTTTAGCAGCAAAAATCAGAAATTTCATAACATAATATTCATTCATTCAATTAAAAAAAAAAAAAAAAAAAAAAAAAAAACAATTTAAAANCACACACAATTTACAAGGGTTACTAACTAGTAACAACTACTTAGTAATAATACTGTAAATTTAACTAAAGTATACTAAGGAAAAAATAAATAAAATAAAATGTAGAGTGTAATTAGACGTACCATATGAAAAGGATGAAAGATTAATGGGGAATTAATAAAGCTGAAAGTTTGGAAAATTAACAGTGGAATGAAAGAAAGATTGTTGAGTTGAAAACCAAATTTTTATTATGAAAGGGAATGTTAAATGACGGCAGATATTTGCTGTAGCATAATCACGTGATCTAACGACAGTTGTATTAACTTATGTTATCATACCAAAGAAACCCCACCAAAAATAATGGCTCATTTAATACCTTCCCTTTCTAATCGGATATATATTGTACTCGTCTGCTCGATAGATTATCTATCATTATAACGATAAATTGGTAATAGAATTTTACTTTCGATAACTAATGGTTTTATCGATGGTGGTTCGGTGAGTTATTTATCAAGTGGGTAAATTTAATGTTGGAATTTTATGGGTGAAATGTATGTATCGTTAACTCAGTTATATAGATTCTCAATTGAGATTTCAAGAGAATACCAATGACACTTTTATTTTTCAATGTGGAATACCAATGATACTTTATAACTTAGTCACTAGATAAATTAAAAATAAAAGGAACAATGTTGAGTGCATGAGGTGCACACAAACATGCATGTTAAGAATAGTGTAGTTGGAACTTGGAAAGCACCTTTTATAGTACTCCGTAACATGCTCTTGGTTGCATGACTTAGCATCCGAGATGATATGCTGAAAATCATTTTTATTGCATTATTATTGCTCTTTCTTTCCATATGGCTAATTGATATATATACCAAGTACAAAATAAAAAATCAACTAATATATATTAAATAGATAACACAGTCTTTTATCACGATAGAGTTTATAAGTGAATTGTTAGGAGTACATCCATAGTAACTGATATTATAAAAACTAAAAAATATCAATCTTTTTTTTACTTTACTTAATGTTTGGACTCTAATTATAGAACGTGTTATATTTTTGTCCACCTAATGAGTAAATGTATCCTTTCTTTGTACATATATTAGCATATTCCATTTTTATTGCATATACTTTTTTATGTTAGGCTTACTTATGTTAGTGAGCAAAAAAAAAAAAAAAAAAAAAAAAAAAAAAATANAAAAAAAAAAAAAAACTAAAATGCTATGGCTAATTGCCTAAACTTGGCAATGAGAGCATAAAGAGTAAAAAAGGCTATATAAATGAACATTCTACACGTAGGATGGGTATATCTAGCTACTATCTTGCTAAAGTTAGAAAGCCAAATATGCTGTAAAGACTAAAGAGTGACTTTTATGTGGTGATATACTTTGCTAATTCAAGTATTTACTCACCTAATTTTGATGGCAAGATCTCACTTACTTTTTAACTTGTTTTTCCTATTGTCTTACAAGTTACATGTACACTCAACACTCACAAATTTACAAATATGATTTATAGATGACTACAAGTACATGGTTTGCATTAAAATAAATAAAAGACCATTGTAAGTACTTACGTTTTTTTTCAAAAATTTATAACAAATAAGTATTTTTTTGTGAGAAATAAAATAACATAGAACGAATAGTTTTGTGTCTCAGTTGAAGACTAATGGTCAAATTGGTTCAATGCGAGGTATGCTCCACACGTTTTGTAAAAACTCCCCACCTCTTCGTTGCAATCAATATGGACATGTGAGTAGGTGGCTCTTAATGTAGTAAGTTAGTAACCATCAACTCATCAGTCATCAAGGGAATCAACCCACCAAGAAATTTGTAACTGAAGTTTTTTACATTTATCCATCATAATATTTACATCAAATAAAATATTTCGGTTCAAGGTGCTGAAATTAAGATAAATATGTTTCAGCTCTAAATTTAAGAAATATATACTCCTGTATTACTCTATATAGGTATCCAAATTATTATTGGAGTTACGATATTTGTTACACTACAATTCGGAATTTTTAAAATCAAGCAATGTAGTTATACAGGGCAAAAACTCATTAAGGGAATAATTGTCATTTGGATGTCATCTTATGACCGTTTGATGTTTGAACCCCTATTAATTGTCTAAGGATCCTCCTTTGATACAAGGGTCATCATGTAAAATTTTCGGGCAAAACCCTGAAAAGTGTAAATTAAAGGGTTTTTTCGGCTTTTAGAGATATGTTCTAGGTTTCATCTAATTTTTCCCCATATTTCACGCTTGTTGTTGGTAAATTCAGGAGGTGTCATATTTGATTTTAGCCTCTAAAAACATATATATTATGCTCCTTATGTAAAGAAAATATATCCCAACCAAAGGCAAACATGTTTTTCATGCATTTCTAACAGCTTTCTAACCCTGAATAACTATCCATGGGTCTTCCCATGACCCACGCATGGGTCACCATGTAGATTTGTAAGAAATATTTTGGGGAACTTAAAAATCAAAGTGTGGGTTATAGGCTATAATTTCGGCTTGAAGAGGGTTAATTTGGCTCTGTCTCATTGTCACCTCATCTTTCTTCCATATACTTTTAGTAATCTTGGAAAGCTCCACCCTCAATTTTAGCTTATAAAAAAACTTATATGTTCTTTCTGCAAAGAACATTCAAACCGAAGACATGCTGACCTTCCATACGCTTAAGACATTGTTTAATGATCATTAGGGACCCTCTTGTGATTGAAGGCCCATCATGTAAAATTGTTGGCCACTTTTTTTAAGACCAATTTTGATCCAGGTAAGTTTGTATTAACCTTTATTCCCGACTTTCAAATGTTCGTTTTGAGGCCCATTTTATTTTCGCTCTAAGTATCTCTCACAATTTTTAGGTAAACTTGATTTCATTCATATTCACGTACTGAATGCATACATACACATAATCATACATGTTTCCTGCACCTACATGTACACAACATTTTATAAAAAATGGAGATACCAACTTTTCTAACGATTTTGGCATGTCTTACATTATATTATAGTTGGTCAATTCCATAAAATATTTAGCCATTTCAATTCTTCCCTAAATAACCTGCGGAACCCTCCATAAGTACGGATTTGGACTAAGGGCTACTATTTGGCTACTTGGCCAACTTATTTTTATCTCAAACAAGTGATTACAGATTTAAAATTACTCTAATTTATCAAAGTAATCATTTTCTATAGGCTGCATAAGAATATTGTAACATGAAAAGCCAAAGTTAAAGTATAAGCATTTAAGTCCTATAAATTCGTTGACGTAGAAATTTACCTACTAATTTTTTCTACTACATCATGAGTTTATGGCTAAAACATTTTAATTTTGTTGTGTTAATTTTGCAGTTACATACGTTTCCAATATTCTCATTCAACAATCAACATGCTACATATGTACTTAACAAACAAGTTAGCGTTTTTCTAAAGATTGAAAATTCTACTATGTAGCTAGTATATAATTTGTTGCAAGAAAAACAAGTTTAGTCACAATAAGAAGAGACTCTTGTGCAATTGTGCTAATGGGCTATGTTTATTTTGGGGTCTTATTACTTTTTCCACAAAAAAAAAAAAATTAAAAAAAAAGCATATATTAGCTTAACGGGTATAGTGTGACTAAGAAACTACATGATAAAAAATTCTCTCCAATTTTTACATATTTATTCTAGATAAATTAAATCTTATTTTCGATGCTAGTTATATGTTACGTTTTGATTGCCATTTACAATTTAATGTGACCGTAACAAGAATGATATGAGTCATCCAACTGATATCCCTAACACCCATTATAACACAGCATATAATAATGTGATCTTCCTGCAAAGGGAGTAAATGAGGGAATTGAAGAGCGATAATAAACTGAAAAAATAGCTTAAAAGAAGAACAAAAAAGGAGGCAAAGATTATGGTGAGAGAAAATGAGGGAGAAAATAAGGTGATAATGGCCAAACCATGTGTTATCTCCATCACCCCATACCATACATGCCATATGCCCAAGTGCTTCTTAATATGCTCTTTTTTTTCTGTCACGTATACTCCCACTACATTAATACGTACACTATACATACTTGTACCCACGTCATTTTCTAGTTATACTAGTATTTTTTATTTTTTTTACTTTTTTTTCGCCTTTTTACATTTAATTGTTGAACTTTTCACTAACTTTTTCTTTTAAGTTGCATGTTTCTTGAGTAATAGAATTTCTGTTTGCTAAGTCATTGCGTTTCTTTGAACTCCATGATATTTTAGCATAAATTAGCACTAATTAAAATATGGAAAATGTACTTTTAATTGTCGTGTATTAAACTTTCATGGGAAAATGTGACTCTTGTTGTACACTTTAACTAATGGAAAATTGTTTATGATTTTTGGGTAGATGACCTACCGTTATAGATAATTAAATATGTGATTTTAGCTTTTTGCTAATTAAGTTGAATCTTGTTAGCTAGGTTAGTACCAAATTATCAATGACTCATTTCGATGGCTGATTTACCACTACCATATGAATCAATTAAGGTGAAAACTTTATCTACTTAATGAGTCATCTAACTCTTGAGTGATACTGAACTCTAATAATTTTTTACATTTTCAACTATATATTTATATCTTAATAGTCCATAATGAATTTGTCCTTGTAGATTTGCATTACTACGTATACAACATTGAGTATTGTAGAACAAACGGATTGTATTGATAAAACAAGAAAAAATTTCATTAGTAGTATGGATATAATTAAAGACTTAAAGCACAACTCTTACGATTTCTTAGTCCAACACAGAGAAAAATAAGCGGTTTAGATTTCCACCTCAAAACATCTTCAGTTTAGTAAGGTTCAAAGTATCCTTTTAAAAGTCTAAACCTCTAGGATCACAAGTAAACATATTTTCAAGTACGATTGATGAGAAATAAACAATTATGAAATACCATGGATTTAATGGTAATTAACAAACAATACATTATACATGCAAAACGTACAGAAAGAAAAGGAATCAGTGCTAGATCTTAATGGAATGTGTGGGAGAATATTTCGGTTATCTTTTGGGTCACTTGAATTATTGTTTGTCAGAAATCTTGTGTGACCAAAACAAACGAATCACCATCTATCGTCCTTACTAGCTAGCTGCAAAATTTATTAGTAGATGGGATCATTGTATTCACTATATAATACATTTCATACTATGTAACATGATAAAATATATGCGAAATTGAGTTTGACACTCTGTACATAAATCTAATCACTCTACAATATAAGTATCGAATTAAAAGTTTGTGCTATCACAACTCACAAAGTATAGTGTTTAATCGAATGAAGAGTGCTAAAATTATTATCCCGTATATTCAATCCCACAAAGACGAACAAACAATTGAGTAGAGTTGCATTAAGTTGATTATCATATTGATTAGTTGCATCTCGTTCACCACTCGTAATCAAATTTATATTTTTTTTCATCGTACATTACACATGCATATATCCACTATTCAAACCTGCTAATTTCATGCTGAGTTTGAACGGTTGTTGTGCCATGTTGGTTTTTGATAATTAGAGTTAACAATTAAGTCATATTGTATTGTGCTAAGCCTTGTGATTTTTGTACGGTATTTGTGAAAGAACGTAAATGCACTTATATATAATAGGAAATCAAAATGATGTTCTTGTTATATTAAAGCAAGTCTTGAGTATGACCGCTGCACTATCGAATCCTTTCACAAATAAGGGAAGGAGATTGAAAGATCATCGATTACTCATAGCATTTGTGTTTGTATATCTCGGTGGAAAGGCTCAAAATGGGCCTGGATTCCAGATACCCACATCAATGGACTTGTGTTTATAATTATGGCTTGATAAGGAGTTGGGTAGGTCCAAATAATTGGGCTTCTGATAAGTAGGCTTTGCCATTCTGTATTTCTGATAAACTTCTACGGTTCTACTCCCTATTACTCCAAATCTCTAATACTCCGTGTATGGATTTCCAGTGTTCTGATACTAGTATTACCTTAGGCAATAAGGTGAAATTTAATATTTGATTAGTCATAAACTTATACCATTAATTAATTATGTGGTCGATTAGAAATTTGATTACTGGGATATAGAGGGGTTACTCCAGTGGAAAAATAGGATTATTTGGAGAAATTCCTATTTTCCTAGTTTCTAACTAGTAGATGCAAATTTTTGCATCTAAGAGGACTATATGGTAATTATATAGAGCTTTAAGAGATATTATATTTGATGCATACAAATACTAACGGTACATATATGTATAATATTTGTATACATGTATTATTAGTGCCCCTCAAAGTAATCCATGTTTTATTATATTGCACTGTTAGATGTGAATCTGCATCTAATAGTTAGAGTTAACAGTTTGTACAAAAGAGTTACTTTGTAATAGCTTAAAAATATTGGAGTTATCTAGATAATCAAGTGTGTTTGCTTTGTTTTGAATTGTTTTTATTTTCTCGCATAGTGAAGTAAGGTTACATTTATAGACAAAATAAGTTTATTCTTATCTGCAAAGGGGGTTACTCAAATAGATGAGCTATCACACCATGTGACAAATCACACACAAGATTACAAGACCTACTTGTAGTTTATGAGTGAGGATTTAGTAAATTTTGTTTGTTGTATATAAAAAGGTCACCTGTTCATTGCTGTAAATCATTAAAAAAATTAAGATAGTGACCTGACAATGATATGTTGTCGTTTTTGAATGATTCTAAATTCATGAAATATGAATAATATATACTTGACCAAATATGAATATTATTTTTCACACCCTTTAATCAAGGAAACACTTGCTTATTAAGCTCATTATACACACACAAAAAAAAAAAAAAAAAAAAAAAAACACCCTTCTAATTTTGATAATAAAAAGAAAAGAGAGAGAAAGAAGAAGATCAGCATTAGGTAAGAGACTTTATGAAGCAAATTAAGTTTCAAGATTTTCCACCAAGGCATGCAAAAAGCATAACACCAACGAACATTATATTGCATGTCATTCACATCTTAAACTTTGACAAATTAATTAGGTGTTTAACGACATTTGACTTAGTTTAATTAGTGGATCAATGACTCGGATTAGTGTGGGGTTATAAAATCACAAATTGAAATTTAAAAAATCATTAAATCTAAGAAGCTAGAAGATGATCAGAACGACGATGAATTTTGCAGTCCATGTTTACTTTATCAAAAGTGTGATCATAATAATTACTCCTGCTAATACAATTGCAAGCACTTACTATGCTTCATTGATTACTTTTATCCATAAGTCCATAACTATGTTTATCTTGATATAGCTATTTAATGTATATCCACCCCATTTCTTTTACTATGTGCTATATAAGTTTATGATTGACATTACTCGCTTGTATACTTAGGTCATGTTCTTGTCATCTTATTTTAATTTTATCGAGTTTAACTTATTTTTATTGTATTGAAATTATTTTACTGAAATCATATATAACTTATTCAAGGTTTGAATTTGATTTTAATTTTGCTGAACTTAGCTTATTTTTTAAACTAAACTTGTTTTACTGAATTGAACTTATTTTACTAAAATCACTAACAATTTTATTCAAGGTTGAAACGATTTTTATTTTGCTTAACTTGATTTGCTTTAATTAACTGAATTTATTTTTTACGTTCTTCTTCTTCTTTTTTTAACTTTTTTTTGAATTGAAAATAAGTGAATTAAAAATTATACGAGGAGAAGAAAAAAAAACCTTAGTCTCATTTTGGTTGTAAAGTACATAAATATAATCGTATGCAATGTTATGATTTTGATTGATTTGGCATAATTATTAATTAATGCATAGTTTCAAAAAATATGAAAAATTTTGATAGTAATTTTAAAAATAATTTAAAATATTACGAATTAATACCACCTCAGTTTTATAATGTGTGCAAAAATTAAATGTTTAATTTTATGTCTCATAAAAAAAATACTTAAATTATTACATATAATATAAAACGAAGATAACTCATTGATCATAAAAAAGTAGAATTGATTTTTCATACTCCAAACCCCACAACAGAAAGAGTAACAGAATTTAAAAGTGGAGGGAAAGGCAATGAATAATAGAGACTCAAATAGGAGATTATTATGGCCTACTGCCGCCCTTAATTAGATTTATTTTTTTATTTAAACAAACAACATATTTTCGTAGGCTTGGCATATTGCTTTCATCAGCAAATTAATTGTTAATTTCTTTGGGCACATTAGTATTTGGTGATCTTATAATTATATTTACACCCGTAAGATAAGAATTAAGTCGAGAATGTCTATGGTATTACCTCTTATGCACATATAGTTAGCGGTGTACGATAATTAAAAGCAAAAACAAAATTGTTCATTTGATTCAAAATTTATTTTTAACTCAAATCAAATAAGCAATTTTTCGGCCACTGGTTGTATCAAAAAATTATCTTAATCTATTGTCAATGGATCGAGCTTTCTTATGAGCCCATATTCTCAAACACCACTTATTACCATTGCATTAACTTAAATATACAAATTAAAAAAAATTTATTATGGCTGAATTCTTTTTGATGTATCAGATTTAACAATTTGTTAATGATTAATCAAATATATTGCCGTTGGAATATAACTTTTAAACTCGCAAAATGGTCTTTCAATAACCTATAAGCACTTGTTGTATACTTGTATGTATAATGATGATGACTTAAAATAAGCAAGTGCACATCCACAATGAATTTAACAGAAAATTACAGGGGGTATATATGAAAGTCAATGCATTATTTATTTGTTTATTAGTATAAAATCATATAGATACTCATCAACTTTCAACAACTTCAAATATAACACTGTAAATTAACATCGGAAATATTTATTAAACCTCATATAAATATATGAAGAAGATTCATATATGTCAATAATTACATATGATGCTAAATAAATTATTATACCGTAGTTACAACGTAACAAACAAATTTGAACAAGAAGGCTAGAAACTCTTATTGAAAAACAATTATAGGAAAGGTAAAAATTAAAACTGTGCGAAACAAAAGAAATATATTGAAACTATATATTCAGTATAAAAGAAAAGAAAAAAAAATAAGAGAAAAAAAATTAAACATATGCTTTACTATATAATTAAACAAAAATATGCTTATAATATGTAACTAATAATATACTTAGTGACCAATACCGGGACTTGGTATATCTTCATGCTTCCTGTAAAAATCATAATAATCATAATCGTGATCATCTTGCATAAGCTTCCTCGCCTTAATTATGATCTGTGGTTCATCATAGCTCAAAGTATCGGAGGTTGGAACACCTTTTCCAGCATCTCTTAAAATCGCGTAATCTTCCAATCCATGCATTGTCATTACTAGCATCAAGCAACACATTAATACAACAATACTCCTTAGAGAAACTTTACTCATTTTTAACATGAAATAACAATAACAGAGAAATTGTTCAATATGTGTGTATGTTTTTTTTGGTAAGGTGGTTGAAATATAATATAGAATAGAAAGAGATTAGGAAACTTTCATGTCAAAGATATGTTATATATAGAAGGGCACATAACAAGAAATGGTAACACTAATGAACTAAACTTTATGTGTGAGAAAGATGAAGATGATAATAATAATTACAAAAGGGCCACCCATGAGAAAAAAGTAGCAACTAGGGAACAATGTGTGTCCTAACAAAATGATTTACTTTGAAATATGGACTGTTTAATCTTATTTAAATGCAAAGGTAGAGAAATACACTAAGCAAAATCATTTCATTAATATTTTCCAGTTTTTTCTTGGTTTGATTTTTTTGTTAATTAAGTGTTTAATTGTCTCATCTCATTCTCATATGGTGTGCATCTGAAATTTGATATACAGTTCACATTTGGGCCTTATAAGTTTTCAAGCCCAACTTCCCAACACTGAAATTTCAACTTGGGCCTCAAAAGTATAAAAGGCCGAAAGTGTAGTAGTGGGAAAGTCTATCTTATGTTTACACAAAACTAAAGGTTAGGAGTACAAACATCATCCAAACAATTTTCACAAAAATAAGCATTCACTAACACAATAATCCTTACTCTTTTGAGTTTATTTTCATTCAAGCCCCACAAAAGTAGGGTTCGAGTTATGACAAATATCTACTCTATTATCCACCATTCCCCCTATTTACATTTTATATTTAATATTCGTATTTAATAATTAAAAAAACATTACATTTTAACATTTAATATTCAAATAAAAAAAAATACACAATATTTTATTAGGTGGGAGTGTGGGACTATGGGAAAGGTGACAATGGTGCAGGGTTCTGGATGGGCTAATGTTTCATCTGTTGGCCAGGAATGTTGTTTTATTAAAGAATATTTTGTGCTGCATGATAATACTCGAATAATAGATAAATTGTATTTTTTTTCTGCCATTACCCAGTTTTGTCATCAAAGTTAATGAATAAATATATGAAGCAATGAATAATTGTAATTCATGCTAGATTCTTGCTATAAAAATGTTTTTTGTATTATTGTTTAATATCATTTTATTTAATATTATTTTTTGATATAATTTTATTTATTCAATTGTATCTATAAGTATAGTTGTAGTTCATTCTTATTCAATTATAGTTGATCTAAATTTATTAAATATTTTTTTCCTTATTTACAATTCTTTTTTATTATATAATTTTTTAATCATTTAATACTTTTTGCACATACTCTATTCCCACAGAAAGTATGTAGATATATTTCAAACCCGCACACAATGAATGCATACCCACGATGATAGTAGTGTCGCATATAGAAATATTTTTTTGTCATATTCTTTTTTCATCATTCATTAATTGTTTAGCCTCAAAAATTGTTAAGTTCACTCCGTCCATAGGATTCCCTTCCTGTGATCGACCTTCCTATGACCATCCCTCTTCCAGATCGGTTGTTTTTTTCGAAAGAACGTAAAAACAAACTTTTCGCTTTCACTAGGCGTTCTTAAGGACTTTTCACCCCGAATCACCTTATCTAGGTTCATATTTTGATCATACAGGCACCCATGAAAATTTTTGGCAATTTTTCCGGGGACCCCGAAACCTCAAAAAACAGTGGATAATAGCCTTTGGTGTTGAGGCCTCTGGAGGGGTTATCTCGGGCCCCGACTTTATTTCTCCCTTTTTTTTACCACGTTCCATGGACCATCACAGAACTCCTCATGATCAATTTCGGCCCTCAAAGACTCTAATAATCCCTCTTATGGCCTCTTCCGCATATGGGAAATATTGGTCTTTCGAGAACCGTCTAAAACCTTGTTATCATCCCTCTTAAGGCCTTTTCAACCTAAATGTCTTGGTCTAGGGTCATATATTGACCATACGGGTACTTCGGAAATTTTTGGGCAACTTTTTTTCCGAGACCTCTGAACCCCAAAAAACAGTGAATAGTAGCCTTTATTTTAAACCTACGAAGGGGCCGTCCTGGGCCCCATCATTTTTTCGCCCTATTTTTTTTTTTATCACGTGCTATGGACTACCACAACACCCCCCACGATCAGTTTCGACCCCTAAAGACCTAGTATGATCCCTCTTATGACCTCTTTTAGAGAGGGGAATAACAGGCCCATATGGAACTGTCTAAAACCTTTTTATAATCCCTCCTATGACCTTTTCACCCCGAATCATTTGCTTTGGGTTCATATTTTTACCTTACGGGCACCCCAGTCAATTTCCGGGTTTTTTTTCCCGGGACCCTGAAACCCAAAAAACAATGAATAATAGCCTTTGTTTCAGGCCTCTAGAGGGATCGTCTTGGGACCCGTCACTTTTTCGCCCCGTTTTTTTACCACGTGCTATGGACCACCACAGCACTCCCCAAGAACAGTTTCGGCCCCTAAAGACCTCTTAAAATCCCTCTACTGAGGATTTCCGAAATTATGACCCTTGTTCATATGCTCACTCTCTTGTCACCTTTTGGTGGGTCTTTCCTAAGACCCTGTTTTGCCTCTACAGAGGGTGTGTTTACCATGAGCATGGTTGAGGGCAGACAACCTCTTTTTGTACTATTCACTATTTTATGACGGGAGGAAGGGGGGTGCGCATGGCCTAGACAGCCACACTCTTTTTGCATCATGTGCTAACACTGCTGTGTAGCCTTGTCCTGGGTTCTGATGAATCATATTTTAATCAATAAATGAGTTTGCAGTTTATATTATTTTAATTTTCAATCAATTCAAGGGCAGGAGTGAGAATCGATCCCTGGACCTCTTAAAGTCGAGAGGGAAACTTTAACCACTTGAGCTACCCCTTACTCTCTCAATCAATTCATTTTGAAAATGGATCCAATCGCATTAACCCGACTTGTTTGGCTAAGATGGGGCAAAATTTGAGGTAATTAGACGTAGCCCAATCCGAATTTTTAAACCTTGTGCAAGGCTTTTGACATGCATGTAATTTTTAGAGTTTGTAGTTGATAGTTTTGACCCAACCCGTAATTATAAAATTAGCAATAATTATAGATCCAAAAGTATACCTAGCCTAAACCTGATCGACCCAATGTCCGGGTTAGAACTTTACATAGTAACCGACCAAAATCGAGCCCGCCTCTCGGCTCATGATCACCGATAATAGAAAATTGACTGCTCTTAGCAGAGGGAGGTTGTATGTCCACAATAATAGCCGTAGTCTGTAGAAATGTAGAATGTTGCCGGCCAGAAGGGAAGAGCTTACGTGGGAGACAAGTATAGGCTTGCAAACGTATAATCTAAGTATACTCTCCACCTCCATTTCCAACACATCCTCACCCTCCCTCCCAACGCGTACGTGGGCCGCAAGTCTCTTCCACCTACTTTTGCTCTTTTGTTCTTTCATTATTGTTTATTTTGTCCTTTTTTTTTTTTTTAAGCCTCTTAAAAAGTCAAGGCTTCCTCTCCACGTGTTACCTTGACTCCCTTATCAGTGTAATTCACACGCGCCCCGGCCAACTAGGTGTGTTACGTTCTTTTTATTAGGGTGTGGTACATTTTAATGGGAATTGAAAATTAGTGATTTTGTCTTGTTTAAAATAAATGTTTCATGTTTGATTGAACTTTTACATGATTTTTACAATGATACATACACAAAATAAAAATGAAAATGCTTGTGTGTTGGGAATTCCACTTATAAGTTGTCGCATATCGGAGAAAAAAAGGATGTTAAACTAATTTATAAGCTTGAGAGTTACTCTTTCTATTACCAATTGGTATTAGGATAGAACCTCCTTGGGTTTGTGGGCTAGTTTAAATCTCCTCCTTGTTGGGTTACAGAACCTATAATGTAGCAAGTAACTTAAATAAAGTAATTATGATAGTAGTTTCGTCTAGTATAAGCCTCTACTTAAAGAGAGTTAAGGAGGTCAAAGAAATTTAGTAGTTGGCCCTTGTTTATGATAACGGAAAATCATATTGAAATGATAATAGCCTTTTAAGGAGTTAAACAATAATAATTGACCTTAGAAATCCATTACAAGGTCCACCGGCAAATGCCACTTTCTTCACCAACCTTATCACAATACAAATGACCCCCTCTTAAACATCTTATTAGTCTCTTGTCTTTCTATCACATTGAGCATGTAATAGTATTATTTTTGGACCCACTTCTTTTTTTTTCTTCTTATATCTGCCATCCTGTATTGAAGCTAACCATTAGATTTTACAAAGATCAATGAAAAGCATATGAATATCAAATAATTGTGATAGTTCAATTGATAGAATCGAAAGATCCAGCAATTCGTGCGAGAGATAGTGTTACACCACAACTTTTCCCTTTACAACTCTTTTAGCATTTGCTTTGTGACTTATTGGATTTGTTATGTAGCTCCTTTCAGAATAAATAAATAAATAAATAAATAAATAAATAAATAAATAAATAAATAAATAAATAAATAAATAAATAAATAAAAATTATGACGCTTATATTATTTGATGTGAATAGCCCTTTGGGATGAAATAATATATCGAGAGTTGAACTATTTGAAGGTGATGTTTGACATTTTTTATTGTAAATGCATGGTCATGAATTACAATTAAGGATGCAGATTACATAATATTTCTATACATCTCAATCATAAGTCGAAGATTTCTATCATATAAACTTCAATAGATTTAAACTACAAGAAAGTCAAGCCACAAGTAGTCTTCTTTTCTTCATAATAGCAATATATACTCTCTCCTCCTCTTTCAGTGGGAGATAAACTCACATGTGAATCTCTTCATGACAAAAATTATATTAGTTGAAGATAGCAACTACATGTTTGATCGTCACTTACAAGGCTGTACACATTCATCATGAATCCCTTTACGCGTGAAACTTATCACGTACCATATGGATCGATACATTGATCAATTCGAAAGTAGTAAGGACAAAAAAACATCCATCAAGTTATAAGACATGATGATCATAATAGTTTAAAATGAAATTGGCATATTATATAAATTTATGACTTTATCTCCCTCTACTAGTACACAACAAGCTCAAGGACTAGTAAAGTAGTAAGTCCAATATGTGAAAGAAAATAATTAATGAAGTAGGAACACAACTACACAAAGAGCATGTGACTAATTGGAAGGAGCTCATCGAACCAAATTCTAGCAACCAAATCCCATTCACTAATACAATACACCCTTGCTATGCAAGTCATTGTCACTAGTCAAAATGGTAGCGCGTGCATGGTCTTTCCTAAATTCTCATTCTTCCACCTTTAATGCCTCCTTTTTTTTTAAGCTTACTCACACCTCCCTCTTATGACTTTCTCACCATTTGACATTGTCAAGCTCATATATAAAACCCCATTTTTATTTTTATAACCTCTTCACATTCATATAAAAACCTCATTTTAACCCTCCTCCCTTCTATCCATCCTCATTATTCACATCAATCAAGATCTCTCAAGCCTTTCTCATATTCTCTGGACTGCAGTCTGGAGCCAGGTGGAAAACTCGAAAGGGCGACCTAGCGATGTTCTCGACACAAATGGCGAGGTTATTCACGATGAAAATTCTTCTGCAGCTATTAAAATTGTTCATAATGGTTATATTTACTCTCTTGATCATCTCAACCTCGTCTGCAGCTAGACATTTGCCAAGAACATACCGTGAAATCCCGGTACAAAACCGTTTTCAATCTTCTTATGGACGGCTACCACCACCAAGGAACCATGCACCTGGTTCATTGTTCTTCACTATGCTTCCCAAGGGACCCACTCCGCCTTCCGCGCCTAGCACAGGGACTAACAAGCTCAATAATTAGCTAGCTAGCTCAATGAACTAGTAGCCGTAACCAGGTTTTGAATGCTGACAGCAATTTGTTCAGGCTGTCATGTAAATACGCGACTAGATACTGTAAGAATATATACGTAGTACTTAGTATTTGTTGATTCTTTTACTTTATCTTTTTATTGGGTTCTTGATAATTTTGATTAGTGAATATATTCAGTCACCTTCTTGATTATACTATCAATATATATGGTCAAAAAAAAAAAAAAAAGAATATAGTTGATGATCAATAGTTTGAGATGTATGTTGTTTTAGCTTGAGGTATATTGTAAGATTGAATATGAGTGCTACGTACAACGTAGCTTATACTGGATTTTTGCTTGATTTCTTGGCTTAATTATTTGTTTACGTGCGTTTGATTTAAATTACTCTGTAATTTTTTAGTCATTATAGTTATTAATCAATAGCATGCATTAACTGGAAGTCTGGAACGCTATCGACAAAGATTCTCGAGAGTATACAAGATCCAAAACTCATGCAAACTATTAGCAATTATATATATACGAGTACAACCCTCTTCATCATGAATAATTATTACATTGTATTAACCTCAAAATAAAACATGTGTAGTACTCGTACATTAATTGTACATAAAATTGATGTATGGCGATTAAAAAAAAAAAAAAAAAACTCTAATATGTTATATCGAGTAGAATAATTGCTATGATTTTATCTGTAATTTAAAAGTACTCCATAGGTAATTAGAATATAAGATAATTTGAAAATCGAATATGGCATAACAATTACAACACCTATATAGTACTATTGGAGATGCTCTAAATCAAACTAGCTTGTTAATTATACATGAATTTAATAACGGGATATGCCGGGTTTTTTTTTTAGATTTTTGTCATTGTCAGCTGAACAACATTACTTGATTGTCTTCGATCAATATACTATTAACTCGTTGACAAACCGATCACTGATTTACTGACCAAGACTACAATCTAATTGACAGTTTGTTACTTTGTGATAATAATTCCAGCTAGCTAGCTAGATTCTATTAGGGAATGTGTTTGGTGTACGTGCTTGAGAATAAATAATCCTGTTATGTTTGATCTTTGGACCTTATGATACATATAAACTATTTTATGTGACTCACCTTTGACAAATTCTATACTAGTATAAAATATTCCGTATTACTATTACAACTTAAATCTTCCTGCTACAATCATAAGACAAAATTAGAATAGTAAACTTTGAATAAAGGAATTTTAGAAGACATTAAAGTCAATTAAGGTAGTTATTAAAGTCTTCGAAGAGCAGCACAATGAGGCTTAAGGTTGACATTGATGCTCCACTACTCTCCACATTCAATTCTCCTATAATAACTAATTAACGACGGCCATTCTACTAAAAAAGACGAAAATAACTAAATTAATATATGAGTACGAAACTTAAACCCATTGATGGTATTAAATTCATTCCGCTCACTTAAGTGTCATACTAGATGGCGAGTAAGTGATTACGAAGTCATTACTTCCTAGATGGCGAGGAATAGGATTGATTTCACCATAATATATTAAGTCTAAATTGAGATGCCAATATCTCACACGTGTCAAAATCCGCACTCTAACTTATATTTTTGTGCATAATTTTTAACCTCACAGCTGTACCTACTTCTAATTATAACAAATGTAGCGTGTTATAGAAATACAAAATGGAGTTCGATAATCATCGCCCATCTCTGCTAATGAAATTATTTGAAGGGAGAGGAAAACAGATTGTCACATCTTGTGCATAGATAGTAGTACTATGAGTTGAATAGTCGTAATCGTATGGAGTTGCACAGTGACTAAAAGTTGATTGAATAATTTCAACAATAAGATAAGACTTGATATTATTCCCCTCCCAATAAATGGCAAAAGGTTTGAGGTACAAAAACAACGCACAAAAGTTTGAAAAACTTAATGAATTTGAAATTTCCCCTAACTATATAGTGCTCACTGAAGAATAATACTCATACTCTCATTTGTCATTAAATACATGCTAATTAAAGTTATTACTTGAAAATAAAGTAGTCGTGTCTTTTCTGTTTTAATCACATTAATTAAAGTGGAGGGCCAGAGAGCGGATCAATGTTGGCCTTTGCTGATGCATGCATGACTATACACTAACTACATCAAGTAAATTTAATTGGACTTTAATTAACTACGGTTAACTCTAATTAACCTAGTTGCTAAAAGAGAAATCCATGCATGCTTAATTTGTATGGATTTTGGTATGATGCATATGCGGCTATCTTTCATTCTCATATCATAGAGTTTGTGCACATTGTGAATTTGCAATATCGTCACCCTATTATTCCCTCTATTCAACAAGCAAAGATCATTATTGTTCATTATTTATTTGATCAAAGTTAGAATCTTTGGTACGGTATCTTTGATTCATGCACTATTCACATTAAATGACCTTTAATTTGCTGTGAAAGTACTGGTTCAGACCGTCTGATCCAACTCATATATAATTTAGTCTTTTTTTGGCTCAATCTATTAGCAATGCTATATAACTTGATGCATATGTAAGAATGTAAGACATCAACTTCATGCAGATTTTATTTAGACAATTTGATACAAATTTAACATTATTGGCTTGTTTGATGGTCATACAATTCCAACGCAGTGTCTTCTCTAATTTGATACTCTAATTTGTAATTGGTGATACGTTAATCTTAAATAGACATAAAACGTAAATTGGGGCCTAACTGGAAATAACGTAACATGGCCAAAATCTTCTCTCCACTGTCTTAGTGGCTCTCAACTCATAACAATATGTTATTCTATGGTGATCTTACACAACATTACTACATATATCTATTGACTAATCAACTCAGCACTATACATAGAGAGCATAAAACCTATTATCGAACATTCGAACCTTAACTACTAGTTCAATTTTCTGTTGAATTTTTAACTATTGACTTAACGATCAATAATAATGTTTTTATACTATAGAACGCTTGGTATTTGATTCAGCCTTAACAATCATATAATATTATACTTACCACTTGCATGTATATATGAAAAAAAATAACCTAAAGTTTTGATAAATAATTGAATAATAATGGTCGGTACCAACCAAAAATGAAAGAGAGGAGATTATAGGTGGAGAATCAAAGTTCCTTAGGAGAAAATTAGGGGGAAAAAGGATCAAAAATCAAGATAGAAGTACAAGGATTAAAGTTCGATTAGTTCAAAGAAGTGTCACCTTCAACTCAAGCATTTCCCTATAATTTGGCCTTACTTTTCGCTCATTCATTAGTCATAACCTTGTTTATATTATAAACCCTTGTTAATTTGAGGCATATTTTTCGGTCAATTTTTCATTCACCAAAGTAAAAGTGGCACTACTTTTCTCTTCTAACTACTTTTAGGTACATGAATAAATATATATTTAAGTATTAATATCATATTAAATGGAGTTATTTTTTAGGTACTTGTATATTATTGTCGAAGATTTTACAAGTAGGGGAAAAAAAAAAAAAAAAATACATGACGTGCCGGATCATTTACGTCAAAAGTAAGACCACCCTAAATTTTGTTCTTGGGTTGGGCCACATTGGACTTGTCTTAGTTCAAACTCCCTCCTTTGTTGGTGGGTTCTTTTTATGCTCTCTTTCAAATTTAAGTTAATAGACTTTTGTTTTATGAAGTTCTCAACATGATTTTGGAGTTGAATCTATACTCAAATCTTATAGCTTCAATGGGGTTTGTTGACTTTGTTCTCGGTTTATTGAGAGCCTTTGTAGAATTGGTAAGAAAAATACATCATATTGAATTGGAGCCTTTGCACATCAGCTTGCTCAATTTTTGCATGCAATGCCCTTGAGAGTGCAGGGAACTGTACCTTCAAAGTGCATGCAGACATGCACTAAGGGTTGATCGATCTCGCAGTGAGATAGAAAAATCTTAACCACTAAACCAAGTGAAGTATTTGTTTATTTGATTTGAATATGATACACGACATAACTATATTACAAATCGATCCCACGTTTGAGTTTTGGCTGTGGTACAACATTGTTATTTATAAATGTCTTAGCTTGGCTGCTTGGGATCACATTCCTATATTTTTTCTTTCCCATGTTCTAAATGTAATTCAATCAAACAAGTTTAGCAAGTTCCAATCAAGTTTGATATGAATAGGTGGAATAAGTTCAATTAACTTATTCTTTAAAAAGAAGTAGAGGATAGTGCTACCTAATACAAAATACTCACTATAAAATATTATGAGTATTAGTCAAACAAATTCGCTATAAATCATGATATATGAAATTACTCCATAGTAAACAAAGAAAAATAAGACTTGTATCATAAATCATAATTATGCCTTTAAGTTTAAAATCAAATAATTAATGACTACTAGTCAAATAGTATAATGAGTGATTACATTGAAGGTGTTGTAGTGTTCCTAATTGTTGGTGATGTTTTCACACATGGTTGTTTAAAATTGATTTTGATATTCAAATATTGAAAATTTACAAATTGTTTTGTTATCTACTCGTATCATCTATGTACTTGTTCATCCTATCCTACTTAAATCACTTATAACACTTTGACTATATTTAGCCCACTAAATTTCCAAGTTGTGCATAAATCAGTTAAGTTTGACTTGGATACGACAGTCAATCTTAAATCACTGATCATCATTCCACTATTTATTATTTTTTGATCAACTATCAACATTTGATTTGAACCAAAAGTAAGTTGGAGAGAAAACCTTGTCATAGTTGTCAACCTATATTCTTGGCTTGGGTTGGGATTTATAAAGAAGGAAGAAAAGGGCCTTAAAAAGGAGCAGCCCATTGTTGAAGAAATGCCTAAAGCCCATAACTTGAACTACTTCTTATTATATTGGGCTAAAGCCCATTCATGTTTTAGCTATCACCAAACTCTTTCTCTCAATAAGGCCCAACTTTTTTTCCTTTCAATTTTCATCATTATCATATTTAAAGCCTTTACCCAAAAGGATGGGGCTGACTGTATAAACCAATATTCTTCCGATACAATTATCTATTCATTCTTCTCCATTCTTTCAAACCAGTTAAGAATTTTGTCTGTTCAAAGTTCCAACTATCAAATTATTGATTATTTGCAATCATGCACTCATATATGAGACCAATCATCAATAATTTGCTTTTAGCAAGGGCATGTCAATCGAATCGCATAATTTTACATCCAAGCAAGAAATTCCGAGTTTATATGGATCGCAATGTTTGTTTAGCTAAAGAAATGATCATGATTTTGTAGTTTCTGTAGTTATCTATGATGAATATTTGTGGTGTGTTCGAATAATTTAAGAATGAAAAAATTGTAATACATATTTTTTTAAATTATATTAAAAAGTTGTGTTCACTTTTCAAGAGACATTTATCATTAAATGATAACAAATGAGCAATAAGAAAAATAAGCTATCACATTTATCCGATAATTAATGATTATATAATATACCTCCGAGATTGAGTAAACTATTATTTTTTTGGTTTCTATGAGGTGTGAGCCACAAAAGCAAATAATGAAAGAAGTGCTAAATTCCATAAATATAAAAAAAATTAACCATTTAAACTATATGTCAGTTTGTGGGACCATGTGACTAAGTCAACCCATTGGGTACCATCCTATTCCATAAATCTCTACTAGGAGGCAAAGAAAAAACAAAATGTACAATGTCATTGTACTTAGCAAACTGTAAACCAATTAGTGTTAGTTGTGAATCGTACTAATTTTAATAATCCACTCAACTACATTAGGTAATTTTGACTAAATTTGGTTCATCTTTATAATTTAATGACTGACGAACTCAATTCTCTTAAATATTCCACCATTAAAACTCTTTAAAAAAACATAAAAAAAAGGTGGAATATAATAATAATAATAATAATAATAATAATAATAATAATAATAATAATAATAATAATAATAATAATATCATTAATTAGTCATAAAAGAAAGCTGCAAAAAAACCTGCGTTGGAGAGCATGAAAGCACATTGTTACAAGTGACATTTGCTTTGATATTGCAGTTGCATTCATTCTTATTTTTACTCCATTAACAAACAACTCTTCCTTTGTTTTTTCTCCTTTTCAAAAAAATTTAAAAAATAAATAAAAATTATAATTTGTTTTTTTAGATTTCATATAAAGTTCAAAAATTGAAGGCGGAAAAAAAATACCCACAAAAGTAAATTTTGTTTTTAATAAAAAAAGGGTGAAGTAAAACATTATACCCTTTTAATGCAATTGCATATTTAAATTTGATTTTTGACTAAGATTTATTATTATTATTTTTTGTTCTGCTTCATTTGATCTAAACTCTGATGCAAAATGCTGAGAAAATGAAGGTATGTTACTGTTTTTATTTATTTGGGTAAAAGATATAAACTTTGCATTGCTACAATAATAGAATAATTTAATTTATATGTTTTCTGGGTTTTCTGAATTTCTTGTTTTTTAGTTTAATTTGCTTTCAATTATAAAAGGGTTTTAGTTTATATGTTGAATTTTGTGTTTACATCATTTTCATTGGTTAAATATTTGTGGTTTTAAAGACTGTTATTTTTCTGTAGATTGAATATTGTGTTGAGTTTAAAGATTTAGTGTGTTGTAAGGATTAATGTGACATTAATATTGATTGAAGAAAATTATATAAATCAGAACTTCAGAAGCTTGAGTATTTTGGATTTTCAATAGTGTGAGACTTGTAATTAACACATGCAAATAAAATTTTTGCTAATAGTGATTTTTTTTTTTTTTTTTTTTTTTTTTTTTTTTTTGGGGGGGGNTTTTTTTTTTTTTTGTTGTTGTTGAGGGGAGTGGAAATAATTTTTGTTTAGAAGACAATGAAGGTTCAAGGGTTAAGTTTGACCAGCTTAAGAAATTAAAACCATGACATTTTATTATTTGGTATTATAGTTATGAAATCATACTTGCAAAGAAAAAAATTATAGGCTGTTAGTCCATGCAATTGGTGAATTATTTTTGGGTGTATAGATAGCCCCCTTAGGCAATGATGTGGAATAGACTCGATCCCAGGTGTTGGGTAACTGACCAAGCAAGCTGACATCCACAACAATGCTTCGGATAATGGTTGTGTGTAATTATGGCTTTATTGGCAGTTGTCGTTTCGTTTGCATTGGAGAAGTCGCCTCATTGCCCCCCTTGTTGTTTTTTCCAAATGAACAATAACTCAAGGTGATGATTTGAGATTTCTTGTTTTTCTAATGGATAGAAGAATATGCCCATTTCAGTTGGACAAGTGTTTTCTTCACTGATGTAGCCTATAGAACTTTTATTTAATCCCATTCCAAGCCACCCCCATCTATTTATTGGGGTTTTTTCTATGGCGTGCCTCTATGTTTCCCAAACATTCCCATAGTATCCTCTAATTGAACTTTACATAGTAACCTATGTTTTGAAATGTTATCTGTTTTGTGGACTTGCTTAAATTCCGATTTAGTGTGAAATGCTATTATCTTTTGCCTGTCTAATATTGTTTTCCAAAATGTATATCATACTTTGATCTAAATGATAGAAAACTTACATTAATATTGCGAGCCTGTGACACCAGACCTACCAAAATTTGATATTGAAAGCCACAGGGTTACTATGAGAAGTTCTGTAAGAGTGATGGGACAACAGACAGTTTTAAGTAACATAGGGCTAGTTGTTAGAACTTGTAGTGCCTTAAGTAATTATACTCGGTGTAGTGTCTACCAGAATCTGAAATTGCCAATTTGCCACTAATTTGTTTCTTTCCAATATTGTTAGTTAAGCATTCCTGTTTACATTCCAATTCGTTTCATTGCAGGAGGCAGGAGCAAAACATCCGACTAATTGTCACAATTCGAGGGCTTTGCATGACAGTATCAACATGCTGAATGTTTTTGAAAGGTTACTGCCAGAGATTTTAGAGGTGCTTACTTCAATATAGCAGAACTTGTGTTGCAATCTCTGCTGATTTTAGTGACCCCTTGTCTTGATGTTACTGATTTTAGAGTCTTTACTATCTCTGTAGTTTGATGATGTCAGTAAGTCCATTTGGTTGAAACTTTCTAAAGATGTAACCTTAATGTAACAGAACAAACCTGTGAAACTTTTGGATAAAGAAGTGGTGAAACGGCTTGAGATGATGAAGAAATTGCTAATACAAAATACAGGGTAAGTTCTGACAGACTATGTTGTTCAAGATTCAAATGGGAGAAATCCTTTAAGATCTTATAGTTACATTGCAGGATCGACAAATTAGAATTTCAAGGTAATAACAGCAAGGACCTCAGATTCTTAAAAGAGAACGAGGTAAAATCAGTGGGCCTTCTTTCAATACATCTTTTATTTTTAACTAATTATGATATGAACAGAATATGATTTTCCAATTTTTTTTAGGTCCTCAATCAACAAAAAATTGTAAAGGAAGCTTTTAGGACCCTGCATTTGTAAGCCGGAGACAAAATTTTTATTCAGCCCCTTCTTTTGTTTTTTTTATCCAAATGTTAACAAAATTTGTTTGGTCTTCTTCACAGGTCAACAGACAGGAAATCCAATAAACATAGAGATGAAAAGAATGATGTTTCTGACCCGGTACTTAAATCACATTTGTTTAATTTTATCTATTGTAACCATCTTCGTTGCAGAGACTATGGAAAATAAGAAAACATAAAAGAATTATCTTTTACATGAAACAGGTGACTGATGAGTTTGTCAGCATTCTATCAGAAGCTTATAAGGATGATCCGGATGTTCATGTTATTCCGTCCATGACATTTGTGTGTTCACTTTTCTTTTCCAATTCATTTCTTCTAGTGTTAACATTTAACAAGAACAAAACCAAAGAGAAACTACTAAACTAGTATCTTCAATTTTGTACTGCTTATGTGAAAGGAGATTGTGACTATATCTGCATTCACAGAATCAGATATTGCAGTAATGTGGTGAAAGTTTGAACAGCAGGGGAAATTGGGTGCCCCTGGATGAAAGAAGGTGAAGACTTGTTTGGAATGTTGACCCTCTTTAGTATCAATTGGATGTGCTACTTATTTTTTGCTGAGAGTTTGTCATATTGAAGAATTGAGCCTACTATAATTTATGTTTTTACTGGCTCTTTTCTTTTGTGTGTCATGCTAAATATTTCTATGGATGCATATTACAATCATACAGAATTCTGACCCCTTGACTATTGTTATTGTAGTCCTATACTGCGAAAATCGTTCTCGATTACTTACCACTCGACTAAAGTTCAATCCTATTACAAGCTATCATTATCTTGGATAGTTTTACTCACCTGTGTTAATAAATTGTCTGCCTCTTTAATCTACATTCTTCAGATGATTACTTGCACATTAACCTTTACCATCTTTTTCAAGTTGCACCTTGTTATAAGCTTGAAGTTTTATGGAAAATTTCTTTGCTTGTAGAAACTTGCATTACAACTTCAGTGCTCTGAATGGGACATCAGTGAGAGCAGATATTTTGCACGCCTTACTCAATTGGCTCATTCCTTGTGCAGAAAAAATATATTGCTGCAAGCATGGTTTTGCTTGATGAGGTCAAGAAAAGAAAGTCAAGAGATAATGAGATTTTAGAATCAGAAGATGAATTTATGTTCGAAGAAAAGTTAAAGCAGGTATTTGCCTCTTATTTATTTTCTGCTGCCATTTATTCAACTTTGTAATTTTTGTGAGTTCAATGTGAGTTGTCCATTGAAGGACCTTTAGATAGGCATAATGAAAAGGAGTTTGGTCTTACAATTAGTTTGTTTATGCAAGTACACGATAGGCGCATATGGGTTTATGCTGCAGCAGTTGAAATTTAAGTTTTCCTGTGATCAATTGGAATTCCTTTCCACACAAGTATTAGGAAGACAGTAGGATTGTTGGTAAACCTTTTTTTAAGATGTAGAAGACCTTACTTGTAGAAGCAGTAGAACCTTCCTAATCTGCTTGGTTAGAGGCCTCAAAGATAATCCTATCTTCAATTGATGGATGCACATGCTTGATTAGGATCCCTGCACTTATTTATTGTCCAATAATGTAAGGATGCTTCTCTCGATTTCCAATTAGCTATATGCTGTTTTTTTTTTTCCTGTTAAGGCAATTTCGATTACTAGTCAGCACTCAGCAGATATAGAATAAATGAAACATCTGATAATACCTTGTATTTCTCTAAGATGTTTGAATATTAGTAGTGTTGATCTTGTAGATATTTGTAATCAGTAATAATGGAAAGAATTCCTCCTAAGAGATAGCAATCTTTTTGTAGTTGTTATTTTAGTCTTAAAACCTTTTGTCATCTGAAAAAGGATGAAGAAAGCAAAGGCTTATTTGTATAAGCACTGGTTTAGTATATCCTCTATTGACAGGAAAGTGTTCAATAAGGGAAGTCCCAATATTAGCTTTTCGTGCCACCATTAGCTAAGGTTCATTGCTTTGCCTCGTGTAGTTGAATCCAATTCAAGGTAATATATGAAGCAATCTTCTTTATGAATTTCCTGCAAAGTTTAAATATGAAGGAACAAAAGGTTAATTGTAGGATAATTGTAGATTGTTGACAGAATTCAAATACTATTTGGTATTTGAACCTTTCCTGAAATTTGTGACTTCACCATCAGGAGATGTGATGTTGGAAACTTGATTTTGTGTGTGCATAGTTAGAAACCATGTTTTGTTTATGGAACCTAATGTGAAAGAATTTTCTTGATATTATCATTTGGTAGATTATTCTCATTATTGGTTCCGATCCTCTCCAACTTTGATGGCCATATGCATAATTTCTTACTTCAAGATTAGTGCTAACCTGTATTACCTTTGTGCAAAACTTGCATAACCTTTAATATACTCAACTGAAATATTCTACCTCTAACCTTAATTTCAGTTTCATATATTGGTTTTCTTTGTAATGTAGGGCTTTTCTTGTTTATTTTTTAAAACATCAAAATTTAAAATTTCCAATAACTTGGCAGTATATGAACTTTTTATGCATTGTTTAAAATCTGACTCCCTAGAAAAAATTTGGATGAATGCATTTTTCATGAGGCAGAAACTAATAGCAATTAATCGTTCATAAATTTATCTTGTCTTTTGTTGACTGAAAAAGCTTCTAAAACCTTTCACCACTATTGTGATGCATAATTTAAGGTTTCTTTTTTAAACACTAATTGCAATTGAAATTCTCGTGACATCAACTAGTTTATATCTCTATTTCTGCAAACTGTGAAGGCAACTCATTTTTTCTCACTCTTTGATTAAGGTTGATTCATTTGGATACTCAATTGGTTAAAACCTTAGTTCTTCTAAAGTTCACTTTATTAATTAGGGTACAATATCATTGACATATTTTCGTTTTCTAATTGATTTGAGTGTGTTTCTCAGGGAAGATCTGATTTTTTTGACGTGAAGATGGAAAATCCTTCATCCTCCAATGTTTCACTTGAGGTATGATAAACTGTAAATTTGCTTATGAACTTCTAAAAGATACTTATGATCTAAAATCATCTTGCACTGAATAAGTTTGTCTTTTGTCGCTAAGACGAAGTGTTTATCAACATATATGTGATGTGACAAAGTCTTAAAAATTGAGGTGTGACAAATTCTTTTTGATGTGTTACATGAAAGAAAACCTTTAATGACTAAATGTAACCTGAATCCCTGTTTGTAATTGTAACAGTAAAAATAATCACTTTCGGATCTAGGTATTCGGCAGTGAATGTCTTTCTTAATGTATCAATTGTTAAACCAAGAGGAGCTAGACAATGGTTCACTAGATCTCTACTCAAGTTGTGGGGATTAATGGAGAAATCTGATTTTGTAGACCAGATACTTTGTATACTTCATTTTTTCCGCTGCCATAATTTAATCTCTGCTAAATTCCAAAGCAAATTGCCACTAATCTAATGCCATTGTCACTTGTCACCAATCACCATTTCTAAAACTTTTATACATTTCAAGATTAGTATAGCTTGTGTCATTAAATAATTATAAGATGGACTAACTTATGTTCCTTTGGAAAGACGGTTGTATTAATGGCTTAATGTTACATAGGCATTTTTTTTAACTTAATGACTTGAGTACTATGCAACTTAGATTTGCTTATTTTTTGGGCAACAATCTGTTTATTGTTGCATTTTACTCACTCCCGGAAGAAAACTTGTAAAATGAGTCGCTCATGTTTTGCATATTTCTTGCCGTCTCGATTAAGTGTTTATGTTGAAGACTGTCTGGTCTATACAAGCTAATCAAGGTCCCAATCCTTTTATTTTTCTAGATGTGAAAACTTACACAGAAGGGAAATTTCGATACATTTTAATTTCCCGGTTTTGGAGTGAATTTGGGTCATTAATCATTATTGATTATTAGTAATTGTTATTGAGTACTTATGATGTATTAATCAGCAAGGCTGTGAATCGTGCGGAGTTATACCATAAGAGGGATTCTTTTAGCAGAATTACGTTTTTATTTTGTTTGTTCAGCCTCGTGGTACTTGTAACCTTTTTTGTGTTGGTATCAGGTATGGCAGAGAAGAGAGCTTTGCGTGCAAGTTGTGTATACTAACTATGAGAAACATGATTTTCAATGCTTAAAATTAGTTTTTTTTTTTTTGTTGAAAAGTTATTTCCACTTTTGTATTTTGCATGTATTGAGGAAAGAGAGGGGAAAACTTGCTTTAGTAACTTCCACTTTAGTAATTTCTTTTTCCGCTCATCTCACAATGTGATTATTCCTTTTGTTTTCAGGGAAACACCAAAATCACATTGAAGTTAAATCAGGCATCACAACCCCAAAATGACCAGGATAAACTTTCAAGCCAGTGCACACAGGTAACCCATCTTATTGTATTTGCATTGACCAATACCTCTTCAAAATTCTAGCAAATGATATAATTTAAATTTGTGCTGAATGACCTCTTATTGTGTTCTTTTTTCCGGAGCTGTCCTGTCAATTTTAACTGTTACGTATTTCCCCACTTGTCAAATTTTTGAAGGTTGCTTGTCGAAAGCTAAAGCCAGAGTGGCTTGAAAAGTTTTTCAATAGGACCTTCTTTGAGCCATGCACTGAACATCCTATTCGCCGAAATGATTTGAATAAGTATTGTATAGATTGTGATGCGTCTCTCTGCCAATATTGCGTGTCACTAGCTTCCCATGCAAACCACAGGCTTTTGAAGATCTATCGACATGTTTACAAGGATGTGGTTCCACTTGATGAGATAGAGCGTCATATTGATTGTTCGCAGATTCAGGTAATTTCTACCTTTCGATTTGAAAGAATTGTAAGATTTATTTTCCTTTTTTTAAGGCTTGTAGATTATGAACAATAATTTAAGACTAACTTTTCATGAAGGCGGTTGTATAGTAATTATTGTTCATCATTTCTGAAGTCACTCGAAGATAATTCTTAGTTACCCTAATTGTTCAAAATTTACCCCCATATTACACAAAGCTACCTAATTTTTTACTGTTAAAAATAATCTCCTAAAGTTCTAATCAAATACAATTAGCCATAATATCCTATATAATTTAGGTTACCTTAAAAATTGCTTTTGGACAATGATTGGCCGTTACCAATAATTCGTTGGGTTACCGAAAAAACCGGCTTATACTATGTTAGCACATAAAAATTGCCATTGGACAATGATTAACTGTTACCGAAAATATGTGCTCACGGTGTTTTGGGTACTTTTTTTCTTCCCGTATCTTTGGAACTTTGAAACGAAAAAAACGCAAGAGTTTCTAGATTATTTTGTTAGCGTAACTTGTACTTCCTTACCAAAACTAGCTAAGTTACCAAAATTGGCCGTTATAAAAAAACTCGTTAGTTTTCCGAAAAATTCGGTGTATACAATATCGAAACGGTAATTTAGGTTCCTATTTGTTTCCTGTATTATCGGAACTTAGAAACAGAAATAATACGAGAGCATCTAGATTAATATTAACGGTATTACCGTAGCTTGTCTTTCCTAACAAAGCTTTGTAATTGTTTCCAGCCATATAGGTGCAACAGGCAGTTGGTCATAGCTTTGACTCCATTACCACATTCTGGAACAAAGTCAACTGAGGAAGCAACGTGCCTGACGTGCAAAAGAAAGCTGATTGAGTATGAAATCTATAGTTATTGCTCCATTTCTTGCAAGGTAACTCAATAATAAGACTAATCAATTTTGTAGCTTCATCTTACTAGTACTGAACATCATTTTGTTAATTTAGATGCTATGTCCAAAATATTGTGTGGTGACTGGTGAATAAGAATTGCATTTCCTTCTGTCTACATCATCACTTAAGTACTTAATGGCCAAATTGTAACGGATTTCATATTTATTAAAACATTAACGATTTAGTGTGAAAATCAAAATACCCCCCATTTTCGACCGAATTGCCGAAAGGACCAAGTTGTCATTGAAGCATTCGAGATACCCTGCATAATAGGAAAGAGGAGGAAGAAGCACCAAAATTTTAAAAAAGGGAAAAAGAAATAAGAAATTGAAATGACATATTTGATGTGAGAACTTGAGGAGAGAAGAATAAAGAACTCGAAGATGAAGCACACTTCCTTTTCTCATGTCAAAATTATCGGCCAATATTTTCAAGAACTTGAAATCGCATTTTCTCTAGGACCGTGTTGTGACCCAAGTGCTCGTTGTGAAAAAATATTAGCCAATTTTTTCGTTAACCAATAGAATTATAGAAACCCCCCACATGAGAATGAGGTACTTGATCGCAGGGTATGGAGGAGGAAAATTTATGTGGATGACCACATGGAATGATTTTTTTTGGTTCATGTAGCCGACCCCAATTTGTGGGATTAAGGCTGTGTTTGATCGATTGATTGAATAGAATTATAGAAACCCCCCTGCATTTTCTTGAAAAGTGTGGATTGTTTCCTTTGCGTTTGGTTTTTGTGGGGCTATTGTAGCTTATAACCCTAGGAGGCCCTACACCTGGTTATGGCCCGCTAAAAACATGTTATCCTCACGAATGGTTTCTAAACCTAGAGCTTTTATGCATTTCTTGCGCTTTTGGCACCTTCTAATGACCTTGATTTTGTCAACTAATCAAAGCACCCTCTTGTGACATAAGGGCCAATATATTAAATTTTCAGTCAGATTTTTCCTAGGCCTTGAAAAAGCATTTATACAACCTTTGTTAGGATGGCCTAAGCTCTATTCCTATACGGTAGGAGGCCTCATTGCCCAATTTTAATCATCAAAAATTTCACTTGCCCACCATGAGGGGTTTTCAAACATAGGGCATACAATCATTTTTTGTGCTTTTGAATGAAATGAACTAAAGTGAATTAAACTAAACTGAGCGGAGTTGAAATGAAAGTTTTTATCATTTAATGATTATTAACTATTGATTATTGATTTTTAATTATTGGTTATTGATTTTTAACTATGATTTTTATGGATTGACTATTACTATTGATTTTTAACTATGGATTATTAATGATTTTTAACTATGCAGTAATGACATAATAATAACTTTGATATTAATCCACTAGTAATTTAAAAAAAAATTGTTATTGGTAGTTTATATTTTATGAAATAAAAATTAGTAATAGATTTTAATATTTTTGTAAATGGTAATCCACTTATGTGGTATAATAATATTTTTGTGAATGATATTTCACTTATATTTATGTTTCATTTCCTGAATAATAGTTTCATAATATTTTTTCCGTGAAAATTATAGATAATATATATATATGTATATATATATGAAACAAAAAAATATATTATGAAGTAATATATTATGAACACTAATAATATTATAAAAAAATTAGAATCAAGTACAAAAACTAACACATCTAATACACATCAATAATATATATGAACAAATAATATTATGAATAAATAATATTGGGAACAAATAAACTACCAAAATAAAAATTAGCAATATAAAAGCAAAGCAAAGCTGATTGGAGCGGTCCAAGCAGAGCTGAGCTCAATTGGTTTTAAGTTTAGGTAAACAGGCCCTTAGTATTGTTTTGGGAATTTTATTATGTCAACTAAGTATCGATGTATTTGTTGTGACCCAAGGGTCATTATATTCTTTTTTTGAGGACCCCAAAACCTCATAAAGCATAGGTTACAACCTTTATTTTCAGTTTTTGAGGGGCCAATTCAATCTTTGTTTTGTTTTTCCCCATTAGTTTCCTTTATGTTTCTCGTAAACCTAGGAAGGCCCACGCCTTATAGTCATCAAAAACTTGTTATGTGTCATTCCATGTGGTCATTCACATAATTTTCCTCCTTCATCCCCTGTGATCAAGAATCTTGTTCTCATGTAAATCCAAGAGCCTCGTATCTTTTCTAACACATTCTAACCAAGTTGTTTTCGGTCTCTTCTATCTCGTTTGAATTCTCCCTCATCTCACTCTTCCACTCTTTGCACCAGAGCTCCGTGAGGTCTCTGTCTCACATGTCCAAACCAACGCACCCAATCATTAGTCATGCCAACTAATTATCCGGAAAGGCTATCATATTTAATATTTGGCCTGTTTTTTAGGACCCCAAAACCCCTAAAATTTGGTCTATGTCCTTTATTTTCAGCTTTGGTGGGTTTGGTTCGAGTTGCACTCTGTTTTCTTCCCATCATTTTGCTTGTTTCTTGTAACCCAAAATGTTATGTGGCCTCCACGGAGGATTTCGAAACTAAAGTCATATATGCATTTCTCACGCTTCCGACGACGCTCATCGTTTGAGGCCCACGCTTTGTTTTGGCTTCCGATGGGCCGTTGTAAGCTCCATTTTTCTTTTCCCCATCATTTTCCCACATGTTGTAACCTCAGGTTTTCAAGGAGGCTCCATGCTCTGTTTTAGTCATTTAAAACATGGGCCTTGGCCTCTGTTATCGACCATTCAGAGCTTTGTTTCGTTTTTTCCCCATCTTATTCACACATGCCTCCAGTAACCCAAAGAAAGCCCGCACTTGTAACCCAAAGAGAGCACTTGATTATAGTTGTCAAAAACATGTCATGTACCAGCATCAAGGATGATTAAACATAGGCATAGTGGGATATTATTTTCTTTAATTGCACTTACAACACTAATGACATTGTGTGAGCCAATCAGGGACTCTCATGATTTGAGGACAATCAATCAATCAAAGTCATGAACTAAAGTCAATCATTCCGTGTGATCATCCACAGAAATTTTCCTCCTCCATCCCCTGCCATCAATACCTTTTCTAACACCTTCCAACCAAGTGGTTTTCGGTCTTCCCCTACCTCAATTGAACTCTTCGCGATTCCACTCTTCGCATCGGAGCTCTGTGAGGTCTCCGTCTCATATGTCTAAACTAATGTTGACGGTTTTCCCATAGTTTCCTCGCGACACCAACTTTCCTGCGGATGACTTCATTTCTGATTCTATTCCTTGAAGTGTTCCCGCACATCTATCTCATCATTTGCGTCTCCGTAACCCTTTAATGTGCTCCTTATAAGGCCAACATTCTCTACCACCAACACTGGTCCTTATGGCAATTCTGGTCTTATGATTTGAGGACCCATAAATTAAATTTTCGGTCATTTCTTTTCTAGAATCCTAGCCCCAATTAGCCCCAAAATTTGTGATTGCTTTCAGTTTATTTAGTCTGTTTTGAGCCTTGTTTTGTTTTCTCCTGTCTTTTTCCTACATATTGTTGCTTGTAACTCCTAGAGACCCGTGTCCAATTTTAGTGATTAGGAACATGATATTTCCCCTCCACATATTGTTAGTCTGTTGATCCTAAAGCTTAAGTAGGGCAATGTGATAGTTCCTCCTTCCTAAAGTTAAGCTGATGTAGTAGGGCATGGAGATTAAGGACTTGGGATAAGTATGTTAGGAAGCTTGTAGTGTTGATTCAATTATTATGGAAGTTACGGAATAATACTTCACAAATTTAGAATGTCAGTTGCGTCCCCAATATGGTGCATGTTAATTTAGGTATGGAGAAAGTTAAACTGATTGTGTGTTGACACAGTTAAATAGACCAAACATGTTTCCAGTGTCAACAACTTTAGAATTTAGCTGCTCTGTATTTGCCTATTTTTGTTCAGATAAAATAAATTGTCAGGGTAAAATTTTGCTCTGATCAACTCATATCCATTTGTTTGTATACTATGTTACCATTCTTGTGTTGCTTCTAATTTATAGCATATATGTGTTACAGGCAGATGCATTCACCAAAAAGCAAAATGATTCTGTTCCTCCATTTCTGTTGCTGAATCGAGCGGAGCAAAATGATGATGAAATTGAAAATCAAAACAAAAATGAGGACGAACCAATACCAAAGAATGCTCGCAGGAGAAAGGGTATACCTCATCGTTCGCCTCTTTGCTAAGAATGGTCCCAGTTTACTGATCCTGCGTGTTTAAATTTGCCGTTCTGAATATTATCAAACTTCATCATTTAGTTTTCTTCTGTTATTTTGTTGAGGGCGCGGGAACAGTTATGATCTGTTTCACTGTTTGTGCGTCTTGGGATGTGCTACATCAGCCTCCTGTATGTAATTGCAAACATTATTCTTGTTTAATTTCATAATTCTTATAATAGCGAAACATCAATATTCTTGTTTCAAACAACTTAAGCAGGTAAAAATGTTTTCAAGCCGTGGACTTGTTCATACTGAGTACCAGTACTGCATTTCATTAAAAACCAAATTTAAAGATTTAGATCATCAAAAGGGTTTAGTGGTTATGGTGATAGTCGGGCTTACTTATTGTGTTTACTAGAGGAATTAGTTTCAGTTATGGTATCATCTCATCAATGTTTCGCCAGCAAAAAACAGTGACATGACTGAAATGAACAATAGTTGCAGGGAATTGGAACCGGTAATGTCATATATATATTTAGAGAACATGAACACACCTCATTACAAAAAAGTTGTAGAACACACGGTCGTCCCAAATGATTTTGGTAACACATCTAAAACACTGAATCAAAGAATAAATTTGATGCTGAACAAGAATTATATCTAAATTCTTTAATAATCAATAGCGCCATAAATATGATGTTAGTTTAAACAAGGTCTTGAATATTATGGCAAAGAGCCAAAGGGATCTGGTCAAGGGTTAGTGGAAAAAAAAGTCTAGCACTATTTTCCTACCTTGAAAAATTATTGCACATAGAAACCTCACTTGTTGCTGCCAACATGAAACTTGGCTATAAAAAACCCGATTGTGTCAGATGTAGAAGGATCAAACCTCTGCACAAGTTCCGCTTCATCAGGCCTTAACCACTCCTCAACATACCCATCAGATAACTCACAGCGACCAACAAGTCCCGGACCTCCAACTCTTGGATGTTGGGTTGCTAGTGAAAGAAACTTATATGTATCAAGAGCATGACGTACAAGAGCTTCATTTTCTCCAGGGTTAATTGTACAAGTTGAATATACAAGGACTCCTCCAGGACGAACTAGTTGTACTGCTTGTTCAAGCATCTTCTTCTGGTACATCCCATGACTTCGCAATGATTTTAAGGTTTCCTCACCAGCAAACAATCGAGGTCTCAACCCAAGAGCAGAACAAGGAGCATCAAGGAGAACTCTGTCAAAACTATTCAGAGCAAAACCCTTTGATTTTTCAACTCTCTCACCAATGAAGTGACTCTTTCCAACCCCATTTTTGACTCTCTGTTTTCCCTTCCTGCAGTCATATGCATTGTCGGGTAATTGTCCATTACCATCTCCATTGACTAACTTTTCCTTATGTAATGCATTGCCGTTCAACTTTTCTTCAGATGTGGAACGAGACTTTGTACTTGAAGTATCTTCAGCCATGCCAGATACAGGATCTTTAGCAACAGATTTCAGAGCATCTAGCTTGTAAGTAACAATAGACTTCAAACCCATTTCAGCAGCCAAATTTTGAACATCGATTACCTTATTGTGGGACCGATCAGCAGCAACCACCTCTCCTTCATCTTTCATCAGCATAGCAATAGCAGTTGTTTTACCCCCTGGAGCCGCACACATATCCAATATCCTTTCACCCTTCTGAGGATCCAGGACATGAGCAGCAATAATGCTAGGAAGATTCTGGAGGAAAATCTCACCCTCGAGCACATTGTTGAAAGAAGGAAGATCATAAATTCGATTACTCATAGAAATGGCAACACCTTGCAAAGCCCGGAAAATCCTGGCCCTAGACAACAGTGCAGTTCCTTTCCCAATATACATACCCTTTCGCTGAAAAAATTGGGGATCAGTCTCCAAGCTCTGAAGTACAATCCCGCGTGTTATCCCAGTGCCCCATTTACCATCATTTTGAGGTTGCTCAATGGCAACAGAAACAGCAACCGTGTCATCCTTTTCAACATGAGCGCTACATGCCAAAACACCAGGGACATATATCTGAGCACCTCGAAGAACAGCCTCAGCACATTTGCGGCTTATAATAACCTCCTTTACCAGCTCTCCAGGTGCATGAGCATATTCAATTTCGTGGGGCCCTGTACCTCGAACAAAGACAATATAGTCTAGATCAGGTATTGGGCACTTGTGTATAAGATAACTGTCTATACGTGCACCATCTACTCCGTGTTGCATTGCCAACAGCTTCTCAATGACAGCATCACTTGTTGTCTTCAGAAAATTTACACGTATACAAGAGTAGCTAGAAGGGCGGGTAAGGGCTTCAGAGATTTTACTGAAATGATCTGCACCATATGCCTTGATAAAGTATTCTTCAACCTGAGGATTCCATCGAAGAGTTGGGTTAAAGCAGTAACGCTCTGAAGAATCCATCAGCGGCAATGACTCAAAGGGCTCAGTGCTGTTGTAGCCGCCTGCCAAATAAAACAAGTGTATTAATTTTCCTATCGAAAGATATTAGAACTAATTAGAATACTACAACATTAATATAACAGATAATCAGAAACAAATATGTCTTCGGACACAAAAGGTAAGAGTCCATCGAAGCAACAATAGTGCCTAAGTCACCAACCGTCAAATGGCCTGGGCCACAACCATCAAGGACTTACAAGCTCATAGAAGGTTCCATCCCAAAACCAATTGGCAATGGATAGAGCCAATGCTAGGCTTATAGCGTGGACAACAGTAGTCATAACCCTAGAACACTTGCACTACATCGAATCAACGCCCATTGGTTTAGATTGGCCTCAAAATCGAAGCTACATGTGTGAGATTTACAAGTCGGAGAAAATAAGTCAAGCATTTGAACTTGTGTCTCTAAGGCTATAATGCCAAATTGCATTGAACAAAGTAGATCAAACTCAGTCCAAATGTTTCCATCCAACATAAAATCCACATCAACTAAGTGAAATACATAATGCAATGTACAACCTATAAAATACTTCCCCTTTGAACAGCAACCTTTACATTCCTTACAAGTTTGGATTAAAGCATATATGTTTGATATAACTAAAAACTACCAAAAAGTTCATAGCTTGAATACTCTTTTAGTCTACTATCCAAAAATCAGCAATATATCCACAACATTAATCAACTTGAAACCAAAGTAAATATTACATACAAAAAAGCTTTAATTTTTTTTCTTTATTTTTTTAAAGCTTCCTTTTTTCTACAAATTCTATCAATTTTTCAACATAACTAAAAAAAAAAAAGTTGCATCATCAATGAAGAAAAAAAAAAAAGCCACATAAATAATGTTCAAAAATCAGTAATATTTACCTCATTAATCTAGCAAAAGCTAAATTACTTCAACCCCAATTAAAAAGAGAATGCAAATCATACATTTGAGTATTAAAATACATCACAGACACTCAAGTAACAGATGAACTATTAACCAAAAATGAAGTATAAGAAAAGGGGAAAGTTGAATAACCTGGAAAATAAAATATACTACGTATATCAGTATATGGTACTTTTAATTTGTGATTTTTAAGTTTCAGTTGATTGCTTTTGTGGCGCTTCTGTTAAAGGCGGCGATGCACCTTCAATTGCAGCTAATTTGCACTTATATACTATGCATATACTTCTTCCCTCTCATAGTGGTCGCAAGTCGTAACACACCAATTTTGAGGTAAAGTTTTTAAGGCATAAACAAATGACTTAATCCAAATAAATTTAAGAAATGAAAGGGATAGGTTATTTAATTTCACTATAGGTTATTTAATTTAAGGATTCAGAAGCCATAAAAAATATGACATGTAGCCTTTATTATCGGCTTTTGGAAGGTTATTTCAGCCTCTGTCTTCTTCTACCCTATATATTTTTTTTAATTATGGGTTTTGGTTGACCATAAGATTCCCCACGATCAATTTTGGTCGCTACAAAGTTGTTATCAGCAATCTTTTAGAGATATCTCGATAAAAAGGCACACTAGTCATTTTACTCTCTTGGATCTACTTTTGGCCTTTTGAACCCCGAAAGTTTGTCCAATAGACTTCTTTCGATCATAGGGGCATTATGTAAAATTTTTGGCTATTTATTTTCGGGACCTCAAAATCTCTGAAAACAATAACTTATGGCTTTCTGAACCTCGAAAAACTATCTAAGGGCTTTATTTTGATCATATGAGCACCATGAAAAATTTTCGTCAGTTTTTTTTTTTTTTTTTTTTTTGGACATCCACGTCAAAGGATTTGTGTTAACAACCTCGTAAAACGACCTGAATCAACAAGGAATAAATTTGATGCATGTGGAACAAGAATTATATCTAAAAATCTTAATAATCAATACGCCCATAAATATGTTATGTTAGTTTAATATAAACAAGGTCTTGAATATTTGCAAAGAGCCAAAGGGATCTTCAAGGGTAGTGAAAAAAAAGTCTAGCACTATTTTCCTACCTTGAAAAATTATTGCACATAGAAACCTCACTTGTTGCTGCCAACATGAAACTTGGCTTATAAAAAACCCGATTGTGTCAGATGTAGAAGGATCAAACCTCTGCACAAGTTCCGCTTCATCAGGCCTTAACCACTCCTCAAACATACCCATCAGATAACTCACAGCGACCAACAAGTCCGGGACTCTCCAACTCTGTGGATGTTGGGTTGCTAGTGAAGAAGAAACTTATATGTATCAAGCAGACGTACAAGAGCTTACAGCTTTTCTCTCGGGTTAATTGTACAAGTTGAATATACAAGGACTCCTCAAGGACGAACTAGTTGTACTGCTGTTCAAGCATCTTCTTCTGGTACATCCCATGACTTCGCAATGATTTTAAGGTTTCCTCACCAGCAACACAATCGAGGTCTCAACCCAAGAGCAGAACAAGGAGCATCAAGGAGAACTCTTCAAAACTATTTCAGAGCAAAACCCTTGTAGATTTTTCAAGCTCTTCTCACAATGATTAGTGACTCTTTCCCAACCCCATTTTTGACTCTCTGTTTTCCCTTCCTGCAGTCATTGCATGTCGGGTAATGTCCATTACATCTCCATTGACTAAGCTTCTATTATGAAGCATGCGCGTCAACTTATTTCTTCAGACTGGGAACGAGATCTTTGTACTACGTGAGTATCTTCAGCCATGCCAGATACAGGATCTTATGCAAACGATTTCAGAGATCTAGCTCTGTAAGTAACAATAGACTTCATTCAAACCCTATTCAGCAGGACAAATTTTGAACATCGATTACCTTATTGTGGGAACCGTCAGCAGCAACCACCTCTGCCCTTCCATCTTTCAATTCAGTACGACAAAAGATTCATACATGTGATATGCAATAGCAAGGCTGGTATCGGAACAACTTCATACCAAGCGGACAACTATAACATGTATTAAACCAAAATAAAGACATAACAAAAAAAAAAACCAAAACTAGATTAAAACAAAAATTAAAACTATATTAAAAATAAAAAAGATAAAATGTTTCACCCAAACTAATAAAACAAAGCAGTTGGTTTTAAATACAAAAAAAAGATAAGTTTTCCCCCATTCCCCCCCCCCCCCCCTTATATCCCCCCCCTCTACAACTCCTCCCCCCTTTCCCACCCTCCCAAAAACTAATTCAAAAAAAGAGCGTAATAAAACTTTAAAAACAAAAAGGCCCCCGGGAGATGCCGAGCACTTATGTCCAATATCCTCTCACTACCTTCTGATGGATAATCCAGGACCATGAGCACAATAATGTCAGGAAGATTTCTGGAGGAAATCCACACCCGAGCATAATTTGTTGAAGAGGAAGATCATAAATTCGAATTACTCTATGAAATGGCACCAACCCCTTGCAAAGCCCAGGAAAATCCTTTGGCCCTATACAAACATGCATTTCCTTTCCCAATAAAGACCTCCCTTTTTTCCGCTGAATAAAATTGGGGATCAGTCTCCAAGCTCTGAATGTACAATCCCACCCTGTGTTCAATCCTCCAGTTCAGCCGACCATTATCATTATTTGTACGGTGTGAACCTCAATGGCAAACAGGAAACAGCAACCGTGGTCATCATCCTTTCAAACATGAGCCGCTATTCTTATGGGCCAAAAACACCAGACATATTAATCTGATCTTAATCCCCACGAGAACATGCCTACAGCAGACAGTGTCGGCTTATAATAACCTGCTCCTACCTAGCTCTCCAGGGGCATGGCATATTCATTTTCGTGGTGGCCCTGTATCCTACGAACAAAGCCAATATAGTCTAGTCAGGTATGGGCACTTTTTCGATAAGATAACTGTCTATAGTCCGTCACCATCTATACTCCGTTTGCATTGCCAACGCTTCTCTTCAATGACAGCATCAATTGTTGTTCCCATTCAGAAAAAAGAACATGTTACACTGTTAAACCCATACAAGTAGTTAGCTCGAAGGACGCGGAAGGGCATTACAGAGATTAATTACTGAATGATCTGCACCACTATGCACTTGAATAAAGTATTCATTCGTTCACAAATCTAAACCTGGAGGTTCATCGAAGAGTTTATGGGTTAAAGCATTGCTACCGTGCTGTCAGAATCTATTCAGCGGGCAAATCTCAAAGGCTCATGCGTTGTGTTCCGCACTGCCAATAAAACAAGGTATATTATTTTCCTATCGAAATGATGTATTGAAACTAATTTAGAATACTACAAACATTATATACAGATAATCCAGAAACAAATATGTCTTACGGACACAAAAGTGAACGAGTCCATCGAGCAACAATAGTGCCTAAGTCACACAACCGTCAAATGGCCTGGGCCCCACAACATCCAAGGACTTACAAAGCTGCTAGTACAGTTCCACCAAACACAGAACACATGGGCAATGGATAGAGACCAATGTCTAGGCTTATGAGCTTGGTGGAGGACGAACAGTAACGTGAGCACAAATAAAGACTGCCGCGACATAAGAGAGAGACACTTGCACTGCAAATCAGAATCAACCGGCGGCCGACTAATGGTTAATTGTAGTCCTCAAATCGTAAGCTACAACGCTGTCGTGAAAGTATTATACAATGATTCGGAGGAAAATAGTCAAGCATTTGAACTTGTGTCTCTAAGGCTATAATGCCAAATTGCATTGAACAAAGTAGATCAAACTCAGTCCAAATGTTTCCATCCAACATAACACCACATACAACTAAGTGAAATACATAATGCAATTTACAACCTATAAAATACTTCCCCTTTGACCAACCTTTACATTCCTTACAAGTTGGATTAAAGCATATTTTGGATATAACTAAAAACACTACCAAAAAGTTCATAGCTGAATCTCTTTTAGTCTACTATCCAAAAATCCAGCAATATATCCACAACTAATCAACTTGAACAAAGTAAATATTCATACAAAAAAAACTTTATTTTTTTTTGTATTTTTTTTAAATGCTTCCTTTTTTCTCAAACAAATTCTATCAATTTTTCAACAATACTAAAAAAAAAAAGTTGCATCATCAATGAAAAAAAAAAAAAGCCACAATAATAATGCAAAATCAGTAATATTTACCTCATATAATCTAGCAAAAGCTAAATTACTTCAACCTCACCAATTAAAAAGAGAATGCAATCATACTTTGATATTAAAATACATCACAGACCTCAAGTAACAGATACTATTAACCAAAAGAAAGTATAAGAAAGGGGAAAGTTGAATAACCTAAATAAAAATATACTACTATATATCATATATGGTACTTTTATTTGTTGATTTTTAAGTTTCAGTTGATTGCTTTTGTGCGCTTCTGTTAAAGGCGGCGATGCACCTTCAATTGCAGCTAATTTGCACTTATATACTATGCTATACTTCTTCCCTCTCATAGTGGTCGCAAGTCGTAACACACCAATTTTAGGAGGAAAGTTTTTAAGCAGTAAACATAACAAATGACTTAATCCAAATAAATTTAAATGAAAGGGATATTTTATTAATTTCACTATAGTTATTTAATTTAAGGATTCAGAAGCCATAAAAAATATGACATGTAGCCTTTATTATCGGCTTTTGGAAGGTTATTTCAGCCTTCTGTCTTCTTCTATCACCCTATTATTTTTTTTAATTATGGTGTTTTGGTGTGACCATAAGATTCCCCACGATCAATTTTGGTCGCTACAAAAGTTGTATCGCAATCTTTAGAGATATCTCGATAAAAAGGCACACTAGTCATTTACTCTCTTGGATCTACTTTTGGCCTTTTGAACCCCGAAAGTTGTCCATAGACTCTTTTCGATCATAGGGCATTATAAATTTTGGTATTTATTTTCGGGACCTCAAACTCTGAAAACAATAACTTATGGCTTTCTGAACCTCGAAAAACTATCTAAGGGCTTATTTTGATCATATGAGCACCATGAAAAATTTTCTCAGT
>PYUH01000062.1:3096849-3135434 GCA_016808085.1 Suaeda aralocaspica | reverse complement strand
CATCGCTTAGAAGATGATGTGAAAACATATAGAAACAATAGTGACATTTTATGACCTTAATTTTTTGCTTCACGAAAGGGCTTATAGTGTTCTACTAATCTTGCTTCCCGTTGTTTTTGTTAGGCTACTTGAGGTCACGATGTCATAAGTACGTTGTGCCAAAAAGACTTACTGAGACGGGGGGAACAGGGAATAGCCAAGTTGGGGGTGGACGATTATAGTTAAAATAAGAATCTGAGGTTTGTTGGCATATTTTTTTTTAATCAGATGTATTTTCAAGAAAATTAAAAGTTTATCCCTTTTGTTTCAGGGAAGAAGGCCCCTATGTAACTGAGAGACAATTATCGGGGTCTCATGGGTGACCAACACACTCCGGTATAATTGACATCATTATTCACCTGTAGTGTGGGACCAGTTCATAGATCGGTCATGATTCGGTCCAGACTCTGTTTCTGAATTGGTCAGAAGATTATCCAGACGCGTAACGAACCCCGACATTGTGTCATTGACATATCCGCGGACACTGAAGCAGTCACTCTTAGGCCCCAACGGTGTGGTAAGGGGACCAAGAAAGGGAAAATGAAAGGCGGGTGTCGATGGCGCGGCTTGGGAATGGCTTTGCGTGGACCCTTCATATAAATATTTTGTATCCCACTTCGATCTTGACAAGGCTCTCGACAAAGTCCTATTAGCCATACTTTTTTGCAGTACTTCACGCCTACACAACAATAGGTCGGAACGAAGCAATCTCCTAAGGGAAGACGGTGAAGTGAGGTATGTTGGGTAGGGTAACGTTGATAATATAAGTTGAGTTATTACCTTTAGTTGTTTTCGTACCGGAAAAACATTGCCAATAAATTTCGGGTGTACTCTTTGAGGAAAAAGTATGAACCAAGATCGTTGATTTGGGGTGAAAAGGCATCAAGAGGGACGATACATAATTTTTTATAGGGGTCTTGATAGTGGTTGTTTTTCCCTTGTGTTGGCAATCAAATTAAAGTGCAAACAAATCGTGACGGGAAACATACAGGCACGATGTATGACGTGTGCGTGATACATAGGTTGCTATTTTGATCTGTTGTCTACGAACCGAGGATTCAGGACGTGGAGGATCCCCATAGTGAGGTGGTTCACTCAGTAAGTGAGGTTAAAAAATCAAGATCGAAAATACAGACTGTGGGCTCCTGAAACTGCACCTTCTCTGAGATGGCGAGTAAATCTATGCGCTATAATATCTGAACTGTCTTTTAAGATTTATAGGCAGCTTTTTTTTTTTTTTTTTTTTGGACATAGAAGATGAGAAACCTTCGAAAATAGTGACTTATAGCCTTTATTTTTTGCTTCAGAAGGGCTATAGTGTTCTCCATCTTGCTTCCGTTGTGTTTTTTACTACTTGAGGTCACGATAATAACGTTGCCAAAAGCTTACTAGGGTGCACGTATAGTTAAAATAAGAATCGAGTTTGGCGATTTTTATAGGATTTCAGAAATAAAAGTTTTTCCCTTGTTCGGAAAAGGCCATAAGAGAGACAAATAGGTTTTCAGGGTCCAAAACCGATTGTGGGGAGTCCTGTGGTGGTCCATAGAGAACGGCTAAAAAACAGAGTGAAAATAAGTCGGGGCTTGGGAAGGCCACTCGAGAGGCCTCAATCAAAGCCTATTATCCACTATTTTTTGAGCTTCCGCCGTACCGGAAAACATATTGCCAATAAATTTCCGGGGTACTCTTTTAGGAAAAAGTATGAACCAAGATCAGTTGATTTGGGGTGAAAAGGCATCAAGAGGGACGATAACATATTTTTATAGGGTCTTGATAGTGGTTGTTTTTCCCTTGTTCGAAAAAGGCCAAAACGGCGATGATAATAGGTTTTTAGGGGCCGAAACCGATCAGGGGGAGTCCTGTGGTGGTTCATAGTACGTGTTAAAAATCAAGACGAAAATAATACAGGGCTCCTGAAGGATTCTCTGGAGGCCTTAATCTATGGCTATTATCTACTGTTTTTTAAGTTTTTGGGGTCTCAGAAACAAAAGATGCCAAAAAATTTCAAGGGTGCTCTTATGGGTAAAATTGAACCCAGACAAGTCGATTTAGGGTGATAAATTATAAGGCCTTAAGAAGTACGATAGCAAGTTTGTATAGGGTCTCGAAAATATTGTTTGTCTTTTGTTTTAAAAAGGCCATAAAAAGGACGATAATGGACTTTCAGGGGCTGAAGCTGGTCATGGGGTATCTTGTGGTGTTCCACAAAAAACAGTGAAAAAAAGAGCGAAAATAACACGGGGTCTGTGAGTCCGTGACGACTCTTCAAGAGGCCTTAATAAAGGCTATTATCCACTGATTTTGATTTTGTAAAGTCATTGGAAAAAAGTTACCAATAACTTACTGGGGTGCCCGTATGGTTATTAAAAGATGAACCCAAATTTGGCGATTAGGGGAGAAAAGGTAACATATTTTTTATAGGATTTTTGAAATTACAGTTTTTCCCTATTTCGGAGAAGGCCATAAGAGGTATGATAATAGGACTTCAGGGGTATAAAACCAATTGTGGGAAGTCTTGTGGTGGACTATAGCATGATGAGAAAAATAGGCCAAAGATAAGATGAGACATGGAAAGGCCCCTTCGAAAGGCTTGAATCAAAGGATGTTATCCATTGTTATTTGAGATTCCAGGGTTCCATAAAAAAAATTGCCAAAATCTTTCCGGGGTGCTCGTAAGGTTACAATATGAACCCAAGGTAGCCGATTTAGGGTGAAGAGGCATAAGAGGGACGACAATAGATTTTTACAGGATCTTGGAAATACCTGTTTTTTCCATCGTTTAGAAAAGACCATAAGAGAAAAGATAATAGGTTTATAGAGGCCAAATCCGATGGTAGGGAGTCATGTGGTGGTCCATATCACGTGGTGAAAAGAAAGAGCATAAATAGAATGGAGCCAGATAAGGCCCCTTGGGAGGCCTCAACCAAAGGCTATTATCCACTTTAATTTGAGTTTCCATGGACGCGGAAAAAAAGTTGCCAACAACTTTTCTAGGTGCATCATGTTTAAAATATGAATTTGGACTAAGTAATTTGGGGAAAGGGGGGGGGGGTGTTGGGCATTATAGTGTCTTAGAAATAGCTCTTTTTCCCTTGATAGATAGGAAAATGACATAAGAGGGATGAGAATAAATTTTTAAAAGTGTCGTAGGATCAAAATATAAACCCAGACTACCCAATTTGGGGTCAAAAGGCATTAAGAGGGATGATAACATGTTTTTATAGTCTTGGAAATAGTTGGTTTTCATTTGTTCGGAAAAGACCATAAGGGGGATGATAATATGATTTTAGGGGCCGAAGCCGATCGTCGGGATCGAGGAATCCTGTAGTGGTCCGTAGTACGTGGTGAAAATAAGACTGGGTGGGGAAGGCCTATCGGGAGGCCGCAATCAAAGGCATTATCCACTGTTTTTTTACTTTTCGGGGTCCCGTATAAAATGTTGCCAAAATCTTTCTGCGCTGCCCGTATAGTTAAGATATAAACCCAAACCAGAAAATTTAATGCCTTTTGGTGGACGACAACAAGTTTTTATAAGGTCTCGAAAATAGCTATTTTTCCCTTGTTCAGACATGGATATAAGAGGTATGATAATAGGTTTTTTGGGGCCGAAACCGATCATGGGGAACCCTATGGTGGTCCATAGTACGTGGCGAAAAAACAGGGCAAAAATAAGACGGGGCCCAGGAAGACCCTTCGGGGGACTTGAATGAAAGACTATTATCCACTGTTTTTGTGGTTACATGATTCTAGGCAATAAATTGCCAAAAATTATCCAGGGTTCTCGTATGGTCAAAATATGAATCCAGACCAAGCAGTTCGCGGCGAAAACCCCATAATAGGGATAAATACAAGGGTTTAGACGAGGTCTGGAAGAGGCTAATTTTTCTTTCCCTAGAGAGACCATAAGAGAGATGATTACAGTTCTTTAGGGGACGAAACCGATCATGAAGAATCCTATGGTGGGCTATAGCACATTAGCACATGGGCAAAATGGGATGAAAAAACAACGGGGCCCGAGACAACTCCTCCGAAGGCCTCAATCAAAGGTTCTATTATCCAATATTTTTTGGTGTTCTAGAGCCTTGGAAAAAAAATAGCCGAAAATTCTCCGAGGTGCATGTTTGGTCAGAATATGAACGCAGACCAAGCAATTTGGGATGAAAAGGCCATAAGAAGGATAATAACAAGGTTTAAAATTATTCCCAGATAATAGAAAGGTCATTAGGGGCCAAACCCAGTCGTGGAGAATCTTGTGGTGTTTCATAGAACATGGTTAAAAAAATGGGGCGAAAAAACGACAGGCATCAATCAAAGGCTATTATGCATTGTTTGTTGGGTTCCGAAGGCCTCAACCAAAGTATATTATCCATTGTTTTTGGGTTTCCGGAGTCCTGAAAGGTGAGGTGCCTGTATGGTCAAAATATGAACCCAAACCAAGCGATTCATAGTGAAATAGCCATAAGATAGATAATAACAAGGTTTTTAAAAGAAGACTGAATGAGAATGTATTTTCCTTCTCCAAAAGAGGACATAAGAGGGATGATTACAGGTCTTTAGGGGTCAAAACCGGTGGTGGGGAGTTCTGTGGTCGTCTATAGCACGTGGTAAAAAAAAAAACAGGGCGAAAAAATGATTGCACCTGAGATGGCCCTCCGGAGGCCTCATCAAAGGCTATTATTTACTGTTATTTGGAATTTCGGGGTCTCAAAAAAAAGTTGTCATAAATTTTCTGGGATGCTATGGTCAAAATATGAACCCAGACCAAGTGATTCAGGGTGAAAAGGCTGTAAGAGGGATGATAACAAGGTTTTAGATGGCCCAAAAGAGGCTGTTTTTTGCTTCTCCGGAAGAGGGCACAAGAGGGATGATTACAAGTATTTAGGGGCCGAAACTGGTCATGAGAAGTCCTGTGGTGTTCCATGGCACGTGGTAAAAAAAATGGGGTGAAAAAGCTACGGGGCCCGGGACGGCCCCTCCATAGGCCTAAATTAAAGGTTATTATTCACTGTTGTTTGGAGTTTCAAAGCTCCGGAAAGAACATTGCGAAAAATTCTCTAGGGTGCCCGTATGGTCAAAATATGAGGCAAGACCAACCAATTCAGGGTGAAAAGGCAATAAGAGGGATGATAACAAGGTTTTAGACAGAGCTTAGAAGAGGTTGTTTTTTCTTCTCCGAAGAGGCCATAACAGGGGTGATTACTGGTTTTAGGGGCCGAAACCGGTCATAGGGAGTCCTGTGGTGGTCCATAGCACGTAGAGTAAAACGAAAAAAGGACGAGACCCAAGACGGCTCCTTTGGAAGCGTCAATTAAAGGTTATTATCCACTGTTTTTTGGAGTTCTGGGGTCCAAAAAAAAGATAGTCAATAATTCTCAAGGGGTTTTGTATTGTTAAAATATGAACCTTGACAAAGCAAATTTGGGTGAAAAGGCCATAAGAGAGATGATATCAAGGTTTTAGACGGGGCCCGGAAGAGGATGTTTTTGCTTCACCGGAAGAGACTATAAGAGGAATAATTACTGGTCTTTCGGGGTAGAAACCACTCGTGGGAAGTCCTGTGACCGTCCATTGCATGAGGTATAAAAAAACGGGACGTTAAAACGACAGTACCCGAGACGACCCCACTAAAGGCTTTAGTCAAAGGCTAATATCCACTATTTTTTGGGGTTCTAGGGTCCTGAAATTTTTTTCCGAAAATTCTACTAGATGTCCATCTAGTATAAAGATGAGCCAATACCAAGCGATTGAGGTAAAAAGGCCATAAGAGGGATGATATCAAGGTTTTAGACAGGGTACGGTCTAGAAGAAATCGTTTTTCTCTTCTCCAAAAGAGGCCACAAGAGGTATTGAGTTTTCTATGTTGTGCCCTCCTAAATTAAAACATGGTGCCCCTAAGGTTCATTAAGTTATTAAACCATGACATTTTCGCTAAAAACATCACAATTTCCATCTCAATTTAGTGGCTCATACGCCTCTGCTCATGACCCATGCATACTCTTCCATTTTTCCTTGCAGTTAACAAGCACTATGAGCACCATGGCTCCTACAACAAAAAAAATAACGAGCATTTAATATCCGTTTAACGACAAAGTCTTGTCTTAGTAACTTAATGAACTTTAGGATCACTATGTGGAAGTTTTAATTTGGGAGGACATGATGTAGAAAATCCAACACCTCAGGGGTACCGTTACAATGTAATAAGGTTACATACGTACAGTTAAAGGAGAGACATAAGGAGGGCCTTGTAGGTGTTGAGAGCAAGAGAAGGTGAGTCATTTGAAGCATACATAGAGTGAAGTAGTTGAACATGATATAGTTTTGGCTTGAAAAACTAAAATCAATGCCTTATGGAGCTTAGAGCGAAGGAGAGGCTAACAAGCTAACATTATAATTGAAAATCTAGTGATTGGCCACAGAAACTAAAGTCAACCCACATATTTAGCTTGTTTTGGAAAAAAAAAATTCTCACAACAAATAATAAAAGTAGATTAGTTTTGGACAAGAATGATTATTTCATGCACTTGTACAGTAAAATTACTGTATAACGGTTAACTTCAACCAGTTTATTAGTAATTAAAATTAAATTTTTAGTAACTTTAAAATCATTAAATTTTAATTGAATTCTGAACAAATAGCTTTTATATATGGCATATAAGTTGTATTTATTTATTAAAATTGTGTTTTTTAGTTTTTTTTTTTTTTGGTAAATGTGTTTTTTTAGCATTAGAATGTAACTAAAACTCATAAAAGTAACTTGAACTCAACAATGTATAACTTGAGCTGGTTTTATGATAACTGGAATGCAAAAAAGTGTAACTTCAAAGTTCAAACCCATTGTACAGTAATTACTATACTCCGGGTGTATATAAAATTTGCCTTTATGCCAAAGTTCCATATAATAATGATATTCAGCTATTAATTTTGAAAATCATTTTCAATATAATGCTGGTGGCCTTATGATGCAATGTTATATTGTTAGCCTCGGCTTCTAATATCACAATTTATTTCAATCCATTTCATTTCATTCTATTCAATTCCTATACATTCATGACTTTACCCACGAAGAGAACACATCTTCAATCTTCAAAAACCTTAAACAAGATAAAATCATTTTTTATTTTATATCGCATTTTGTCCATCACAATCCTTTTAATTGGAGTTGGAGATAATTCGGTTGGTTGACCCTAGATTTTCTTTCTTTCTCGATTACATCAGATCTCGATATCAACTCCTACCTAATATCTTATAAATCAGCTGGCTAAAATGCATGAAAAAATAAAATCTTATGAAAAGATATTGCAAACTTATATGAAAATGTATTTATCAAGTCCTTTTTTCACTACACCAATCTTAATTTTGTCACCCACACAAATAACAATATCTACCTTAAGGCACTCGATCAACTCCATTGAGCATACCTAAATAAGTAAAATTACCAAGTGAACATAAGAAAATTAGCACCTCAACAAATAAGTGACCCTAAATTATAAGGTTGATGTTCTAAGATAATGAAATTATGCACTAACAAAACCTCTAATGATTCAGTTAGTGAACTAAAGATTGATCCTGAACGTTTGAATTTGTGCTACAAGACGGATAATCAGTCAACGTGATTGGAGGAGAACTTGTACTATGTGTAGTTGATGAAGTCCCATGAAGTGGCACATATACTCCTCTAGGACGACACTCAGGTAGTTTAATGAGCGGTTCATCTGAGTTACTCAAAATCCCTAACACCTTTCTCATCTTAGGTCTCATGTTCGAATCAAAATCCAAGCACGCGAGTGCCACATTTAAAAACCTTGTAGCTTGATCTTTGTCAAAATTTTCACCTAGCTTATGGTCCACACACTCTATTAAACAACCTTTTGCGTGCATATCCCACGCATAGTTCACCAAGCTACAATCTTCCCTTACGAGGTTGTTGACCCCTTTTCCTGTCACCACCTCTAGTGCCAAGATTCCGTAGCTATACACATCTGACTCTGGTGTCGCCTTTCCAGTGTAAATTAGCTCAGGAGCCATGTACCCTACTGTTCCAGCAAGATTTGTGGTAACTCCTCTTGTATTCTTAAGTAACCTTGCAAGACCGAAATCACCAAGATAAGGGTTGAATTCTTCGTCTAACATGATGTTGCTCGGCTTGATGTCTCTATGAACTACAGGATCACCGCATTCTTCTTGGAGGTACAACATTGCGGATGCCAAGCCAGTTAGTATTTTGCACCTTGTCTTCCAATCTAAGAAATTTTTGCCCGCAATAAATCCATTGAGACTCCTATTGGCCATGAAATCATATACAAGAAGAAGTTGTTCGTTCTCATGACTCCAACCTTGGAGTTGCAATATGTTTTTATGCCTTAAACGACCAATGGTACATATTTCTGCCAAATATTCTCTCTCACCTGTAAAACAGAAAGAAAAAAAAATATTGCTAGTGGCTTATTAATGAATGAGATTTGCACACTCAATTATGTGTCAATGAACTACAAAAGCAATAAAACATGACATTAATAGAGAGGGTGTAGGGATTTGAATAGATTGAACATATGACCTATCATACACAAACTCTCAATTTTACGGGCAAGGCGGCCCAAGAAATTGTGATTATGCATGCATGCTAAGTACTCTCAATTATGTGTCAATGAGTTACAAAAGCAATAAAACATGTCATTGATAGAGAGGATGGAGAGATTTGAACGGTTTGAACACATCACGTATTATTGTACACAAATCCTCAATTTTACCAACAAACCATCCAAGAAGTCATGATTATGCATGTATGCTAAGTAGCAAATAACTTTGCTCAAACATGAGTGCATTTTACAAAAGTTATGTGATACTACGTATAAATTGATTTTAGGGCCTGTTTACTTCAACTTAAAATTCGTTCAGTTCAGCTCAGCTCAGCTCTTCTCTTATTTTGCTATTTATTAATCCTTTATAAAAAAAACTTTCCGTTCAGTTCAGCTCATTTGTTTTCGGCTGAAGTAAACAGACCCTTATTATTACTAAGTCAACCCGACCAATAAATAATGACTTATAACACAAAGTGACCGATCGAAATCGGACCCCACCGTACCAATCTTCTACGTCTATTTCGAATATAGCATCATTTTACCAAACTATTCTATACCTTTTGAGTTGTTAGCAAATACCTTTATGTTTAGAATCAAAACCCACCCAACAAAACAATAATATTTCTAATATTAATAATAATGACAAAAAATAATATACTGTAAATGAAGACATCCCTTACAAAAATAACCTACCCTGTAATTTAAAGCATAACATTCACGTTTAAGGTATACCTATTGACATTGATAAAAATAAATAAGGGATACACCTTTTAACGGAAGATATTGAGGATGAACGATTTACCTTGTTGAGAGTTATCAGAAATTTTTTTGACAGCAATAGTCTTAGGAGGATCAACAATCTGACCTTTATAAACACTTCCAAAACCACCACTTCCCAACAAATTATCTTCACTAAAGTTCTTAGTAGCCTTAGCAAGTTGCTTGTACGTAAACTTCCTAGGCGTGGCAGCCGCGGCTGCATACTGCCTCTCCAACTCCACCATCCTCCTCGCCCTCTCCCTCTTCCTCTTCATTCTTCGTCTAAAAATCCGAACACCAATCATCACAAACAGGACTAAGCACCCTAACATTGGCAAAACACTTTCCAAAATAATCTTTTTTCTTCTTTTTTCTTTCAAAGAGTTGTATGGCAATATAGTTGAACTAAAAACCCAATCAAGTATTTGGTGGGTCTCAGTGACTAGTCCAGTTGAGGCTGTAAAACCAATGTAAACATGTTTTGGGAGTTTTCTTGAGACATCTATTGAGTAGTTTAGGAAACTCGTCAAAGGTTTTCCTTCGTAACCCACATCGATTTGTAGCAAATTGGTCCAACCATCATACATAATCTTCATTCTAATTTGTTTTGCGCTCTTGAGATCGATGTGCGACGAATTTAAAGACTTTGTGATTAGAGGTTTCGTTGGATTTTGTGCGACAATGGCAATGTGATTATCATCTGGATCCCCTTCATTCATGAACGTGTCCATCTCAATTGCTACTTGTTGGAACTTTGTATTGCCTGAATCAAATTACAAGCATAATAGTCCAATCAGCCATGTTTAAGATATTGAACATCCAAATAATTCTTTTACTCAAACAACGGATAAAATCAATTAAGTAGTCAAGTCAACTTATATAATCAATTAGTCAAACCAGCTAATCACTAGTGACTAAATAAAATCTTAATTAATTGAATACTTCTCTTATATTTTAATTAACAAGACGTTAATTAATTGAATAGCTCCCTTATATTTTAATTTCCTCCATGAAATTAGCTTGATATCCCAAAGTTTTAATAATAAAAATAATTACAACGAAACACTAGAAGAACCAAAATGATATCCAACAAGCTCTTAATATTTCAAAATTACCTTCCGTATTTGGATCAAAGAGGCCAAGTTGACCACCCGCGCTTTGTTGATTAGGATCGAACTTATAATCTTGAGCCATAACAAATGTCATACCATCCCCAGAAAGATTAAGTGGGTTGAATTGAGGGAAAATTTTGAAGGAGAAGCTAGCACAAAATGAAGCAGGCCATATTTGTACAGGAACATGGTACAACACTCTACCACATGACATATACGACTCCGTTGACGACGTTGACGCCGTTGTCAAATTCAAATAACCTTCTCCCGGAGTCATTGCTCCCATGCAACTAAGGCTACCTCCATCTTTGCAGTCTGAAGGTTTGAATTTTCGAAACGAAAGTATGACATCACGTTCATGAACGTCACAAGTTGAAGATGATGATGAAGAGGAGAGTACTTCTAGGAGTAAAATCAAGATGGAAATTTGTAGGAAAATTTGAAGTAAGTTGAGGGAATTTGGCATTTTTGTGTCTTGAGAAACTTCTTGGATTCCAAATAGATAAGAAATATGAATTACAAAGTCATGCAAAGGGTAATGAAAGCAAAGTAATTTACTACCCCCTCTCTTCATAATATTTGTTATGTCTGCTTTTTAAACCATAACATCTTTCATAAAGCTTTATCAAAAATTACTATTTATCTGGACAAATCTAATAAGGTTTTGTGTGAATATTGTTTTTTTTTAATATATTAGAAAGATTTTCAAAGTCAAAGTTTTTTACCATGTTAACATTTATATATAAATGTTAACAAACATTCTGAAATGGAGTGAGTATATAAAATTAAAAAAATAACTCTATCTTATTTCTTAAAGTAGACACATATAGTTCTTGGAAAAGGAGGAATAATATTTAGACTGGTATATTAATTAATGCATATTACTTGTTGACTTCCTAAAGTATTGACCTAATTTTAATTTACTAAAGATCAATTTATTGAATTTCTGTAAAATAAAAATTTTGTAATATTCGTTTTTTTAAAATCCAATTTCTGTCATTAAATCACTACATAACAATATTACACCATCTATGCGCTACTTATCATGTTCTTGTATATTAAGAATATACGCTCGATTTACTAAATTTGAATAGTCGTGATAAAATGTATGAAAAATTAAAGTAAAGAATAATAGAAACACATAGATTTAACTTGGTTCATCAACAATGTGTTGAATATATCCGCCAACAGAATAAGACCGCCGTGATTGAACTGTAAAGCAGAGGTTAAAACAGATTCAAGCTAAGGCATGATCTTTCATGAAAGCTTTTTATGATAAAAAAAAAAAAAAAAAGTGCTGTGCATAATTTAATACTTTTTTGATATGGAAAACGAATCATGTAGCACAACACCAAACGATTCCTAATCAGGGGTACTTATGAGAAGTAATCCTTGCTTGCTTGGCTTTTACAAAAAAACATTTTCTTTTCGTCCTTAAATCCTCATACTTAAAGTTATAATGTGATTAGTTATTATAGCTTAGATTCTCTTAAAAAAAAAAGTGAGAGCGAAGTTTTGTTCACGCTAAACACAATCAAATTTGCAATTTGTCAAGGGATTATAGGAATAAGGCACATAATTGTTATAAGTAGTAGGTAAAAATGATACAACTTATCTGTTCAAATGTGAGATCATGAATAGCAAAATAGATAATTGTCGCATCGTGGTCCACTGTCCTAAAAGACGATTCCGCGCTACCTCGGTGCAGTAGACAAACAATCCGCGGTTGCCCTCCAGGATTTACACGGCGCCGGAATTTATGTGCACTCACAAATTCCGACTGGAACTCAGACTATTACCCAAAACCAAAATGGTAATGTGTTTGACAAAAATAGATAATTGTGTTTGTATATGTTGATGTATGTCAACAATCATGGAAATGTGGATTATTTATAGAATAAAGGAGAAAGAGCATACAGCGGTCAACATTATGGAAGGCCCTAAATATTGTAATCATTAGACATTAAACTAGTCATTAAGGGGTATAAAATTTGTGACCGTTTGTCATTAAGAGGTATGAATATTGTAATTAATACAATATTCTCATAAAACTTAGGAGAGCTTTGATAGTTTTATCAACTTGAGTGTCTCTTTTATTTTTTCTCATTTTTCTTTGTATTTCACTCAAGAACTTCTAACAATAATTTGATCCGATGACCAACATAACCCCTAGCCATGCATCGTCCCTAAACAAATTAAACCAAATTAAATTTCACCGTTGTAACAACATGTTTAAATGATATAACCATCGATGAATATATAGATAATTTGTACGACTACATCATATTTATTGCTCATTATAATTCATGAATAGTTGAGAAATCAATTAATCTAATTTGCTTCCAATATGGTGAGCAATCATGTTAATCATGAGAACCTACAAACTAAGGGTGACCTACTTTTCAAATAATTTCCACAGAAAATCTTTTCAAGGCACTTAAAGTGATTGATATATTTCATTATGATGATGACCTTATCCAAAGTTGTCCTGCATATACTTTTGGTGAGAGTAAGTATATAAATTGTAGGTACTCGTAACTTAACTATCACCTTAAATTTTTGATTGAGATGATCCAATGATATTAAAAACAGTGTGACACAAAGGTTACAGTTACGAATCTTATCCACTCACCTTTTCAAATTGGAATTATTAAGCGCTGGGTATAGTGAGAACATGTTGCATCTACTTTTCTAGTCCAATGGACTCTCATGTGAAAAAACGTGATAGAGTATATATAAACTATTTCTGAACCTCAACCAGTGGCTTAAGCTTTAATAAGAACATATAATACAACGTGCATGAATATATGCTTAAGAAGATACAAAAGGCATCAAAGTAGCTAGTATGATTGTTTAATTTCTATCAAAGGCATCACAAGTAGGCCTTTATGGTTAGAATATTTGGTTGATCTCACTATGGAGTACACTACAAAAGCTAAAGTCTTGGTCTTTCGATCTTTATGCTTGTACATTTTTTTAACTTATTAAATGACGCTAGCTAGCTAGGGACCCTAATCGATTGTAAATAAGTAATTGCAATTCACTTATTTCCACACCTATTCTGGTTGTGGGCCGGGGTTTGTTTAGGTAGTTGGGTCGTAGATTCTCAGGTGCCAATAAATACTCATTTTATGTAATTTCGTTTTTCACGGACCTCTCAATCTGTTAAAGTGCTATTTATGGAGTACTTAGAAAATATGAAAAATATGAAAAATAAGTATAGTTATTTTATTTGAACAAAAATAAAAAATAAGTACAGGTTAGGTCAATAAATGTGATTTCATATGAACAAAAATAAATAGTATATAAGTTTAAATTATCAAAATTAAATTAACAAAAACATGGCCTAACTTTGTGTAGTGAACGTTGAGTCTAATTCTCATCGGTCATACTCTGTAATTAGGCCCTGGTTCCCCTCATCTTATAGACAAAATAATAGTATGATGTGATAACAAAATCAAATAATTTAAATCCCATCTAAGGGTTATGAGAATAATTTGCAACAGTAAATAGTTATAATAATGATGATTGCATTCCTCACAAAAATAAAATATATAGCTGTGAGCTATATAGTATTGGTACTTAATATGATGGGTATACATTCTCGAACATAATTCTTTTTCTAAGGACGATTCCGATACTAAAATTGGATGTTTTATCGAATTGATTGTATTTATTGACATTATTTAATTTTTAAAATTTATTATTGGTTATTCGTTAGCCTGGAGTGAGCAACCACATAAGTACATAACGATGCTACAGGAGTAAGGTTTAATTGTTTAAATACTTTTTCGTAAAAAGTTTTTTTTTTTTTTGCAAAGGAGCCACAAGGACGATACATATAACGAATGAGAGAGGATATTCGAATATATGACCTATTATACATGAACTTTTAATTTTAACCACTAATTCAAAATATTACTGATCGATTTTTGGCAAAAAGTCTCTAAACATGCAAAGGAAAGGTAATGGGGGACATGCTTTCTATTAGACAGTCGTCAAAAGTAATAGCGTTGACACTTGACCTCCTATGGTTAATTGAGAATACTTAATTACTGGTTTGATTATCTTGAGAATTGAATACCTAGATGTATATAAAGTAAAAATAAACTTATACCATTACATAAATCCTAACGATTGATTAAATATATTTGGTTGTCATATAAATATCATAAATTTATAGAGATTTCCAATGATCATGGAGAGTTAGGTATTTAAATCCCTATTTTGAAAATCTGCGAATAGTTGATAGTCTTACAGTAAGACGGTCTTAATGGAGACTTGCTATTCCCAAGGATTTGCATGCAGCTCCTATGTTTTGATGAATTGAGGGTAACCAAACGACTTCTCTTACCAACAAAACATGGGATATATGAATTATTGTGGAAACCGAGGACAACCAAATAAGCACTAGGTTGTCTAAATATTGTATTTCATAATTGCAAGCAGAAACTGTGGAACATACCGAGGTAAAATTAGGATAGGAAGGGTTTTTTACACTTTGTTCTTTAAAAATGGTTGAATTTCTTTCATAAGGAGATTATATCAACAAACTAAGGACCTTTTACTTCACCTTAAAATCATTTCAGTTCAATTCAGCTCCAATCAGTTCAGTTCAGTTTAATTAAACTTTTCTTTAGAAACAATGGTAAAAACTTTCAGTTCAATTCAACTTTAATCAGTTTAGTTGAGTTTAGTTTAGCTAAAATAAACAGACCATAAATTTTTTTTAAAATATTAGAATCCTCCTTTAGTGTTGATAGGTTACAAATTTGGAGTAGTAACCGAGCTAATCTTTAAAAATGTAGAAGAGTTGCTCTTTAGAAAATATCAGTTACTATTCTGTAATGATAATTGATAAATGTCATTATGCCAAACCCATTTGAATAAGTGACAGGGTCAAACGCTATGAGCCAATAGTTTTACTAATTTTTATCATTATTATTATTATTGTTATTATTATTTTTTTTTTTGGTACTTCTAAACTTTTTGGGACTTCATAAGATTTCCTTGCGGTTTCAAAAATTTATGGAGTACCTTTAAACTTTTACCAAAATTTACCCAATATCCTTAATGGCTAATAGTTTCGTTAAACTCTCTTTAATTATCCCAAAATAGCAAACTAAATCTAATTAAATATACTACTTAATACCACATAAGTAATTTAGTTGATTTAATATAGTTAATTAGATTTAATTTGTTAATTTGAGGGTAATTAAAAAAATTAACGGCTAACTTAATATTGTTTGTCTTTAGCGATACCAGGTGAATTTTGATAAAAGTTCGGAGGTATCTTGTGAATTTTTAAAACTACGAGCTCGAGGGTACCTCGTGATATTGAATTTTTTTTAGGAGTAACCCTGTAAAAAGCGATACTAACTATTATGTAGTTTTTAGGCACAAAGAATAACATCATGCATGTTCTTTTGGATTGTACTACATCAAAATGGACCATAAATTTATCATGAGTTGAACATTACCCTACACTTAAAAAGAGCTAAAATGAACCGAATAAAAATAACTAAAATCAATTTCAAAAGATTATGAAACATATTGTCTTCCTCACATTAGACCAGTGTTCACTCTTGGGATGGAGGTGCATCATCATAGACTATAGTCACACAATCATACACGGTCAACAATATCTAATGCACAACTTCATTATCGGCAATTTATATAACACAATCAATAAATTTGTTCATTTAATTTTAAATTAGCTCCAAATCTTATGAATTTTTTTTTTTGTATTATGTACATCCTCCTTAACTTAAATTTACTACTAAGATAATGCAAAGTAATAGACTAATAGTCAATAATTTAGCGTACTAAAGATTCATCTAGAACATTTGAATTAGTGCTACAAGACGGATAATCAGTCAATGTGAGTGAAGGAGAACTAGCACTATGCGTAAATGAAACCCCTCTAAGTGACACATATACTCCTCTAGAACGAATACCAGGGAGTTTCATAAGCGGTTCATCTGAATTGCTCAAAATTGTTACCACTTCTCTCATCTTAGGTCTCATGTTCGAATCTAAATCCAAGCACGCAAGTGCCACGTTCAATATCCGTGTAGCTTGGTCCTTGTCGAAATTCTCACCTAAATTATGATCCACACACTCTACTAAACAACCCTTTGTGTGCATATCCCATACATAGTCTATGAAGCAACAATCTTCATCAATGAGGTCGTTAGCCCTTTTTCCAGACACCACCTCTAATGCCAACACTCCGAAGCTATAAACATCTGATTCTGTTGTCGCCTTTCCAGTGTAAAATAACTCGGGAGCCATGTAGCCTATAGTTCCAGCAACTTTTGTGGTGACTCCTCTTGCATTCTTGAGTAGTCTTGCAAGCCCGAAATCACCAAGATAAGGGTTAAACTCTTCGTCTAACATGACATTGCTCGGCTTGATGTCTCTATGAACCACAGGGTCACCACATTCTTCATGGAGGTACAATATTGCGGATGCCAAGCCAGTAAGTATTTTCCACCTCGTCTTCCAATCTAAGAAGCTTTTGCCAGTAAGAAATCCGTTGAGACTCTTATTAGGCATGTAGTCATATACTAGAAGAAGTTGTTCATTCTCATGACTCCAACCTTGGAGTTGTAATATATTCTTATGCCTTAAACGACCAATTGTACATATTTCTGCCAAATATTCTCTTTCACCTGTAAAATTACATGGGAAAATGATCTTTAGTCATGCAAGCTAAATCGCTAAGCTTGCTCACACATTAGAGTATTAAATTTTGCAACAAATTATTCAAGATATGTTGATGTGAGCCCCAAATTTAAGGGGGGGAAAAAAATGTTCCCTGTGTCTGGAATTTTTCTATGTTTGGAATTTTCTATCATTCTCATCTATTGTACTACAAGCTATATTAAATTATTCCTTTTCCTTTTGAGTTGCAAACAAATAATTTAGTTGGAACCTAAACCCACACATCCAATGCTATATTTAAGACATTAATCCTACTACTCTGCCCCAATGTTTAAAAGAGAGCCTCCGGGCAGCCATATGATGTTCGAAGGTCATAATGGGTGCCGGAAGTAGCAAAAAAAAAAACTACTTTCCCCATTTTCAAAGAAACTTCGTTTCTAGGAGAGAACATTATACGTTTTTAGAGGGTGAAACATAGCGTGGACAGTCCTAGGAGAGTAAAAAAGAACTAGCTAGTGTCTCTTTTGTTCATAAATCATCTAAATAATAGAGAATGTAACAAGTTTTTAAGGGGTGAAAGCAAGTGTGGCGTATTTTATAATATTAACTACGAGGGAAACAACTTAAAAAGATTAGTTAATTCAAGGAGAGTATATTTAGAAAAAGCAAAATTTCATAGGTACACATTTGAAATATCCAAAACAATAATAGGGTTATCCGTAGTAGCACGTAGATAGAGGGTATACAATGAATAATTACATACCTTGTTGAGATGTAGCCGAAATTTTCTTGACAGCAATAGTCTTAGGAGGATCAACAATATGACCTTTATACACACTCCCAAAACCACCACTTCCCAACAAATTATCTTCACTAAAATTCTTAGTAGCCTTAGCAAGTTGCTTGTACGTAAACTTCCATGGAGTGGCAGCCGCGGCTGCGTACTGCCTCTCAAGCTCCTCCATCCTCCTCACCCTCTCCCTCTTCCTCATCATTCGCCGTCTACAAATCGGAACACCAATCACCACAAAGAGAACTAAGCACCCTAACACTGGCAAAACACTTTCCAAAATTGTCACCTTTTTGCTTGTGTTACCTTTTAAAGAGTTGTATGGCAATATAGTTGAAGTGAAAGCCCAATCAAGTAATTGGTGGGTCTCAAAGAGTAACCCAGTTGAGGCTGTAAAACCAATGTATACATGTTTTGGGATGATTTTAGAGACTTCTATTGAGTAGTTTAATAAACTTGTGAGTTGATATCCTTCATAACCAACATATATTTGTAGTAGTTTGGTCCAACCATTATACATAACCTTCATTCTAATTTGTTTTTCACTCTTGAGATCGATATGGGACGTATTTAGAGACTTTACAATTAGATGTTTCATTGCACTTAGTGTGTCAATGGCAATATGGTTATCATCCGGATCCCACTCGTTCTTGAATACGTCCATTTCGATTGCTAGTTGTTGGAATTGTGTGTTGCCTGAATGAATTTTATTCAATTCAATATATACGGAGTGATTAGGTTCAATCATAAACACCTTAACTACAAATAGGTGCATTCTCCGACAATATGATGAGAAAAGTGAGGGATAAATTTGTAATTTCATGAAATGGGGTATTGTAAGAGAAAATTTTGTAGAAGGTTTTTTCAAATAGTAATAATAATAATAAAACCAAAAAAAAAAAATTTGGATGTAGTCCATAATATATAATGTATTTTAAGGTACCAATTCAACTAAAACCATAATTGATGAAAATGTTCAACGAAATTAAACATGATGCTGAATTGTAAAATTTTCTATTGTACGGAGTAAGTATATTCTCAATCGATTAGTTTTAACATCTTAGCACCTTAAAATAAGTCTTCCACTACTAGTCAACTCAAAAATAATAATTATTAGAAAAGGTCAAAATAAAAATTAAAAAAATCTCAAAAAATCAGATGTAGGGACTTAAGTGGAAGTGGATGCTAACAATTCGTTCCTCAAAATTATTTTTGATAGGGTGAAATAATATATCACCTTGTACCACATGCAAAATCATGACTCATGTTTAATTGTGCATATATAAAACCATGATTAACAACTTTTTTATAAGATAAGACGCATCCAAATAATTATTCCCTTCCATTTCAATGAGGGATGGCCAGTAAATCACAGTGATATGAAGTTCAGGGGTAAGATCGTCTTTTAAAATGAATTTCAAGGGGTAGCATGGTAATAAAGTTTTCTACTTATTTACGATACTATTTATACATATTACAGTGATTTCTTAGATATTATCTCATTTGAATCATCATATCAATCACGAACAGGAAAAATAAAATGAAAACTCATATTGAAAAATATATTAGAGGTCCAACTCAACTAAAAGTGATGGTTGAGGCAAGAATAGTTTATATACTCTAACAAAACAATTTATGTTTTTAATTTTTGTATGCAACAAATACTAAAATAATAAAACAATGCAATTACCTTTATTGAGTGGATCAAGGAGGCCGAGATAAGAGCCCTTGCCTTGATTAGGATCAAACTTGTTATCTTGAGCCATAACAAATGTCATACCATCTCCAGAAAAATTAAGGTGGTTGAAATGAGGGAAAATTTTGAAGGAGAAGCTAGTACAAAATGAAGCAGGCCATATTTGTACAGGAACATGGTACAATACTCTACCACTTGATATATAATCCGATTTCGTCAAATTCAAGAAACCATCACCGGGGGTGACTGTTCCCATGCACAAAAGGCCACCTCCATTTTTACAGTTTGAAGGTTTGAACTTTGGAAAGGATATGGCAAGCTCATGATGATCATCATCACATGTTGAATGCAATGATGATGAGGTGAGTACTTGTAGGACTAAAATATAGGTGCAAAGTTGTAGGAAATATTGAGGTATATTTGAGGATGTTGCCATTTTTATTAATTTGTGTGTGTGGGTGCTAAGAGATGCTACTCTGATTGGAGATTTGATGAGAGGGTAGAATTGAGCTTAGAGTCTCTAATGCAAAGACAAGTAAAAAGAAAAAAATATATATTCTTTCTTTTTTTTAAAGGAGCCATTATATTTTGTCACTCTTATTAGGTATCTTATTACGTGTAATTCAGACGTAAAAATTGCTCTAATTTTGATCAAATTTGAAATTAGCATTTCAAAAACAAATAAAGTGAGAATTTTGAATTTCATAATAGTTCTTATTTGTTAATAAAGTAAGGTGATATAATTAAAATTGTTTTTTTAAATTAAAGTAAACAGTCCTTAGAAAAACATGTATGCTTAGGCTGTTAGGCATATAAGCTGCCACGCAACACAGAACAAATTGTGCATCCCTTCAAGTAGGCCCTGCTTCGCTGTGGAATGAAAGACTACATTGACATAGATTATAAGTTTATATTCCCTTTATTCCTTATAAATCTTGTAAAATTATAGCACAAATTAATCATATTTACATTCCATTCAGAGGCTATCAGAAGAAGGCCCTTTTCAATGTGGGACAATTTTTTTTAACTCTTTTGCCAATCACATGCTTATATATTAAAATGACTGGATATATATATATATATATANCGCATCCAAATAATTATTCCCTTCCATTTCAATGAGGGATGGCCAGTAAATCACAGTGATATGAAGTTCAGGGGTAAGATCGTCTTTTAAAATGAATTTCAAGGGGTAGCATGGTAATAAAGTTTTCTACTTATTTACGATACTATTTATACATATTACAGTGATTTCTTAGATATTATCTCATTTGAATCATCATATCAATCACGAACAGGAAAAATAAAATGAAAACTCATATTGAAAAATATATTAGAGGTCCAACTCAACTAAAAGTGATGGTTGAGGCAAGAATAGTTTATATACTCTAACAAAACAATTTATGTTTTTAATTTTTGTATGCAACAAATACTAAAATAATAAAACAATGCAATTACCTTTATTGAGTGGATCAAGGAGGCCGAGATAAGAGCCCTTGCCTTGATTAGGATCAAACTTGTTATCTTGAGCCATAACAAATGTCATACCATCTCCAGAAAAATTAAGGTGGTTGAAATGAGGGAAAATTTTGAAGGAGAAGCTAGTACAAAATGAAGCAGGCCATATTTGTACAGGAACATGGTACAATACTCTACCACTTGATATATAATCCGATTTCGTCAAATTCAAGAAACCATCACCGGGGGTGACTGTTCCCATGCACAAAAGGCCACCTCCATTTTTACAGTTTGAAGGTTTGAACTTTGGAAAGGATATGGCAAGCTCATGATGATCATCATCACATGTTGAATGCAATGATGATGAGGTGAGTACTTGTAGGACTAAAATATAGGTGCAAAGTTGTAGGAAATATTGAGGTATATTTGAGGATGTTGCCATTTTTATTAATTTGTGTGTGTGGGTGCTAAGAGATGCTACTCTGATTGGAGATTTGATGAGAGGGTAGAATTGAGCTTAGAGTCTCTAATGCAAAGACAAGTAAAAAGAAAAAAATATATATTCTTTCTTTTTTTTAAAGGAGCCATTATATTTTGTCACTCTTATTAGGTATCTTATTACGTGTAATTCAGACGTAAAAATTGCTCTAATTTTGATCAAATTTGAAATTAGCATTTCAAAAACAAATAAAGTGAGAATTTTGAATTTCATAATAGTTCTTATTTGTTAATAAAGTAAGGTGATATAATTAAAATTGTTTTTTTAAATTAAAGTAAACAGTCCTTAGAAAAACATGTATGCTTAGGCTGTTAGGCATATAAGCTGCCACGCAACACAGAACAAATTGTGCATCCCTTCAAGTAGGCCCTGCTTCGCTGTGGAATGAAAGACTACATTGACATAGATTATAAGTTTATATTCCCTTTATTCCTTATAAATCTTGTAAAATTATAGCACAAATTAATCATATTTACATTCCATTCAGAGGCTATCAGAAGAAGGCCCTTTTCAATGTGGGACAATTTTTTTTAACTCTTTTGCCAATCACATGCTTATATATTAAAATGACTGGATATATATATATATATATATAAATATAGTTATGTTATTTTGTTGCTGTAAAATGACATGATTTGTTGAAGGTGTGGTTTGAAAGACGGACCATAATGTGTCAATGTACATTATTATGTTATCATCAAAACATTGGTGTATACAAAATTCCATGTATATGTGTACATAAATATATATAAATATTATATATGGAGTACATTGATTCTCAATTCAATTAAGCTCCCTTGCTTCCAAGACTGTGATCAATCACATGATAATGATGCAACAAGGGTGACCTACACTTCAAATACTTTCCAAAAAAAAAAAATCTATTTAACGCATTTAAAGTGATTGATTTCCCTATCCAAAGTCTTATACTTCTGTTCAGAACATCTGAATCAAAAGCTGGAATACAAAAGCATTAAGATGGTGGCGAAACTGTTGCTTTGCAATGGGCCATTTAGGTCGATATCACTTTGGAGTAGACTCAGTCTTGGTCTTTCTTTATATATCTTACTTGGGAAGTCTAAGCCGTATCTTATGGATGATACTGCGGATAACAACAATTGGCTCTAATTTACTGTCCTTCCACCCAATTTCTTATTACACTAATATTTACGGTTAGTCTTGAGAAGAGTTATTATGTTTTGGTTAAATTTGTCGATTCTTATCCTAATGGTGGCGGAGCCGAAATTAAAGGAAAAGTCAACAAAACATTATATGACTCAATAATAATGTACTTCTATCAAAAATAAATAAACAGATAAATAATTTAATTATTTAAAATAATAATCAATGCTTTGCTAATGGAGGATTGTGCTAATTTGGGAGTGCGTATAAGCTATAAGTGGAAGTGCGCATATTAACATTTGTGACTAATGTCATATTAATAACACATCAAACCACTATATAGCTTCATTCAATATGGTGCATGCAATTATATACAAGTGACTTTATCTTTTTTCATAAAACAATGTACAGGTAAAAAAAAAAAGACTCCATTCTCCAAAATTTACTTTTTAGAAATACAACTACATTAACTATGTTAGTGATCGACTTAGTGAGGTATATTGATTTATTGGAATCCGAATATTGATAGGGATGACCAAATCAAATTTCGAATGCAAGTCGATCACTAAACTATATTAGTCCCACTAAATGGATTTGAAATTCCATAAAGGGGCACATACACTCCTCTAGGACGAGAATCTGGAAGTTGCACCGGTGGTTCATCTGAATTGATCAAAACCATCAACACCTTTCTCATCTTAGGTCTCATGTTCGAATCCAAATGTAAACAAGCAAGTGCCATAGTTAAAATCCTTATAACTTGATCCTTATCAAAATTCCCATTTAGTTTAGGGTCCACACACTCCATCAATGAACCCTTTGTATGCATATCCCATGCATAGTCCACCAAGGAACCTTCACCTACTATGAGGTTGCTGGCCTTCTTTCCCGACACCACCTCCAATGCCAACACTCCGTAGCTATAAACATCTGACTCTGTTGTCGCCTTGCCAGTGTAAATTAACTCAGGGGCCATGTAGCCTATTGTTCCAGCTAGAATTGTGGTGACTCCTGCTGCATTCTTGAGTAGTCTCGCGAGCCCAAAGTCACCAAGATGAGGGTTCAAGTCTGCATCCAACATGACATTGCTTGGCTTGACATCTCTATGCACCACAGGGTCACCACATTCTTCATGGAGGTACAATAACGATGATGCCAAGCCGGTTAGTATCTTGCACCTACTCTTCCAATCTAGGAAGCTTTGTCCTGTAATAACTTCGTTGAGACTCTTATTTACCATGAAGTCATATACTAGAAGAAGCTCTTCGTTTTCGTGACTCCAACCCTGTAGTTGCAGTATGTTCTTGTGCCTTAGACGACCAATTGTACATATTTCTGCCAAATATTCTCTCTCGCCTATATAAAATGATTGTTTCTAGTCAAAATTTTTAAAACGGAAACAAAACAAAATGCATATGTGGTAAAATATTGAATATTTTAGTTCATGTCAATAGTTTGACTACACTATCCCGTAAAATGGTTATTTCTACAATCACTAATATTCTATATGTATCTAATTAATATGCGTATTGCCAATGACAATGGCACATTGGCATGACTATCTTCTAACAAAACTTCAATTATGTTAGCACTATAACCATTTACAAAGGAAAACATTAAGATAATTTACCTTGTTGAGATGTAGCTGAAATCTTCTTGACAGCAATAGTTTGAGGAGGATCAGCAATATGACCTTTATACACACTCCCAAAACCACCACTTCCCAACAAATTATCCTTGCTAAAATTCTTAGTAGCCTTAGCTAGTTTCTTGTACGTAAACTTCCTCGGCGTGGCAGCCGCAGCAGCATACTGCCTCTCAAGCTCTTCCATCCTCCTAGCCCTCTCCCTCTCCCTCATCACTCGCTGTCGAATGATCGGAGCTCCAATCAATGCAAACAAAACAAAACATCCTAACACCGGTAACCCAATCGCCATAATAATCTTTTTTTTCTTCTTATCCTGCAAACTTTTATCCGACAATTCAATAGCACTAAACATCCAATCATTTATTTGATTTGTTTCAGCTAAAAGTCCAGTTGAAGCAGTAAAACCAATATACACTTCTCTTGGAACAATCTTAGACATTTTCAGTGTTTTATTTAGAAAACTCTGTAATGTATTTCCGTCATCATAACCAACGTAAATTTGCATTTCATGCGTCCAACCATCATATTTAATCTTGACTCTAATTTGTTTCCCACTTTTTAAATCGATGTGGGATGAATTTAAATTCTTCGATATAAGAGAGCTCATTACACTCTGTGTGTCAATACCGATGTGGTTATCATCGAAATCCCACTCGTTCTTGAATGTGTCCATCTCAATTGCTAGTTGTTGAAACCGTTTTTTACCTGATTAAAGAATTGATCACAAGTAATTAATTCAACAATGCTAATCTAACTTAATTAATTAACATGTGATATGGTAGGACGTAGTACAGATTTATTAATGGAAAAATGAATTAAAAATAATCCTAGGTTGTCCTTTGAAAAGTTTTCATTGACTTCTAATAGCATTAACATACATAATTTCGTTAAGTTAATTACGAAAGAAAACATAATTACAGATTTCGGCGGCTTCGCACTTTAGCAGCTCAATCGTGGATGGAGTAGTTGGAACTTGGAAAAATGTTTGATTTCATCTCTAATCTTCGACTTATTAAATCCTAAATGTACTTGGTGTGCAATTATTAAATCCAAAATGTACTAGGTATCACGTATATGTTGTTTCCATCATTATGTACTTGTAAGTTTAAAAAAAAAATGATTTTTCTATAAGATACCTTTGAAGTAACGGATTTTCTACGCTTACAAAATTAGTCATGTGGTAGAGAATGACTAAGTTACATTTACAACCAATTCTTTAAGCCACCATTAGTTGGTTATGAATAATGAACATATGAGGTTACTATACTTTCTTTGAATTAATTGATTTTATTATGAGTAGTTTGATTGATAAAGTAAAGCTACTCTTGAGAACAAGAAGAAGAAAAAAGGCCACTTTATGAATAAATAGGGTTATTTATGTACTTTGATTGAGCATTTTTAATTTTAAGAGAACCTTATGAACGTAGTGCAAGATTAAAAGTTGTTAAAACTCCACTATTATAATTAATGATTAATACCCCGTACAATACCATTTTCATTTTAAAGAACATTATACTAAAGTATTAGGAGAATGTTAACCACTGCAGAAAATGTTGCTACAAGTTGCAATTAATAATTATTAGTCCATTCAAATGATTCCACTCTAATTTCCAACTATACTAAATTACTCCCTCCTTTATTTACTTGCTACATACATCTTTCATTTCTTCCTATACAAAACTTATAAAATTAATATATGCTAAAAAAAATATAGTAAATATTATTGTTTTGGAAAATATAATTGAGATGAATCAAACAAAATCTCATACTATATATTTCGGTACGTATCAATCACGAAAGTGAGTAAAAGTTACAGTGTAAATAGTATCTGATTAAAATTCTAGTGTAGCAACTAAAAAAACCGAGATTGCAGAAAATAATACTACCACCACAATAATGACTACGATCATTTAAGCAAAACGAAACAAAGATTATTAAAAAGTAAATCAAATAAATAACTTCATCAAGCAAAATTCTACTCATCAAATTAAACCCTTGAAGTTAATAATACTAGTACATGCATCATCATAACAGCGCAAACCACCAATGATCATGAGTGATATTATTCATATCAAGTTGTAAAGCAAAAAAAATAAAAGATTCTAAATGAACATAAACGACAACAAGAACAAAAACCACGTACCATGCATAATGCATTCCAAAAGGACAAACAATATAATTAAGCTACAATAAAATTATGAAAGGAAAAATTAAATAATTCAATTCATAATAAAATTATATTACCTTCAACTAATGGATCTTTTAGACCAAGATAAGAACCATAGCTTTGATTAGGGGAAGCTTTATTATCTTCAGCTATCACAAATGCAATACCATCTCCGGAATTTCCAAGCTCATTATAATGAGGAAAAATCTTAAATGAGAAACTAGTACAAAATGAAGTTGGCCATATTTGAATAGGTTTATCGTACAATACTCTACCAACCGAGTTAAAATTCGACTTTGATGAACTATTTAATGACACCGTAGTCATATTCAAGTACCCTTCTCCAGGTTCAATCGCTCCCATGCACAAAAGACCGCCCCCTGGTTTGCAATTTGAAGGATTAAATTTCGGAAATGAAAATATAACTTGTTGGTTATGATCATCATCACAAGTTGTTGATGAAAATGATGAGGTAACTACTTGTTGGAAGAGAAGAATAATAATAATAATGGTTGAATATAGAAAGGAGTGTTGAAGTATTTTTGGAAGATTTGGCATTGTGTTTTGAGGATATGGTTTGAGGAATTGATGAGAAGAGGTTATAATAAGTAGAAAAAGTCTCAAAGTGTAGTCAATAGTAATGCAAAGGGTGGTGGGAGCATAATTATTTATTTTTTCTTCTGAAAATTCAATTCCTTTCTAAGTTGAGTGTGTGCGTAATATAAACGAGCACTTGACCCACATTGAGGGATTGGAGAAAAAAGCTATTAGTTAAACTTGTTAGAAAATTTATGATAAAAACATTGTATTTAAAGCACTACATGAAATACGTAATTTATAATTTATGTTTTAAAATTATGTTTAACTTTCCGTCACTTTACAAAGTTAAACTCCGTTAAGAGTGAGGGAGAAATAGGGGTATTTTAAGAGATGTATACCGAATTTATATGTAAATTTATTGAATCTTTTTAATTTTGACATACATTATTTATCACTCATTATTTTTTTGATGGAAAATTCATCACTCATTACTCATTGATCATAATTGTCTACACCTTTGCCAACATAAACAAACCCTAATACTAAAATTCATCAAAAAAAAAAAACTTAAAATTAATGTAAGCATCATCTCATTTTCCCAAAATAATATGGAGTACAAAGATACCCTAATTGCAAATGCTTAATCGATCAAAACTGAATAATAAAACAACTACTTTGCAATTGTTTAAATTTTACGAAGTACTAGCTATTTAGTTCGTTAGAACAAAATAGTATACAAGGATCTGTTTATTTGTGAGCAATTACTTTAATATTGCCTTTTTTGAAAGGAAATACTTTTTACATAAATGAACAAACAAAGGTTGAAAATTCAGCTATGTAGTACATACTATTCCTATCTTACGGATTTCCTAACTACATGTCAATTGTTCAACGTTTATTCAATACAAGCCTACACAGGTAGTCGGTTACATATGTGCCACTACTTTAATTTCCAGTATTATGGGTGACAATGTAACACAAGAATAAAGTTAAAAATGAATATGAGTACGGAAATTAAAACGTCAAATTTAAAAATTATTAATATTTAACGAGTCGTCGAAATCAACCCCAATACAACAATGAATTGGATAAGGGTACATCTTTAACATCTACCAATATAAAATGCACATGCAAATAATACCACTAGGCCACAAATTAAAGGTGTTGGTAACTTGGTGCAATGTGAATCTATGAGTGACTTGACTCCATTAATTAACTTGACCATAATGGTATTCTACATTTCTACGTACTGGCGATGAATGAATTTATTTGGTCATTAATTGTCATTATTATTGTACTTTCTCCGTTCCCTTTTGTTTGATACGTTTTGACTTGCACATATGTCAATATATTTGTTTGACTTTAAATATCTTTTGTTGTGTATATGTAAAAATTATAATAATTGGATGTAAATAACGTACTCATTAAGACGAATCAAACAAAATCCAATATGACTATATTATATTTTATATATTAATAGCAATTTAGAAGATTCTCTCATCTTATGAATAATGCTAATATTCCAAACGTATTAAACATTTCGAACGGAAGGAGTATTAAATAACAATAGGTAGTCAACTAGTCAAGTCATTTGTGAACTCTATCTTTTCCTTCTTTTTATTTTTATTTCCTCTTTTTAACATGATGAATTGTAACCAAGATTTGCAGTAATTAATCTCGACATTAAATAATGGGGAATCAATTTTACTTTAATTTTTTTTTAATGAAAAATTAGGAATCAATATTTTGTTTAAATGGGCTGGATTTGCATAGGCGTGGTCCCGTAAATGGTCGGAGGAACATGGAATAAAATGTTAAGAGAAAAAGAATATAAGTTGCATCCATTAATAATTCATTTTTATGTCGCACTCTCATTATGTTCTTATTTTTTTAAGTTACATTTCATAATGGATAATATATTTATAAATCAACAAGTACTCATTTTTTAGTATTGAATTATGTTGATTGGTTTGGTTTAATCGGTTAAATATACTGCAGTGATATTCGAATATATAACTAATCTTGTCCACATCATTACATTTGATTTGTTCATATAGAGTGTAATATTATAGTGCGCGTCGAAGTGAACAGACAGCAACACGAGAGAAGTAAAAATCAATATGGTTTACTCCATCGTGTCTTAACTTTTTGTTTTTTTGTATCTTGAATAATCTTGGCTAGTGCCATTGTATCAAGATTCTATGTTTCTTCATATCTCCAATAGTTTCTTAAAGTAGGGAGAAAAAAAAAACACATAGTGTGATAGTTTTTTTTTTCTTTCCCTCCACTTTTACTTTCTTATTGATATGTTAACTTAGAAGCTAGAAGTTTACTGAAAAGAAAAAAAAAAAAAAAAAGTGATAAGCTAGAAGAAGGGAATTAATATTTGCTACAATTAAGTTGATCATATTTGCTCTTCCTCTATCTATTTATATTGCGACATTTGTTTTTCGACTCATAAGCTACGAGACACAACTTTAAAAATATATTTGATCTTTTGGTAATGCCTAAGAAAAATTATTAGAAAATGTGTATTGAAAAAAAAAAAACAGTACTAGTTAAGATAACGTAAACAAAATTCAACTTAACTATACGTTAGATCTTATGTTATTTATGTACTTGTATAAATAGAGTCATTCAGACATAGTTCGATCTGAATATTGTCAATAATGATCACATATCACATGTAGCTAATTTCTTTAAAAAAAAAAAAAAAAAAAAAAAAAAAAAAAAAAAAATAAAGTTTTCTACTTATTACGATACTATTTATAATATTACAAGTGATTTCTTAGATATTATCTCATTTGAATCATCATATCAATCACGAACAGGAAAAATAAAATGAAAACTCATATTGAAAAATATATTAGAGGTCCAACTCAACTAAAAGTGATGGTGAGGCAAGAATAGTTTATATACTCTAACAAAACAATTTATGTTTTTAATTTTTGTATGCAACAAATACTAAATAATAAAAACACATTACCTTTATTGAGTGGATCAAGGAGGCCGAGATAAGAGCCCTTGCCTTGATTAGGATCAAACTTGTATCTTGAGCCATAACAAATGTCATACCATCTCCAGAAAAATTAAGGTGGTTGAAATGAGGGAAAATTTTGAAGGAGAAGCTAGTACAAAATGAAGCAGGCCATATTTGTACAGGAACATGGTACAATACTCTACCACTGATATATAATCCGATTTCGTCAAATTCAAGAAACCATCACCGGGGTGACTGTTCCCATGCACAAAAGGCCACCCCATTTTACAGTTTGAAGGTTTGAACTTTGGAAAGGATATGGCAAGCTCATGATGATCATCATCACATGTTGAATGCAATGATGATGAGTGAGTACTTGTAGGACTAAAATATAGGTGCAAAGTTTGTAGGAAATATTGAGGATATTTGAGGATGTTGCCATTTTTATTAATTGTGTGTGTGGGTGCTAAGAGATGCTACTCTGATTGGAGATTTGATGAGAGGGTAGAATTGAGCTTAGAGTCTCTAAGCAAAGACAAGTAAAAGAAAAAATATATATTCTTTCTTTTTTTAAGGAGCCATTATATTTTGTCACTCTTATTAGGTATCTTATTACGTGTAATTCAGACGTAAAAATTGCTCTAATTTTGATCAAATTTGAAATTAGCATTTCAAAAAACAATAAAGTGAGAATTTGAATTTCATAATAGTTCTTATTTGTTAATAAAGTAAGGTGATATAATTAAATTGTTTTTTTTAATTAAAGTAAACAGTCCTAGAAAAAATGTATGCTTAGGCTGTTAGGCATATAAGCTGCCACGCAACACAGAACAAATTGTGCATCCCTTCAAGTAGGCCCTGCTTGCTGTGGAATGAAAGACTACATTGACATAGATTATAAGTTTATATTCCCTTTATTCCTTATAAATCTTGTAAAATTATAGCACAAATTAATCATATTACATTCCATTCAGAGGCTATCAGAAGAAGGCCCTTTTCAATGTGGGACAATTTTTTTAACTCTTTGCCAATCACATGCTTATATATTAAAATGACTGGTATATATATATATATATTAAATATAGTTATGTTATTTTGTTGCTGTAAAATGACATGATTTGTTGAAGGTGTGGTTTGAAAGACGGACCATAATGTGTCAATGTACATTATTATGTATCATCAAAACATTGGTGTATACAAAATTCCATGTATATGTGTACATAAATATATATAAATATTATATATGGAGTACATTGATTCTCAATTCAATTAAGCTCCCTTGCTTCCAAGACTGTGATCAATCACATGATAATGATGCAACAAGGGTGACCTACCATTCAAATACTTTCCAAAAAAAAAAAATCTATTAACGCATTTAAAGTGATTGATTTCCCTATCCAAAGTCTTATACTTCGTTTCAGAACATCTGAATCAAAAGCTGGAATACAAAAGCATTAGAATGGTGGCGAAACTGTTGCTTTGCAATGGGCCATTTAGGTCGATATCACTTTGGAGTAGACTCAGTCTTGGTCTTTCTTTATATATCTTACTTGGGAAGTCTAAGCCGTTCTTATGGATGATACTGCGGATAACACAATTGGCTCTAATTACTGTCCTTCCACCCAATTTCTTATTACACTAATATTTACGGTTAGTCTTGAGAAGAGTTATTATGTTTTGGTTAAATTTGTCGATTCTTATCCTAATGGTGGCGGAGACCGAAATTAAAGGAAAAGTCAAAAAAAATTATATGAACTCAATAATAATGTCTTCTATCAAAAATAAATAAACAGATAAATAATTTAATTATTTAAAATAATAATCAATGCTTTGCTAATGGAGGATTGTGCTTTGGGAGTGCGTATAAGCTATAAGTGGAAGTGCGCATATTAACATTTGTGACTAATGTCATATTAATAACACATCAAACCACTATATAGCTTATTCAATATGGTGCATGCAATTATATACAAGTGACTTTATCTTTTTTCATAAACATGTAAAGGTAAAAAAAAAAAGACTCCATTCTCCAAAATTTACTTTTTAGAATACAAATACATAACTATGTTAGTGATCGACTTAGTGAGGTATATTGATTTATTGGAATCCGAATATTGATAGGGATGACCAAATCAAATTTCGAATGCAAGTCGATCACTAAACTATATTAGTCCCACTAAATGGATTTGAAATTCCATAAAGGGGCACATACACTCCTTAGGACGAGGAATCTGGAAGTTGCACCGGTGGTTCATCTGAATTGATCAAAACCATCAACACCTTCTTCATCTTAGGTCTCATGTTCGAATCCAATGTAAACAAGCAAGTGCCATAGTTAAAATCCTTATAACTTGATCCTTATCAAAATTCCCATTAGTTTAGGGTCCACACACTCATCAATGAACCCTTTGTATGCATATCCCATGCATAGTCCACCAAGGAACCTTCACCTACTATGAGGTTGCTGGCCTTCTTTCCCGACACCACCTCCAATGCCAACACTCCGTAGCTATAAACATCTGACTCTGTTGTCGCCTTGCCAGTGTAAATTAACTAAGGGGCCATGTAGCCTATTGTTCCAGCTAGAATTGTGGTGACTCCTGCTGCATTTTGAGTGTCTCGCGAGCCCAAAGTCACACGATGAGGGTTCAAGTCTGCATCCAACATGACATTGCTTGGCTTGACATTCTATGCACCACAGGGTCACCACATTCTTCATGGAGGTACAATAACGATGATGCCAAGCCGGTTAGTACTTGCACCTACTCTTCCAATCTAGGAAGCTTTGTCCTGTAATAACTTCGTTGAGACTCTATTTACCATGAAGTCATTACTAGAAGAAGCTCTTCGTTTTCGTGACTCCAACCCTGTAGTTGCAGTATGTTCTTGTGCCTTAGACGACCAATTGTACATATTTCTGCCAAATATTCTCTCTCGCCTATATAAAATGATTGTTTCAGTCAAAATTTTAAAACGGAAACAAAACAAAATGCATATGTGGTAAAATATTGAATATTTAGTTCATGTCAATATGTTTGACTACACTATCCCGTAAAATGGTTATTTTACAATCACTAATATTCTATATGTATCTAATAATATGCGTATTGCCATGACAATGGCATCGGCATGACTATCTTCTAACAAAACTTCAATTATGTTAGCACTATAAACCATTTACAAAGGAAAACATTAAGATAATTTACCTTGTTGAGATGTAGCTGAATCTTCTTGACAGCATAGTTGAGGAGGTCAGCAATATGACCTTTATACACACTCCCAAACCACCACTTCCCAACAAATTATCCTTGCTAAAATTCTTAGTAGCCTTAGTAGTTCTTGTACGTAAACTTCCTCGGCGTGGCAGCCGCAGCAGCATACTGCCTCTCAAGCTCTTCCATCCCTCTAGCCCTCTCCCTCTCCCTCATCACTCGCTGTCGAATGATCGGAGCTCCAATCAATGCAAACAAAACAAAACATCCTAACACCGGTAACCCAATCGCATAATAATCTTTTTTTTCTTCTTATCCTGCAAACTTTTATCCGACAATTCAATAGCACTAAACATCAATCATTTATTTGATTTGTTTCAGCTAAAAGTCCAGTTGAAGCAGTAAAACCAATATACACTTCTCTTGGAACAATCTTAGACATTTCAGTGTTTTATTTAGAAAACTCTGTAATGTATTTCCGTCATCATAACCAACGTAAATTGCATTTCATGCGTCCAACCATCATATTTAATCTTGACTCTAATTGTTTCCCACTTTTTAAATCGATGTGGGATGAATTTAAATTCTTCGATATAAGAGAGCTCATTACACTTGTGTGTCAATACCGATGTGGGTATCATCGAAATCCCACTCGTTCTTGAATGTGTCCATCTCAATTGCTAGTTGTTGAAACCGTTTTTTACTGATTAAGAATTGATCACAAGTAATTAATTCAACAATGCTAATCTAACTTAATTAATTAACATGTGATATGGTAGGACGTAGTACAGATTTATTAATGGAAAAATGAATTAAAATAATCCTAGGTTGTCCTTTGAAAAGTTTTCATTGACTTCTATAGCATTAACATACTAATTTCGTTAAGTAATTACGAAAGAAAACATAATTACAGATTTCGGCGGCTTCGCACTTTAGCAGCTCAATCGTGGATGGAGTAGTTGGAACTTGGAAAAATGTTTGATTTCATCTCTAATTTCGACTTATTAAATCCTAAATGTACTTGGTGTGCAATTATTAAACCAAAATGTACTAGGTATCACGTTATGTTGTTTCCATCATTATGTACTTGTAAGTTTAAAAAAAAATGATTTTTCTATAAGATACCTTTGAAGTAACGGATTTTTACGCTTACAAATTAGTCATGTGGTAGAGAATGACTAAGTTACATTTACCACAATTCTTTAAGCCACCATTAGTTGGTTATGAATAATGAAAATATGAGGTTACTATACTTCTTTGAATTAATTGATTTTATTATGAGTAGTTTGATTGATAAAGTAAAGCTACTCTTGAGACAAGAAGAAGAAAAAAGGCCACTTTATGAATAAATAGGGTTATTTATGTACTTTGATTGAGCATTTTTTATTTTAAGAGAACCTTATGAACGTAGTGCAAGATTAAAAGTTGTTAAAACTCCACATTATAATAATGATAATACCCCGTACAATACCATTTTCATTTTAAAGAACATTATACTAAAGTATTAGGAATGTTAACCACTGCAGAAAATGTTGCTACAAGTTGCAATTAATAATTATTAGTCCATTCAAATGATTCCACTCTAATTTCCAACTATACTAAATTACTCCCTCCTTTATTTACTTGCTACATACATCTTTCATTTCTTCCTATACAAAACTTATAAAATTAATATATGCTAAAAAAAATATAGTAAATATTATTGTTTTGGAAAATATAATTGAGATGAATCAACAAAAATCTCATACTATATATTTCGGTACGATCTAATCACGAAGTGAGTAAAAGTACAGTGTAAATAGTATCTGTAAAATTCTAGGTAGTAGCAACTAAAAAACCGAGATTGCAGAAAATAATACTACCACCACAATAATGACTACGATCATTAAGCAAAACGAAACAAAGATTATTAAAAAGTAATCAAATAAATACTTCATCAAGCAAAATTCTACTCATCAAATTAAACCCTTGAAGTTAATAATACTAGTACATGATATCATAACAGCCAAACCACCAATGATCATGAGTGATATTATCATATCAAGTTGTGAAAGCAAAAAAATAAAAGATTCTAAATGAACATAACGACAACAAGAACAAAAACCACGTACCATGCATAATGCATTCCAAAAGGACAAACAAATATAATTAAGCTACAATAAAATTAGAAAGGAAAAATTAAATAATTCAATTCATAATAAAATTATATTACCTTCAACTAATGGATCTTTTAGACCAAGAAGAAACCATAGCTTTGATTAGGGGAAGCTTTATTATCTTCAGCTATCACCAATGCAATACCATCTCGGAATTTCCAAGCCATTATAATGAGGAAAAATCTTAAATGAGAAACTAGTAAAATGAAGTTGGCCATATTTGAATAGGTTTATCGTACAATACTCTACCAACCGAGTTAAAATTCGACTTTGATGAACATTATTTATGACACCGTAGTATATTCAAGTACCCTTCTCCAGGTTCAATCGCTCCCATGCACAAAAGACCGCCCCTGGTTGCAATTTGAAGGATTAAATTTCGGAATGAAAATATAACTGTTGGTTATGATCATCATCACAAGTTGTTTGATGAAAATGATGAGGTAACTACTTGTTGGAAGAGAAGAATAAATATAATAATGGTTGAATATAGAAAGGAGTGTTGAAGTATTTTTGGAAGATTTGGCATTGTGTTTTGAGGATATGGTTTGAGGAATTGATGAGAAGAGGTTATAATAAGTAGAAAAAGTCTCAAAGTGTAGTCAATAGTAATGCAAAGGGTGGTGGGAGCATAATTATTTATTTTTTTTTCTGAAAATTCAATTCCTTTCTAAGTTGAGTGTGTGCGTAATAAAACGAGCACTTGACCCACATGAGGGATTGGAGAAAAAAAGCTATTAGTTAAACTTGTTAGAAAAATATTATGAAAAACATTGTATTTAAAGCACTACTGAAACGTAATTTATAATTTATGTTTTAAAATTATGTTTAACTTTCCGTCACTTTCAAAGTTAAACTCCGTTAAGAGTGAGGGAGAAATAGGGGTATTTTAAGAGATGTATACCGAATTTATATGTAAATTTATTGAATCTTTTTAATTTTGACATACATTATTTATCACTCATATTTTTTTGATGGAAAATTCATCACTCATTACCATTGATCATAATGTCTACACCTTTGCCAACATAAACAAACCCTAATACTAAAATTCATCAAAAAAAAAAAACTTAAAATTAATGTAAGCATCATCTCATTTTCCCAAATAATATGGAGTACAAAGATACCCTAATTGCAAATGCTTAATCGATCAAAACTGAATAATAAAACAACTACTTTGCAATTGTTTAATTTTACGAAGTACTAGCTTTTAGTTCGTTAGAACAAAATAGTATACAAGGATCTGTTATTTGGGAGCAATTACTTTAATATTGCCTTTTTTGAAAGGAAATACTTTTACATAAATGAACAAACAAAGGTTGAAAATTCAGCTATGTAGTACATACTATTCCTATCTTAAGGATTTCCTAACACATGTCAATTGTTCAACGTTTATTCAATACAAGCTACACAGGTAGTCGGTTATATGTGCCACTACTTTAATTTCCAGTATTTGGGTGACAATGTAACACAAGAATAAAGTTAAAAATGAATATGAGTACGGAAATTAAAACGTCAAATTTAAAAATTATTAATATTAACGAGTCGTCGAAATCAACCCCAATACAACAATGAATTGGATAAGGGTACATCTTAACATCTACCAATATAAAATGCACATGCAAATAATACCACTAGGCCAAATTAAAGGTGTTGGTAACTTGTGCAATGTGAATCTATGAGTACTGACTCCATTAATTAACTTGACCATAAGGGATTCTACATTTCTACGTATGGCGATGAATGAATTTATTTGGTCATTAATTGTCATTATTATTGTACTTTCTCCGTTCCTTTTGTTGTTGATACGTTTTGACTTGCAATATGTCAATATATTTGTTTGACTTTAATATCTTTTGTTGTGTATAGTAAAAATTATAATAATTGGATGTAAATAACGTACTCATTAAGACGAAACAAACAAAATCCAATTGACTATATTATATTTATATATTAATAGCAATTTAGAAGATTCTTCATCTTATGAATAATGCTAATATTCCAAACGTATTAAACATTTCGAACGGAAGGAGTAATAAATAACAATAGGTAGTCAAATAGTCAAGTCATTTGTGAACTCTATCTTTCCTTCTTTTATTTTTATTTCCTCTTTTTAACATGATGAATTGTAACCAAGATTTGCAGTAATTAATCTCGACATTAAATAATGGGGAATCAATTTTACTTTAATTTTTTTTAATGAAAAATTAGGAATCAATTTTTGTTTAAATGGGCTGGATTTGCATAGGCGTGGTCCCGTAAATGGTCGAGGAACATGGAATAAAATGTTAAGAGAAAAAGAATATAAGTTGCATCCATTAATAATTCATTTTTATGTCGCACTCTCATTATGTTCTTATTTTTTAGTTACATTTCATAATGGATAAATATTTATAAATCAACAGTACTCATTTTTTAGTATTGAATTATGTTGTATGGTTTGGTTTAATCGTGTAAATATACTGCAGTGATATTCGAATATATAACTAATCTTGTCCACATCATTACATTTGATTTGTTCATATAGAGTGTAAATTATAGTGCGCGTCGAAGTGAAACGACAGCAACACGAGAGAAGTAAAAATCAATATGGTTTACTCCACGTGTCTAACTTTTTGTTTTTTTGTATCTTGAATAATGGCTAGTGCCATTGTATCAAGATTCTATGTTTCTTCATATCTCCAATAGTTTCTTAAAGTAGGAGAAAAAAAAACAACATAGTGTGATAGTTTTTTTTTTCTTTCCCTCCACTTTTACTTTCTTATGATATGTTAACTTAGAAGCTAGAAGTTTACTGAAAAGAAAAAAAAAAAAAAAAAGTGATAAGCTAGAAGAAGGGAATTAATATTTGCTACAATTAAGTTGATCATATTTGCTCTTCCTCTATCTATTTATATTGCGACATTTGTTTTTCGACTCATAGCTCGAGACACAACTTTAAAAATATATTTGATCTTTGGTAATGCCTAAGAAAAATTATTAGAAAATGTGTATTGAAAAAAAAAAAACAGTATAGTTAAGATAACGTAAACAAAATTCAACTTAACTATACGTTAGATCTTATGTTATTTATGTACTGTTATAAATAGAGTCATTCAGACATAGTTCGATCTGAATATTGTCAATAATGATCACATATCACATGTAGCTAATTTCTTTAAA